>CM045890.1:49782043-49828242 GCA_025169545.1 Anguilla japonica | reverse complement strand
TGTCAGTGTTATTGCATGAATAATCTTCAATGTCATGTCTGATAGTCATTTTTTAAAAAGTCATTGTGGAACACCGGTCGAGGTATTGCAATCATTACCGCAGCTTTTTGTGTGCTTGAGGAATATGTGTGTAAACCCAACAATCAGACACATTCATGATGTTAGCATATTGCAGAGAGGTCTGGTAGTAGGTGTTTCCCAGGAGGTTTTGCCTCTGATGATTGACAGGCGCTTGTGTCTCGGCATTCAGGAGGATCCAGAGAGTCATTCCTCCACCGAGGCAACTTCTTGCTGTGAGGTAACATTGGCTCCCTGCAGAAATTAATAATCCCCTCAAATAATCCCAGACGTGTGAAATGTTCCTTGACCCTTGTTGCTGGGCTGTCTTTGGGTCTGAACAGAAGGCTGGTCATTGCAGTCCACCGTAAATGAGAGCTCCTAATGGTTGGGACAGCGGTCCAGTTAATAATGGGGCTGATGGATAGAATGTGCATGTGTGCATTGAGGTCACCAAGTGTGTAAGATACAGGGTGAGCAGAACTGGGGTGAGTGGACAGCCATGGCACAGCTGTATGCAGTCATGTTCCTGGTCCTGTTTCTGTTACTGTTACTGTTCCTGTTCCTGGTCCAGGTCCTGGTCCTTGGCCTGGTCCTGTTACTGTTACTGTTCCTGTTACTGTTACTGTTCCTGTTCCTAGTCCCAGTCCTTATACTTTTACTGTTCCTGTTCCTATTTCTGGTCCTGTTACTGCTACTGTTCCTGGTCCTGGTCCTGGTCTTGTGACTGTTCCTGGTCCTGTTACTATTCCTATTCCTGGTCCTGGTCCTGGTCCTGGGTCGGATCCTCTCAGCAGCTTATCAAAGATGGTGGAATCAAGAAAGGGATCTTCTAGTGCTTTTATTTGTGCTTTTATTGCCTTCTCCAGCAAAGACCACTTTACCTACATTTCTTCTCCAGGGTGGATCACTATCAGAGCCTTGATGTGGCACTCTTCCTTTTCTGTTTGCTCTGTCATTTCTTTAAAATGTTTCTACACTGCAAAAGAATTATTCTTTGACACTTTTATTCTAACCAAGACCATTTTTGTAATTTCTACAAGAAAACATCATTTTTGTCTCATCCTTTATTCAATGTGTTTTGTTTTGTTTTTTCTCTGTTAACTGTCTTCACACAAATAAGTAAATTTGATCCATAATACTCAGTAATATCTACAATATTTTTAAAACTTTCTGAGAGTTCTGTGCAGCACAGCAACAGTGAGAATGAAATAGCAAAATAAATGTTGGATTAGCCCTACACTTACTGACCATTTAAGTGTTACAGTAGTATATTGTATGTTAGCAATAGCCTTCATGTAGTTTGTTGTTCAGCTGAATGTGAATTAGCACCAGGGAGGAGTTTGCTATGTGTGAATATGACTTCCCTTGCATTGTGCTTATTGAAAGTGTCTTTCTTGCTCTTAAAATACCGTGTGTGTGTGTATAAAGAGAAAGTTTTTAGTTAAGAAAATCAGATGCATGGATCACCCCCAGACTGCATCAAGAAATGGTAAAATGTGAGCATGCATCAAATGACATAAAACAGTTCTGAGTATTTTTAAACTGTTTTAGTATTTTAAAATATTAAGTTGTAGTGTCTTTACATAATTTAGTTAAGTATTGCTTATGATATAACAAATATTAATTTAAAACAGGCAATTAAGTAAGCCTTACTTATTGACTGTGAGAGTGTTATGGTTTACAGGTGACAGTTTAATATTTAGCAAGTTAAATTTACTAAAAATATATTTTAAATTGTTCATCATCATCACCATCATCAGTCAAAGCAGCATCATCATCATCATCACCCACCATCACTATCACTGTCACAGCCCTCTTCTTCAAGACGAGCAGCAGAATAATCAAAAACAACATCATGATCATCATCTTCACTACCATCAGCATCATCTGTGTTTGATTTAAGCTGCAGACAGACAGGTTTATGGTCTGAGTACACTTCAGGAGTGTCAAGGATCTCACAGGTTTCGACTCGACACATGTCATTTTTCTAATTAATCTAACCTGGACCTGCTATCCTTTTGACAGTATGTGTATGTTTTCTCCTCTGGGTGGATTTCTCTCCAGACATCCACAAGGTTGAGGTGTATTGTCATTTCTTGAACACATCCTCGCAAAGCAGCATGCCGCATATTTAGGGCTCTTGATGTCCTGTCCAAGGCCCGGTCGAGAGCAGTGTTGAAGTCTCCTCCAATCACCAACACTCCTTCAATATTCCTCTTCAGGTATTGTAAGAAACTGAACGAAACACCACTGTCTGGCCAATGGCTGTACGCGCTCACAAGGGTGTAAAGCTGGCCTTGTAGTTTACATTTCACTACAAGGAAACATCCATCATGATCTAAATTGGTCTCTAACAGCTCAAAACCAATGTCCTTTCGAATGAGGATGGCAACTCCTCTGCGGCGTGGGTGATACGTTGTGAAGAAATGTTCCCATTTTAGAAACGGGTCAAATACATGAGTGTCATTTGGTCCAATGTGAGTCTCCTGAAGAAAAATAATGCTAACATTATTCTTTTTGGCTATCTTAAAGACGACTTTTAATTTTTTTTTTTTTCTGGTTTCTTCTTTTATTTCTTTTTTAATCCCATTTATATTCCAAGACATTAGATATGTTGGCTTGATCTCTGTCTGCGTTGCGCTTGTTCCTGGCTGCATTGTGTCTGAGGTTACATTGGAGTTGCCCTGATTCATAATTCACACAGTAGAGTGTCTATGCTTCAAATGTCAAATGCAGTAGAGTTCCTCTGCTTCAGATGTCACATACAGTAGAGTTCCTCTGCTTCAGACGTCACATACAGTAGAGTTCCTCTGCTTCAGACATCACATACAGTAGAGTTCCACTGCTTCAGATGTCACATACAGTAGAGTTCCTCTGCTTCAGATGTCACATACAGTAGAGTTCCTCTGCTTCAGACATCACATACAGTAGAGTTCCACTGCTTCAGATGTCACATACAGTAGAGTTCCTCTGCTTCAGACATCACATACAGTAGAGTTCCACTGCTTCAGATGTCACATACAGTAGAGTTCCTCTGCTTCAGATGTCACATACAGTAGAGTTCCTCTGCTTCAGACGTCACATACAGTAGAGTTCCTCTGCTTCAGATGTCACATACAGTAGAGTTCCTCTGCTTCAGATGTCACATACAGTAAAGTTCCTCTGCTTCAGACATCACATACAGTAGAGTTCCTCTGCTTCAGATGTCACATACAGTAGAGTTCCTCTGCTTCAGACATCACAAAAGTTTCTCTTTTTTCAGATCTGACTCTATCACTTCAGGTGAGTGCTGCCTTACCTGTGCGAAATAGCAGGCCTGTGTAAGATCAAAATGAGGGATGTTATTAAAAGGACGTTTTTGCATCAGGTCTCCTGAAGAAATGTATTGTCAGTGCTGCTATAGCCCTGGGCTGGGCATATACACAGGGCTGGGCTTTTGTCATTTGGTTGTGAGGGCGATAAAAGGGGTTTATAATCTGCAGTCACAGCTGCTGTGCATGCAGATGTGCACTGTATGTCACATTCCACAATACCATAGGAGAAAATCTGTTATCAAAAAGTAGAATTGTGTCATTTCAGGACTGTGGTAGAATCTTAAATTGAGGCAAGAAATTCCAGATAAATCACCCATTTAGTGCAGTCTGTGTTTGGTACCCTTTATGATACAGAATATTCCCTTTGTCTGCTGTTCATTCACTGTTCTGTGGAAACATGATTGATTTATTGAGAGCTTGGTGCCATAAATCCAAACCAATAATAGATCAAATATGCTTGTAAAGATTTAATGTCTATCCAACACATTAATAGCAGACAGCAGTGTGAGCTGTGTTGGTTTCCTTCAGACAATACTATTCAATGTTGTTCATGTCAATCAGTGTTTAATGATAGCACAATACTGTGCAGTATTACAGCCACTTAGCTTGTCGCTGTGTTGGAGTAATGTAATTTTACTCACCTGCACGGTTGCGAGTACACCTGTAGAGGCCACCAGAGTTCACCGAACCTGAAAGATAAGTATCAGATTATTGAGATAAGCATGTGACTTCCTGAATTTGGACCAATAAAAAACGTGTGTACTCATTCATGATCAAATATTATAGCAGGGCTGGTACGGTTAGCTGGCAATTTCCCCAAGCAAAGGGTAGGTTTCCTTGGCAACTGTGTACCTCAGCACCGGACAAAAACAGGCAAAAGGTTTATTTTATTTTTTTTACCATCGTTGCATTTCTTTGGGTATCCTTTCTGTTGTTGTTTCCCTCTTTCCGAGCTTGGTAGTTTGGAGATTCACTCAAAGGCGGGGGAGCGTGAACGGGAGCTGGAAGTGCTGCTCGCTCCAGAACACTCAGAAAAGGAGTCCAGGCAGTTGACTAAGCCAATTGCAGAGTCTCAGTCATACCGTAGTTGGGTATCGTTACTCCCTAGACCCAAAAAAGCACCATCTAAGTTCCACAGGACTTCAAAGCATATGTCATTGGTCTACTGCATACACTAGTTAAAATCCCCAGACATTATGAATTCAATAATGTCAAAATGTCAGAAGACTTTAATATGGAATAAACATCCCTAGCAGAAAATGCATTATGTAACTGATTATTATAGCAACAAGAGGAATGTATATCGCCACCTATTGCAGTGCAGATATTTGTAAGCATTTCTCAATACTGAGTTTGCTTTTTTAAAACTCACAGTTCACAGTTAGCACAACAGCAGTCTATGTTGACCAAACTGTTAATGATTTTTATTGCTTTAACACAAAATTTATTCAATGATCACAGCATTCTAAACTATTTTCTCACTCAAGTTCAATCACAACCAGAACGGTATTAAGTATCTGCAGCCTAACCTACGAGATTCAAGTCAACAACAGTTCGCTAAATCACAAATGCTATGCTGAGATATATGTAAACAATGAAAACAAGCCATATATATATATATATATATATATATATATATATATATATATATATATATATATATATATATATATATACATATACTGTATACATATGGCTCATTATATACTGTATATATATTGTTTACAGGGGAAAGTACAAAATGGGCAAAGACAGCCTTTCGGTACGATTTGCTGTAGTGTAATGTTGTTAGTCCTGCTATTTTGAACTCTGGTACTGACATAATCTAAGCAGTACAAAGTGGAAATTATTCAAGATGTCATTGCCTAGTGCTGATAAATGTACCCCATCACTTCAGACCCCTTCACTTTTTCCACATTTTCTGGCGTTACAGCCTTATTCTAAAATTGATTAAATTCATTTTAATTCACATCAATCTACACACAATACCCCATGATGACAAAGCGAAAACAGGTTTAGAAATTTTTGCAAATTTCTTAAAAATAAAAAACTGAAATATCACATACACATGAGCACAATACACAAGTATTCATACCCTTTACTCAGTACTTTGTTGAGGCACCTTTGGCAGCGATTACAGCCTCAAGTCATCTTGGGTATGATGCTACAAGCTTGATACATCTGTATTTGGGGTATTTCTCCCATTCTTCCCCCAGTATGAGGTCCTGAGCACTCTGGCGCAGGTTTTCATCAAGGATCTCTCTGTACTTTGTTCAGTTCATCTTTCCCTCGATCCTGACAAGTCTTCCAGTTCATGCCGCTGAAAAACATCCCCACAGCACGATGCTGCCACCACCATGCTTCACTGTAGGTATGGCATTGGCCAGGTGAAGAGCGGTGCCTGGTTTCCTCCAGACGTGACACTTGGCATCGTGGCCAAAGAGTTCAATCTTGGTTTCATCAGACCAAAGAATCTTGTTTCTAATGGTCCGAGAGTACTTAGGTGCCTTTTGGCAAACTCCAAGTGGGCTGTCATGTGTCTTTTACTGAGGAGTGGCTTCCATCTGGCCACTCTATCATCAAGGCCTGATTGGTGGAGTGCTGCAGAGATGGTTGTCCTTCTGGAAGTTTCTCCCATCTCCACAGACAAACTCTGGAGCTCTGTCAGAGTGGCCATTGGGTTCTTGGTCACCTCCCTGATGAAGGCCCTTCTCCCCCGATTGCTCAGCTTGGCCAGGCAACCAGCTCTAGAAAGAGTTCTGGTGGTTCTAAACTTCTTCCATTAAAGAATGATGGAGGTCACTGTGTTCTTCAGGACCTTCAATGCTGCATACATTTTTTGCACCCTTCCCCAGATCTGTACCATGTCACAATCCTGTCTCTGAGGTCTATGGACAAATTCCTTCAAATTCACGCCTTGGTTTTTGCTCTGACATGCACTGTCAACTATGGGACCTTACATAGACAGCTGTGTGCCTTTCTAAATCATGTCCAATCGATTGAATTTACCACAGGTGGACTCCAATCAAGTTGTAGAAACATCTCAAGTATGATCAATGGAAACAGGATGCACCTGAGCTCAGTTTTTAGTGTCATAGCAAAAGGTCTGAATACTTATGTAAATGTGATATTTCAGTTTTTTATTTTTAATAAATTTGGAAAAAATTCTAAAAATCAGTTTTCTCTTTGTCATTATGGGGTATTGTGTGTAGATTTCTGAGAATAAAAATGAATTGAATTAATTTTAGAAGACTGTAACGTAACAAAATGTGGAAAAAAGTGAAGGGGTCTAAATACTTTCCGAGGGCACTGTATGTCACAGTAAATTATTGTGAATAGTTTAATAGTAAATTGCTGTGAAGCTTATTATGAAAGCATTGCAACTAGCAGCCAGAAATTTATGGTAAATCTGCAGCCAATTATTTTACAGTGGATGGGTCACAGACTTCAAGCAGTCGTTGCATGCAAAGGATATGCAACAAAGTACTAAAATAACTACTTTAATTTACTTAACACTAATATGTCTCAAACTTTATGGTACACTAGAATGGGGTGAATATGAAAATACCCTGAAATAAAAGCTGAGAACTATATGTACATTGTCTGATTACAGACCTACAATTCTGGAGTGCAGAGCCAAATAAGGAAAAAATATGATTTTGTCCCAGATATTATATGTATATACAATCCTCTTGGAATTTTTTGCTTCCATTATTTTTCATTTTGTAATCACTGTGTACTAAACATGTTCTTAACCGAAAGTTCTAATGCTGATGTAACAATCCCTACTGGTAATTGAAAGCAATAGAGTTCTAGAACGCCGACTTTGAAATCTGAAAAAAATTCTAAAGAAGCGACTCTTCAAAAAGTAAAGTAATGCAAAAATAAAAATCCTGATTGTCTGTTGGGTGTCATTGTTATTTTCTGAGATAAACTAATTCTCTGGCACTGAGAATTTTTAACTAAACATACAACTAACCAAAATTTTCAATTGTCATTTGTGGGATGTCACTGGGTTAAAGTAAGCAATTATTTTCCCCATTTCTGGCTTCTACGAATATTAAGAAGGGAAACATTGGAAAAATATCAGTGCAAATCTGCACTGTACCCCAGAACTAGATTTGTACTTTCAGAGAATAATAAGGTTGTATTAGTCCTTCAGCTCTGTACCTGCAGCTTCTTCTCACCAATCAGACATTAGATTCTTCAGTGGGCTACCCAGGTGAAAACTCAGTGCTTTACCTCCTCGGTTTGGTCAACAACACTGCAAAATTGGCTGCTGTTGTTCTGTTTTATACTGTACTGCGAAAACGTCTTATAAAAATAATTGCACATACTGTACCTCCCAGTTTGGGCTTTAATTACATCAGACACACGTCATAAAACCATTTGACAGAATAATGCAGATCTGCTGGTTTAATTCAGACGTACACACAGAGCCAACACATGGTGAAAGAATTAGAAAATAAAGGTTAACAGACAAAAGTGCGTAAAATAATATAGGAGTGGTGTTTTGTTTGGTGACAAGTATGAGAGTCCGTATTTTCTGGCACACACCCCACACGACCGTGTGACTCAATAATGCCAATCTGCAGGTTTGGTCATTCAGATGAACAGAGACTGTGCATGCCAGAGGAATGAGAATATAACACATGAAAGAAGATGAGGTCATTAAGGAGTGGGGTTTTGCATGGACACACCTATGAGGATCTGTGTTTCATAACATGAAAATTATAGTCTCATATTTCTAAAAATAGGTTATATGCAAATAAATGCTGAATTTATAATTCTTTATATGTGTGTAGTGTTCAAAAATATCAGGGTGTAATTACTGTTTTTAGGTGGTTCTTAGCGATAAAGCAGATTGAGTTGGAATTAGACTACATAGTCCAATTTGTATTGAAACAAAATCCAGTCACAAGATAGCTTTTAGCTTTCAGACCCCACAATCAGCTACGTTGCTTTTGTCAAGGGATTCTGAGATTCGTTCCAATAAGTAACAAATTAATATGTTTCTCATATTCCCTTGGCTGAATAAATTCTAAATGATGAGTTTTTCATTTGTAATCAATGACTTGTTAGGAAATAATAAAAACAGGGAGTGCTTTTTTTTACATTTCTGTATACATTTGTACAGTATTTTCAGAAACCCACAGTATTGCTTTCATATGTGCAGTACTTTTTTGCAGTTTAATACTGTTGATAGACTCAGTTCCTGTATAAATTAAGTAAAATAAAAATTAAAGGGGAAAACATAACATTAAATTAAAATTAAAGTTGACAGTCTGCACTTCCACCTCATTGTCATTGTATCCTTTCAAACTCAAAGTGCTAGAGCACAGAACCAAAATAACAAAAAAATGTGTCACTGTCCAATGAATTATGGTGCTCACTGTCTATGTGTATATATATATATATATATATATATATATATATATACACACACACACACACACACAATCCTGCTTGGAAATTGAATTTTTGCTTCCATTATTTTTCATTTTATATATTTTGTAATTACTGTAGTCCAAAAATATTGAAAAATGAGCATTCTAATGCTGATGTAACAATCCCTCGTGGTTACTTAAAGTAATGGAGTTAATTTTTGTTTTTAAAGCATTACAAAAAATCTACTTTTCAAAGGGTAAAATAAAGCAAAACTGGAATAAAAAAGGATTATCTTTTGGATGTAATTTTTATGTTTTGAAATCATAATCATAAAAAAATCTTCCCTTTGCACTGAGAATTTTTGACTAAACATACAACTAACAAAAATGAACAAAGATGTGAAATAAGACTTCTGTTCTGAACATTGCAGAATAATCAACAAAATGTTTCTGTTTCAATTGTCAGTTGTTATCTGCGGGGAAGTCGCTGGATTAAAATATTTCAAACAATTATTTCCCCCCATGTCTGGCTTCTACAAATATTATCAAAAAAAGAAACATTGGGAACATATCAGTGCAAATCTGCACTGTACCACAGAACCAGATGTGTTCTTTCAGAGAATAATAAGATTTTATTTGAATACTCACTGGTCCTTCAGCTCTGTACCTGCAGCTTCTTCACACCAATCAGATTCTTCAGTAGTCTACCCAGGTGAAAACTCAGTGCCTCAGTTTGGTCAACAACACTGCGTAATTGGCTGCTGCTGTTCTGTTTTATACTGTACTGCAAAAACGTCTTCAGTTCCTGTATAAATTAAGTAAAATAAAAATTAAAGGGGGAAACATAACATTAAATTAAAATTAAAGCTGACAGTCTGCACTTCAACCTCATTGTCATTGTATCCTTTCAAACTCAAAGTGCTAGAGCACAGAACCAATAACAAACAATGTGTCACTGTCCAATGAATTATGGTGCTCACTGTCTATATATATATATATATATATATATATATACACACACAATCCTGCTTGGAAATTGAATTTTTGCTTCCATTATTTTTCATTTTATGTATTTTGTAATTACTGTAGTCCAAAAATATTGATAAATGAACATTCTAATGCTGATGTAACAATCCCTTGCGGTAACTTAATGTAATGGAGTTTGATGATTGATAAATGATTTAATTTTTGTTTTTAAAGCATTACAAAAAATCTACTTTTCAAAAGGTAAAATAAAGCAAAATTGGAATAAAAAAGGATTATCTTTTGGGTGTAATTTTTATGTTTTGAAATCATAATTGTAAAAAATCTTCCCTTTTTCATCAAATTCTCAGTTGCACTGAGAATTTTTGACTAAACATACAACTAACAAAAATGAACAAAGATGTGAAATGAACTTCTGTTCTGAACATTGCAGAATAATCAACAAAATGTTTCTGTTTCAATTGTCAGTTTTCATCTGTGGGAATGTTACTGGGTCAAAGTGTTTCAAGCAGTTATTTTCCCCATTTCTGTCTTCTACGAATATTATCAAGATGGTAAACACTGGAGAAATAGCAGTGCAAATCTGCACTGTACTACAGAACCAGATTTGTACTTTCAGAGAATAATAAGATTGTATTAGAATACTCACTGGTCCTTCACCTCTGTACTTGCAGATCAGTACCTTCTTCTCACCAATCAGACATTATATTCTTCAGTAGGCTACACAGGTGAACAAACTGAATGCTTTTCCTCCTCAATTTGGTCCACAAAATTGCGTTATAGGCTACTGCTGTACTACTTATACCGCGAAAACTACTGTAGGAAGCCCCTCAGATATATCAAATGGTGCTTCGAGGTCACCAACAGCAAGAAACCAAAACTCATCACATCAAACTCACCAACTGTAAGAAAGCCCTCCACAAACCAAACAGCGAGAGTATCTGAGTGGCGAAGGAACGCATGTAGTAGATGTGGACCTGTCTTTGGCTTGTGTAGTCTGCTTAAATACCATTGTGTATCCTGCTACAACACTAGTGTATAGGCGATTGACCACAGGAGGGAGGGGTGGAGTTAAAAGGCTCACTATGGCGAAGCACAAATCTCTCTGTGGATAAACAACCACTGCAAACAACCAAATGCAAAGAGTGGGTGGGCCACACCTGTATCACTTCATTCTCTTAATATCTCCCTCTCTCATTTCCAATCTCTCCTCTTTTTTCCACATCATACTTGCACTCTTTATCTTGCCCCTTCCTTTACACATTAGGCCTGGAGTGTGCTCAGATTTTTCCCTCAACATTCATCACATTCATTGAACAATGTTCTCAAACATGAGTCATTTGACTGGGCTACATATAATGTGTCATTAAGCCCCATGACACATTATTAATCTGTGTCTTGTTGCATAAACCAACACTTCAGCTTCAGCTCATGGACAGATGACCAGACATTATCCTGAAGAATTTTCTGGTACGGAGCTGAATTCATGGTTCCTTCAATAATGGCAAGTTGCCCAGGTCCCCAGCAAGCAAAGCATACCCACACCATCACACTACCACAATTTGTAAAAACCCAAAACGATCAGGTTTTACTGTTTTTTTTAAACACTAAGGGGTTTATTTTGGTTTACCTTCTTTTTACTTAAACAGAGAGTGGAAAACTGATATGCCACAACATTCAGCAGCAAAAGAATGAGAAAATAGGAGAATCTGCATTTTGTACTTTACAAAAATGGGTATTCCAATTGTATTCACATATTACTTTTTATATACTGGGTCATGTGATATGTGATGTCACGTCCTCCACATTTCGCCTCATATCCATTTCATTCTCAATGGACAGCAGTATCTGATGAGCCCATGTGAGGCCTGGATGAGAAGGAATCCCTATCTGTATCTTCATTAGACAAGTGAGAATCCAGGTGAGTAAGTGAAGAAGAAGAATGCATGTCAGTATCGACTGGAAAATCTATGTTGCTGCCCGATGAGCAAAAATCACATCAGTGATGAGCTGAAATTCATATCAGTATCAGTCAATAAGAATCCATGTCAACATCCAAACCGTCAAAATCCATGTCGGGTGAAATAAGGATCCATTTAATTCCTTCAGGAAAAATCTTTCAGCGAGGAAGCCATATTTTGATAATCTCTCACAGTTAACACTTAATGAACAGTTAACATCAGTTAACACTCGGTCTCTACTCTCAGATGTAAGGGAGATAAAAACTTTGTCTGTATAGATGAAAAAATCTGATTTCATGGAAGCCTCTATTTCTCCCTCAGCCAGGTGTTTTGTCCACATATTTTTCCTTCAACATCTCAGAAACGTTTTGAAGATGGACTTTAGAGCAGGTTCTCTCAGTCTTTCTACTGCTCTCTTCAGGAAAGACCACTTCACCTTCTTTTGTGGTTCCATTCTGTAGATCTGTATCAAAGCCATGCTTTGATCTCCTTGCTTGTTTTTAAAGGGCTCCAAATGCCTTTTCAAATGTCTGTCCAGTCTGGTAGTAAAGAGGAAATGGTCAATGACACATTCATCCTGGTCTATTTTTGCCTCAAGGGCACCAGGTCTGGAGTTTTGAGCCTTTAGAGGTGTCACAATAATGATGCCTGTGTCATACCCATACTTTACTCTGAGTTTTATATTTAGTATGGAGGGTAAATCAACCTTATCCCCAGAATAATTCACCTTTTGACGCTGCATTGTTTTTGAAGTCAAGTTCTCAGATTCTAAATGCAAATCTGGGGTGAATGAGGAAGGGCTACTTTGACTGCTCGAAAACATGGTCTGAAATATTTGTTTGTCTGATCTCACAATCTATCCTTGACTTGGTATCTCCTTGTCTCACTGTGATGAACATTCCCAATCCATCATCTCCCTTATTAGGATGGCCACACCTTTTCGTCGTTCATCATACTTTGTAAAGTATTTCCTGAAGCCGTTCAGCTCATCAAATACATGTGTGTCACTGGGCCAATATGGGTCTCTTGAAGAAAGACAATGTGTGAATCCTTGATTTCTTTCAATACTCCTATCATTTTACTAGATTTCAGTCCATTAATGTTCCAGGATAAACAATGAAGCACTTGATGTCTTGATCCTCTCATGGCTGTAGAACATGGGCTAGAGTAGGCTGGAGTTTCTACAGTAGTATGGTCTATAGTGTGTCATATAATGTTAAAGGTAATGGCTCTCGTTTCCCTCATCCTCCTCTTCTTAGTCTTCTTAAGAGATCCCTCCCTTCCTTTACTGCCTCAGTGACTGTCACAACAGCTAAAAGGTTCCATATATAAACTGAGTTACCTTGACTTACCTTTCATTTCCCCATCCTGGCCTGGTTTGCATACAGACAGAGCCATTAACATCAGCATCATCTAACCTTCCTCACTTCCTCACAACCTGTTTCCATTTTTTTTGCATGATGGAGAAAGAATAATGGTTCACATGTATTGCCAGCGGTAACAGATGCTAAATTCAGAAGTCGTTCATATGAACAAAAATATATAATTACCCAGAAGTATATAAACACACAAAACAGAGCAGAGGAAATGGGCTGCAACTACTGTAGATTTTATGCGGGGGGGGGGGGGGGGGGGGGGGGGGGTGCTACTATAGAAGCATTAGTATCTCAGACCTTCGGCTGTACACACATACATTTATTATTTTTTTTATTTATTTAACAAACACATATCTTACACAGTTGGATGAATGTCAGGAGAGCTTCTAGGAGAACGCACTATGCTTGAGTGATCACTTGTCTGTTCTGTATGTTCCATGTTCATACAGTGCCTTCAGAAAGTATTCAGACCCCTTCACTTTTTTTACATTTTGTTACGTTATAGCCTTATTCTAAAATTAATTTAATTTGTTTTTATTCTCATAAATCTACACACAATACCCCATAATGACAAACAGAAAACTGTTTTTTAGAATTTTTTGCAAATTTATTAAAAATAAAAAAATGAAATACCACATTTACAGAAGTATTCAGCCCCTTTGCCATGACGCTAAAAATTGAGCTCAGGTACATCCTGTTTCCATTGATCATACTTGAGATGTTTCTACAACTTGATTGGAGTCCACCTGTGGTAAATTCAATTGATTGGACGTTATTTGGAATGGCACACATCAGTCTACATAAGGTCCCACAGTTGACAGTGCATGTCAGAGCAAAAACCAAGCCATGAAGTCGAAGGAACTGCTTGTAGACCTGTGAGACAAGATTGTGTCAAGGTACAGATCTGGCGAAGGGTACAAAAAATGTCTGTAGCATTGAAGGTCCTGAAGAACACAGTGGCCTCCATCATTTTAAATGGAAGTTTGGAACCTCTAGGACTCTTCCTAGAGCTGGCCGCCCGGCCAAACTGATCAATTGGGGAGGTGAACAAGAACGCGATGGGCACTCTGACAGAGCTCCAGAGTTCCTCTGTGGAGATGGGAGAACCTTCCAGAAGGACAACCATCTCTGCAGCACTCCACCAGTCAGGCCCTTATGGTAGAGTGGCCAGACGGAAGCCACTTCTCAGTAAAAGGCACATGACAGCCTGCTTGGAGTTTGCCAAAAGGTACATAGAGAACTCTCAGACCATGAGAAACAAGTCTGATGAAACCAAGATTGAACTCTTTGGCCACAATGCCAAATGTCAGGCACCACTCATCACCTGGCCAATACCATCCCTACGGTGAAGCATGATGGTGGCAGCATCATGTTGTGGGGATGTTTTTCAGTTGCAGGAACTGGGAGATTAGTCAGGATCAAGGGAAAGATGAACAGAGCAAAGTACAGAGAGATCCTTGATGAAAACCTGTGACAGAGCGCTCAGGACCTCAGACTGGGGTGAAGGTTCACCTTCCAATGGGACAACGGCCCTAAGCACATAGCCAAGACAACGCAGGAGTGGATTTGGGACGAGTCAGTGAATGTCCTTGAGTGGCACAGCCAGAGCCCGGACTGGAATCCGATCGAACATCTCTGGAGAGACCTGAAAATAGCTGTGCAGCAACGCTCCCCATACAACCTGACAGAGTTTGAGAGGATCTGCAGAGAAGAATGGGAGAAATACAGGTGTACCAAGCTTGTAGCATGATACCCAAGATGACTCGAGGCTGTAATCACTGCCAAAGGTGCCTCAACAAAGTACTGAGTAAAAGTGTCTGAATACTTATATAAATGTGATATTTCATTTTTTTTTATTTTTAATACATTTGCAAAAATTTCCAAAACACCTGTTTTCACTTTGTCACTATGCTATAGGGTATTGCGTGTAAAATAATGAGAATAAAAATGAATTTAATCAATTTTATAATAAGGCTATAACGTAACAAAATGTGGAAAAAGGGGTCTGAATACTTTCCGAAGACACTGTATATGCACATAGGTAGTGACATCAAAAAGGAGTGACAGTGTTGCCGAATGACTTTATTGCAGAGAACAAAATTACCAAAGCAGGGGAAGGGGTGTTGAACATTCAGTTCGCAAATAACAAATTGGGAGATTTTTACTTCTGAATTCATCAACATGAGACATGGCTGCAGCCTTTCGACCTCGCTAGGTGAGACTGCAGATGGGTGGGGGTGGCGGTGGGGGTGGGTCGGTGCTCTAGATAGCAAGTGTGGACCTGTCTGGAACCCACCTCCCCTTCCCCAGCCCCCCGCCCCCTGCCTGATGAATGCTGCCTTAGGGGACTGCCTATGTTAACTATGTCCAAAACTGACTGACATGGTTCCCTTTTCTAAGAAAAAAAGCAGAAAGTAAATTAATGATGGGCATCACGTTCACAAATGAGGAAGTTCCCATGATCCATTCTCTCACAGATTCGTTTTAGAATTTGGCTGCAAACTGATAAAGGAAACCGAGTAATCGCTTTCTAAAGAACGGGACATATGAAAACCACTCTCATTCATTAGTGCTTCATCTTTCATTTTGTATAAAGGTGATTGTGTCTTCCTATCGCAGTGTTGTATAAATGTATTTCAATGCTACCTCTACCCATGCTATAAGTGAGATGCACTGTAAGTGAGATGGTGAATTAGCATTAGCACTGTGCTGACAAGAACAGTTTGGCGTGTCTACATCACTTTTAACTGGCAAGACTACAGGACTGCCCATAAAACTGCTAAAGAGATAGTAATAACAAGAATGAAATTTTTCAGACAGAATAGTTTTTTTTTGCTGCATTACTGAACTATTCTATCTGAACTGCACAACCAAGACAGCAGTGGGCGGGCGGCAGTGTAGTATAATGGGTAAGGAACTGGGCTTGCAACCTGAAGGTCACAGGCTCGATTCCTGGGTCGGATACGGCTGTTGTACCCTTGAGCAAGGTACTTAAATCTCGCATTGCAGCACCTGCAGCATACACTAATAATACACAATGATAATTACACTAATCACATTAACAAATTACATTGAAGGACAAAGCTGGAAGGCAGAATGTTTTTTTTTCTTTTTGCATATACGTCGAAGTTTTGCCTTTTAATTATTCTTTGGCACTGTAATGTGCAGGTGGGCTATGAGCTGGAGAACTCAGAGGTACGTCTTCAGATCCCGTATTGGGCAGGTTTGTGATCTTCCATGGCTTATCTGGTAAGTTTAATGGTTTGAAATGTGAAACACTCTGGTGTTTTTATTATTGCTTTAAATGACACCAAAAGGCGTGCAAGATTTCATGAGAAATTCCACCTGAACGCTGGGGCACGCACAGACATTTTGAGGGGCAGGGGCTCAAGCCAAGAAACCAGTTTTTTTTACAAATTCAGCCACGTAGAAAAAATAAGGAAAACAGACTTGACCTTTCCTAAGGCCAGCCTGGCTGTTGAGTGAGAGTGAGCTCCCTGAAGCACATCGTAGTGAGATTTTCCATATTTGCTTGCTTTGAATGTCAAATAAACCGCACCTGCAAGACCCACAAAAGCTTTTACACAAATGAAGATCCCACAGGCGTAAACTCATTTGTCCTTCCTAGCAGTTGGTTATAAGAGACCTTGCATCACAGTCAATTTTATTTGCAAATCAGACATTTGCATATCCTCTTTCAGTCTGTTTAATCACAATGTATGCACTTGACAGCTTACAGCTTACCTAGCTACAACCCTAAGATTACATAGTCAATTAGAGACTACAAGGAGGTAGGGAGGGATGGGGAGAGGTGCAGCGTGAAGAGATGAGTCTTCAGTAGTCCTTTGAAGGTGGTCAGGGTCTCAGCTGTTCTGACTTCCACGGGAAGGTCATTCCACCATCGTGGAGCCTGAACAGACAGGAGACATGACCGGGAAGCGCAAGTGCGAAGAGGGGGAGGTGCCAGGCGTCCTGAGGTAGGGGAACGGAGGGGTCTGGCTGGCATGTAGGGTTTGAAGATCTTGTGGAGGTATGCTGGGGCTGATCCCTTGACTGCCTGGTATGCTAGGACCAATGTTTTGAATTTGATGAGAGCCATAACGGGCAGCCAGTGGAGGATAGTGAGTAGGGGGGTGACGTGGGAGTGTCTGGGGAGGTTGAAGACCAGACAAGCTGCAGCATTCTGAATGAGTTGCAGGGGTCTGATGGCAGTTGCCGGTAGGCCAGCCACAAGAGAGTTGCAGTAGTCCAGGTGGGATAGTACCATTGCTTGGACCAGGAGCTGGGTTGAGTAGGTGGTGAGAAAGGGGCGGATTCTCTGGATGTTGTACAGGATGAATCTGCATGCCCGGCTTACCACTGCGATGTTCTTGGAGAGGGACAGCCTGTTGTCCATCACCACTCCGAGATTCTTGGCACAGGGTGACATCGTCACCAAGGTGTTCCCTAGGGAAATGGAGAAATCAATGAGGGGAGAGGTTAGAGCAGGAATGAAGATTAGCTCCGTCTTACCCGGGTTGAGCTTCAGGTGGTGATTGTCCAATCCAATTGGGTGGTGATCCCAAATCGGGTGGACATATCGCCCTCTGCTGGCCCAACAATATTCATTCATATTCAGCAGCAACATTTTGTCTCGCAGGTTGGCCCCCATTGTAAGGGCTGCTAACAAGCTGAGCTTCAGCAGTCAGCGCAGGAGAAGCTCATCAGCTGGAGATCTCTCTCTCTCTCAATTCAAGTTGCTTTATTGGCATGAAATACAAATGTAATTATTGTCAAAGCATACACTCCCTCTCTCTCCTTCTCTCTCTCCCTCCCTCCCTCCCTCCCTCACATTGTCAAGTAGGCTAACAATGTACTTTATTAGCGAGGTGAGAAAAAAACAAGTTCTGTTAATTACAAGAATGCACTGAGGATGATATCTGAAATCAATACTATTAATCAGGCAAAATAATAATAATAAAATGAAGTCATTACATTGCATTACATCACATTACATTACAGGCATTTAGCAGACGCTCTTATCCAGAGCGACGTACAACAAGTACATCAGTTCAAGGTGCAGAGGTGCAAAAGAAACACACTAGAGTGAAGTAAAGATCGTAGTGCCAGAAGTGACCACATAGATCAGGACTCCAACCCTGTAGGGTAACCTGTTCAGCAAACAAACAAACAATCCTGCCAAGTACAAACTAGCACTGAAATCACATTTGCCTAATCAGAATCAGACAAAAACAATCCTGCCAAATAAAAACTAACGTGATCGCATAAGCCTAACTAGGTACATCGAGCTAAACTATAGGCTAGGAAGGGGTGGGGAGAGGTGCAGCTTGAAGAGTCTTTAGTCTGCGCTTGAAGTCAGCCTCAAAACTGGTACTGAACGGACTGTGTGGTGTTAATTTGGGGCACACTAGTTAGCGTGTCCAGAAGGGCTGTAAACAAGATTGCCCTGTATTGATCCTCTTTTTTTGCCACAGCACTGTTTTTATTTCCTGGCAGAGAGAAGCAAAGTATGAAAATTGTGGCTAAAACGGTTTTACAGCGCACCCATGTGGTCAGGGTGCAGAACTTTATGTTTTACTTTCGGCTGACACAGTGGGTCAAATTCTCTAAATTTTTCATACCTTTATGGCAATGTTTTCTTGTCCAAGATGTTTGATGGGGATGGAATAATTATGAATTGTGATGTATGCAGCAGCTCAGAAGCGGATAAAAATGTTTATTCATGTTGAACGGTCCTGAAACAGACTCGGTAATCTATCGCACATCGTCATTACTGTGTGCAAAGGATTACGGTGTGCATAACTGCGTGTTTCTTAGCAACAGAAGTTATATTATAGAAGGGAAACTGAATTACAGATGAACCATCAGTGACCAATCTAGGATCAATGAATAAATTCAGCACTGGAGGCATTTCAGGTTTTGGCTCCATGGAAATCTACAAACAGCTGCAGCCTTCTGAGCAGACTGGCCAGATCGGCCTTCAAAAGTCACTGTTTGAAATTGACAGATGCTGGAAATGGACCAATAGGAGCTAGCCTGCTTTGAATATTTCAAACGTTTCTGGGCATGTGCAAATGTAATAAACCATCTGTTCATATATATATATATATATATATATATATATATATATAAAAATAACACTCACCAGCCACTTCATTATGTGACAGGAGTGGCACCCGGTGTGGTCTTCTGCTGCTGTAGCCCATCTGCTTCAAGGTTTTCGCCCAGAGAACTGCCGCTCACTGGATATTTTCTCTTTTTCGGACCATTCTCTGTAAACCCTAGAGATGGTTGTGCGTGAAAAACCCAGCAGATCAGTTGTTTCTGAAATACTCAAACCAGGCTGTCTGGCACCAACAACCATGCCACGTTCAGTCACTTAAATCATCTTTCTTCCCCATTCTGATGCTTGGTTTGAACTTCAGCCGATCGTCTTGACCATGTCTACATGCCTAAATGCATTGAGTTGCTGCCACATGATTGGCTGATTAGATATTTGCGTTAACGGGTGCAGTTTGCAGTTGAACAGGTGTACCTAATGAAGTGGCCGGTGAGTGTGTGTGTATATATATATATATAATCTATGCACATTTATTGAACAACAAACACTCCTTTGGCTTTAATTAGACTAAAACAAATTATTGGAAGTAGGAGGTGAAGGTGGAGGGGTAATTAAATTGACTGAAATCTCATCTAAGTGTAACCCACCTAAGGGTCAGTTAGCAGTAGGTAAATATTTTCGGGTTAAAGCTAGGTTCGTAAGGAGAAGTTATGAATGAAGAGATGGACACAATGAACAACCGGAGCCAGAAAGTAAGTGCAAAATGGTTAGAACTGTATTAAAGAAAATGTAATGACGCCATTTACTTATCACATTCAAACACATTCATTTGTTTTCATATCAATGTCCTGAGTGTTGTAACTGTATTCACCGTCCATTAAGTTCGGAATGTCTTCTGTTCAGTCTGGTTCAGTTCAATTGGTCATGTTCAATTTAGTTAGTTTCAAGTCAGTTTTGTTGTTTGGGTGCACCCTTTTTACAAAAAAAAAGTATCAAATAAAATGTAACTGCTCAGTCACAATCCTACCACACCGGAGTGGGGTTGGGAGAAACGAGGGGTATCAGGGGGTCCTTCCTCAAATGGATGAAGATGAATCAAGTTGATCAAGTTGGTCGGCTCGCCATCTCCCTCGTCAGGGAGAGAATCCTAGGTTCACAGGTTTCTTCTCGGGTATCCAAAAAACCCAGCCTGTATGATAACAGGCTATTATAACAACTGCATACTTTTCGCAATCTTAGTTTTTTTAAGGCATCATTGTAACCTCAAAAGTGTAAAAGTGTCACTAATAAACCAAATAGTACACTTTATAAATGTTCAACTGTACAGTTTCCTTTTATCAAATATTCTATCACTCTTTAACCATTAATCATGAATTATGATCAAGGTATTTTCTATGTAACTATAGCAAATTATTTTTTAAACCAACTCAATACAAATACATGGCAATAAACCTTTAACAATCAGGTAAATCATTAGGTGATTGTAAAATCATTTAAATGCATGTGAACTAACACTCTTGCATTGTCATGCACAATAGAAGATATGGCTACATCATATACCCCAATGTAGCGCACTTGCTAAGTGCTAGTGCATGTTTTCTAACAGTACTGCATTAGCTAACTCCATTAAAGTGCATAGGCTCAACTAATAGCTACCTTGAATGAGCTATAGCCTACTTAAAATCAACACAAGGTTATCACATGGCACATTCATACACATATTACATAGCACATTCATACACGTATGATAGAACTACTATAACAGTGCCATTCACGCTTTCAAATAGCAACATTCAACTTTTTATGAGAGAAACTCAATAGCTATACATACCACGTGTGGCTAATGCTATTTTCAAGGAAACGCGGAGTTAATAACACACATGTTACTGCTACAATGGTGATACTTCAGTTAAATTTCAAATTTAAACTCACTGAAATGCCAAAGGAAGAAACTGAAATGTGCAAACTGAAAAATATTAAACGCCACGTGTGGCTAATGCTATTTTCAAGGAGACACGGAGTTAATAGCACACGTGTTGCTGCTACGGTTACGATACTTTAG
Organism: Anguilla japonica; assembly: GCA_025169545.1. Taxonomy (NCBI): domain Eukaryota; kingdom Metazoa; phylum Chordata; class Actinopteri; order Anguilliformes; family Anguillidae; genus Anguilla; species Anguilla japonica. Next base: position 49,807,037 of record CM045890.1, on the reverse strand, counting down.
CAAATTTTAACATGTAAACTTACCAAGATCCCAAGGAAAGAGATTGAAGTATGCGATCTGGAAAATATTTGGTCGTTTAAGGAGCTACTCTTTAGGTTTACTGCTTAAATTAACGATTATGATTTTCTGTTTCTGATCGTCTTTTTCTCTCTCCCGTTCTCCCCTCTTGCTGTGCACTCTCCTGTGCCACAAACAGTCTTAACCAAGTCCCTGGGAGTGGGCGGGGCTAACTATTTTCCAGAAAAATCTTAAGACTTTACTGCCTGTTACAGCCAATAAAACTAATTAGAGATGCAAAACAAGTCCTCCTAACAAGTTAGGTAGGGAGCCTCCCTTTCTTAAAGCTACAGGACTCTTTTAAAGCGTTGCTGTTTTTCTAACGGGTTACATAAGTTTTCTAAAGCACAGGTAACACCATTGGCCTGAAGTGTAAGTAAAATGGGCATTAAAGTTGCAAGAAATATGGCAAAGAAGGAGTAAGGCTCAGATGTGCAGAGCCCAATAAACATATTGTGGCGAGGATATTCCAGCAAGAAACTGCAGAGAAGCTTAAGATTTCCTGGCACAATGTTCCGTACACAGCACTGTCGCCTCACAGCAAGGTTGTGGGTTTGAATCTCGGCTTGGGGCCTCTCTGTGTGGAGTTTGCATGTCTCCCCGTGTCCGCGTGGGTTTCCCCCGAGTACTCTGCTTTCCTCCCACAGTCCAAAGACATGCAGGTTAGGTCGATTGGAGACCACAAATTGCCCATGGGTATGAGTGTGTGAGTGAATCGTGTGTGTGTCCTACAATAGATTGGCAGCCTGTCCAGGGTGTATTCCTGCTTCTCACCCAATGCACGCTGGGATAGGCTCCAGCACCCACGACGACCCTGCTCAGGATTAGTGGGTATAGATAATTGCTGGATGGATGGATGAATGTTTCGGGAAAGTCCGGATGATGAGCAGGGAGAAGAAGGATAACATCAGAGGCAGAAGACGAATATCCTGTGAAGTCCAGCAAAAGAAACAGTCATAAAAATGCACCACAACTACAGGAAGAACTCAATGCAACCAGAGAGAAACCGGTTTCCCTGACTGCAGTGAAACATCGACTACAATCTGCTTGTCGAAAAGGATGTGGATCTGCCAAAGTAAGACTAACCTTTTTGGCCAGCAGCCATACCACCACGCATTCTGCTCCTGCCTACTGGCTGAAACAAAGCAGGTGTGGGCTTGGTTAGTACTTGGATGGGAGACCACCAGGGAATACTGAGTTGCTGCTGGAAGTGGTGTTGGTGGGCCAGCAGGGGGCAATCTTCCCTCTGGTCAAATAAACCCCAATGCCCCAGGGCAGGGACACTGTGCTGTAGGAGATGCCATCTTTCGGATGAGACGTTAAACTGAGGTCCTGACTCACTGTGGTCATTAAAGATCTCATGACACTATTCGTAAAGAGTAGGGGGTGTCCTGGCTAAAATCCAAGATCTGGCTCTCACCACCTAATCATCCCCTGATTTAATTGGCTAAAAATGTTCTCTCCCTCCAGTGGAGCCGCTCAGTGGTCAACAATAGAGGACTGTGGATGTACTGGGAAGCTCCCAGGTGTGAATGTGTATGAGTGTGAAGCAGGGCGTTCCTGCAAAAGAGCATCCGTGCTCAGTGAACCTACCCTGGTCAATAGAAATTGAAAAAAGCATTTGTTCTTTGGTTTGTTATTTAATAAATCAGCCAATGTTAACTGAATTCTATTCTACCTAAATTAATTTTTTTGTAAACACACAGGAGGCCTAATACTTTTGCCCTGCACTGTATATATAGTGATCTCCATGATGTTTGGGACAAAGCCATATTTTTCCTTGATTTGGCTCTGTACTCCTTAATTTTAGATTTGTAATCAATGTGGTTAAAGCGCAGATTCTCAGCTTTTATTAAAGCATATTTTATTACATTCGGGTTTCAACATGTAGAGATGACAGCACTTCTTATACATAGCCCCTCATCCCCTGTTTCACATATGGGGGAGGGGGGTTGCATCATGAGCAGCTTCTTTCCTTTCTTTCCATCACTTTCATAAAAGTTAACACTTGTCTCATCTGTTTGTTTTTAAGCAAACTAACTCTCTAACTCTTTCTGGTCTTTATGTTTAAAGTCAGTTTGAAGTTGGTTAAACTGCACTTTATTGAACCCTGTGGGGAAATGTGTCTCAGCATTTGACCCATCCTAGCTTCGTGGGAGCAGTTGGCTGTTTTTTTTGGTATGTGGGAATACCCAGAGGAAACCTGGGAAACCGTGTGAGAACATGCAAGCATAGGGAGGAAGCTCTTTGAGGTTATACTTGCGTCGCCATCCCATTATGATGGTCTTTGAAACATCTAGGCCTACGTGCTAGAAAGTGTTCTTGATCTCTTCAACAGACAAAAAGGAGTTTTCACAGCTGAAAGTATTCTGTCATCCACTGCAGTGGTCTTTCATGGTCTACCATGTTGTTTGCTTTTGGTGAGATCACCAGTACGTTCCGGCTTCATAACAAGCATTCAAACAGTTGATTTTGAGACACCCAATATTTTGAGGAATGTCTCTGATTGACTTAGTCTGATTTTCCAGCCTCATGATGACCTGCTTTATAGGCATTGACACTTCTTTGGTCCTCATTTAGAGAGAAAACAGCAACAGACTCCAAATGCAAAATGAATGCCACAACACAGTCGGCCAAGAAACAACTGTGCAACCAATTGTCAAATTACTTCCAGTACCCCGAAAATATGGATGTGGGGGGGGGGGGGTTTACTACGTATAAAAAGGTTTGAATTCCTACACAGATCACCCAATGTGGGTGTAAATGTCCTCAAATTAGAGCAGAGAGTCTTCACCTTGTCGGGGCGACATAGCTCAGGAGGTAAGAGCGATTGTCTGGCAGTCAGAGGGTTGTCGGTTCAAACCCCGCCCTGGGCGTGTCGAAGTGTCCTTGAGCAAGACACCTAACCCCTAACTGCTCTGGCGAATGAGAGGCATCAATTGTAAAGCGCTTTGGATAAAAGCGCTATATAAATGCAGTCCATTTACCATTCCATTTACCTTAACCTCATGTTTATTGCCTTATTTCAAATCCAATATGACATTCTTTGAAGTGCATTCCACTACATAACTGGATTTTCTGGGGCCTGCCTCAGTGTTGGACTCCTCCAATGGTCGACACATATCAGAAGGATTCTAGGATTGCATAGCTTTCAATGGATGAAGGGTTCCAGTTTAAGAAAGTAGTGACAGTGCAGTGCCTTGGTTTTTACTCCAGATGGCAGAAAAGGCTGTAATAAGAGAATCTGTGAAAGAAACTGTAGCCCCTGTACTGAGCTGATTCTCTGCTCCTGTTTGTACATTCTCTTATTTTGTGGACAGGGGGCGCCAGAGAGAAGGGTTTGCAACCTCACTGGCAGGGCTAATAAGGTGAGAAGTTCAGTCTGAAAACCTCCCCACATCAGCTCATACTGTGCACCGGATATTCGCAGAGCGTCTTGAGTAGGACAGCAGTGACCCGAACAAGAGGACATGAACAAGCTTTATGGAGCATGGCGTACAGCTTGTGATGACTCACACAGCCTTGCATTCACTTGGTTTTATATGTCGCTCGGGAGAATGGTGCTTGCTAATTGGATGAAATGTAGCCCCGCCTGCACCCAAAGACCCAGGTCCTCTGGACTAAAAACCCAAATAAACGGTAATCCCTGACTCCAGGGTTTGCTTCTCACTCTCCATTGGTGGACTCGTGTTTTGTACTGTATGAGCCTTGCTAACTGTCATAGCTGGTGACCTGGGATGAACTCGCCTCCAGACAGTGACATCACAAGCTACTGTACAACTGAACGGAAAATGCAAGTCCTGTGAGGCTACATATATCCATCATAATCAAACTTCAATCAAGAGTATATGTGTGCAAAGATACCGTAGCAGGACCAAGGGTGTTGGGTCTCAACTCCGCCCAGGTTCAGCAACAAAAGTGCAGCACACAAGGTAAATGGTACCCATAGTTTATCAGGGGAATTAACAAACTCGGGGAAGGGGGGTGGTTAGGGAACAGTCCGCAAACCGTTCTCATAAACCAAAGTCCGTAATCCAAAGTCCGTATTCCAAAGCCAGTTCCTCGTCCAAAAAAAGGGGGTCGTTCCACGTGCAGGGTTGTCTGTTCGTTCCAGTCAAATTCGTATATCCAAAGTAATTCGTTTTTCCACTCACTCTCTCCAGCGCTCTCTCGGCACTTCCCACCGAATGCTAGGGCTGTTCTCCTTTTAAGTCTGCCGGTCAAATGGGATGCAGGTGCATCTGGTTAGCCCCGGAACTTCCCAATAAGGCTCGGGGGTGGAGCCAGTGCACCACCACGTACCTCCCCTCAATCATCATTCCCCTGTCTGTTTCCGGGCGGCTGCCACAATACTTACTGCTATATATCTACACCTCTCTTGGTTCATCTTAACGGGTGACTGAGGAACTCCCAAGCTTGCAGGACTCAGTATGCTCTCTTCTGGAACAAACCTACTTTTATCTGGTTTGATTCCCAACTGTACAACCACGTCACCACCGCACAATTGCGTTCTGAGTAGGTTTTGAAGAGTGCATGTATACGTGTGGGGAAAAAAATTTTTTTGTACTTTCTTTTCACGTTTTAGTGAAGAACTATTTGTCTTCTGTGAAGATTTTCAATCAGGTTCCTTCTTTTCAATGAGGTGAACGTAATCAATAAACGTGGTTGTTGTAAGAGTGTGTGTTTTAATGTGTTTGAGCTGACCTCTTTGTTACAAAGACATGTCCAAGTGTATAGATGCCAAACATGCCCTAACAGCACAGGACTAAATGTCATCCATGTAACACGTATGTCTGTGGCTGTGGAGCCTTGGGGAACATGGGGCATGTACAGTAATACATATGACTGGTTCTGTGCTATTTACACCTGGTCGTTTTATGCATCTTGAGCATCTGGATTATATCCAGTTTGGGATTATCCACATCAAAATGCATGTGTGAATGCTCTCAAGATGCATTGCTTGAAACTATTCTTAATAGGAGTATGGAAGAATAATTCTGTTCAGAACAAAAGTTCTCTAAGAGTAGTTACAGAAATCAAACTTTGCTATGGCTGCAACCAGGGAGGACAGCCATCTTCTGTTGTAAGTTGTCTGTCGGATATGATGTCTTTCCTTCATTTCAAGAAACTGAAAAATGCCATAAAATTTGCTGTTTTGGAAGCGGCTACCATCTTTGTTCTTCGAGAGGGCGGAAAAACAGGAAGTGGGTTGTTCAGGTTTCACATTTTACATGCAAACAGCAATTGGATTTCAATTTGGCTAACCAAAGATGCATCTGACTACCAAGTGTAAGTGCAATGTGGTTAAGTCTTATTCAGATTCAATCAAAATAAAAGTCATTTGAAGTGACCAGGTGAAAATGGGGTGAGTGAGAACATGTCACATACTCCATATGAATTTGACTCACCAGTACTATGCACACATGTGCGAGTTGACACATATGAATACTGATCCTCAAGTCTTTGGGGAGTATATCCTACTCTCTGTCACTTTTTTTTGGTCTGCAGGGAAAATTCAGCCCAGCTGGAAAACATTATGATAGCACACTGTGTACATTGGGGGTTTTCAACCATTTCTGCACACTTCCACACTGTATCTTAGTACAGCCTGCAGTTCAGTACTGGCCTCTAGATGGTGCCCCAGCATTATTAAATGGCAGCGTTACATACCAATATTCAATGTCCATGTGAGCTTTATATTTGTATATATGTATATATGTATATATATATATATATATATATATATATATATATATATATATATATATATATATATATATACACATACAGTGTTTAATCATGCTTTCAATTTCATTTAATCAAGTGTATAAAGAAGTATCTGCCATTGACCCTCGTGCACATTACACAATACATAAATGGTGAGGGGGGTTAAGAAATATATTATTATTGAAATATATATTAATATCATCGTTGGCAATATTTTTGAAGTAAGACAGAACAGAGCTAACAGGTGGCTTCTATCTGTCATCCAGAAGTGGTGGCTAAGTGGGGGAACCAGGTCATGGGAGTGGGTATGAGGGGTGTTGAATGAGCAGTGTGAGCATGTAGAAGTAATCAGTTCTGAGATTCATTCATTAACAAGAAAATCAATTTGTCTCCCATATTCCCTCTACTGTGTGTGTTCCCAATGATGATTTTTTCATGTGTAATCAATGACTTGTTAGGAAATTATAAAAAATGACGAGTTTTTTTAACCATCTTTGTATGAATTTGTGAGTTTTTTAAACCATCTCTTTATGAATAAATCTGTACAGAAATTAAAGCCAAATAATAATAAATAATAATAATAAAGAAATCAGACAAATAATTTTTTGCACAATTTATTCTCCTCAGTAATGTTTTTTATAAGACTCCAGGAGTTGGGAGAAAAAGGTTTGAGACAGGAACTGTAAATAATCAGTATTCTTTATTCTGCAGAAGAGAAATCAGTTCACACAAGAAAGATGCACGTCCAAATTCCACAGAGATGCAGTCCCTCTGGGCATTTATAACATGTCACATCAGTAGTATAACATATCACATGTAGTCATATCACATCATTCGGTATTTGCCTTCAGCTCAGCCAATCATCATTTATTATGTTTGCTGGTCTCCCAAATAAGGTAAACAGTGTCAGATTTACTGCTTCCCCTCCCATCTGAACTACAATAATAGTAATTAGGAACAATGGATAATATTGATTAATATAAATTAATTATGTTAAGAAAATACACACATATGTAAAATGTAACATTTGAACTCCAACATCTCCCTTTTTAAACACATATGAATATAATGAATATAGGCTTTACAATCAATAAAAGGTTAACATTTCAGGTCTCACTCATTTAAAATGGCTCGACCGGCCTCATCTTTAATTATTGTATATAGTTACAGTATTAGCAAATCACCACTTATTACATTTTACTGGACACCCAAATAAGGTCAATAACGTTAGATTTATTGTTTTAGAGAGTAAGCTTGGGCAGAACTCCCTCTCCAGCCCAGGCCTCCTCCCATCTAAACTATAGGATGTGAGTTATTGTATTCGGAAATATGAGTAAATATACACACAAACATATAGAATATAAGTCACTCCGACATTTTCACTCAAACAATCTTCCCTTTAAATATAATATTTGGATATAATGAATATTAGTTTCACAGCAAAAAGATTAAAATGTCAGATCTTGTTCATTTTAAGATGGCTTGTCCAGCCTATTGCTTGAGTGTTATTTTATTTCACTACAGCAGTGTGATGTGGTTATTGCGTCATATCCTAACACATGAAACAGAGCTTTTTCAATGTTATTGCATGAATAATCTTCAATGTCATGTCTGAAAGTAATTTTAAAAAGTCATTGTGGAACACCGGTAAAGAGGTATTGCATCATTACTGCAGCTTTTTGTGTGCTTGAGGAATATGTGTGCAAACCCAACAATCAGACACATTCATGATGTCAGCATATTGCGGAGAGGTCTGGTAGTAGGTGTTTCCCAGGAGGTTTTGCCTCTGATGATTGACAGGCCCTTGTGTCTCGGCATTCAGGAGGATCCACAGAGTCATTCTTCCGCCGAGAATGATACACGACATCCGAGTAAAAGATCCTGTCCTCGTCGCCAAAAGTTTGGTTCGAAGCAGGAATAACCAGTGTTCTTTATTCTGCAGAAGGGGAGTCAATTCACACAAAAAGATGTGTGTTCCAAGTTCCACAGAGGGAGTGTCCCTCTGAGCACTTATAACAGTCATATCACATCCCTCTGTGTTTACTTCCAGCATTATCATCACTTGATTAGTTTCATTGGTCTCCCAAATAAGCGGTGGGTTTCCTGAATGCCTCTAAACGGTAAGAATCTCTAAACGGTAAGACCTCTTACACTCATTCTTATAACAACGTGGGTTTCCCAAACACATCCGTAAAAGGTTCACTCTTAAGTCACTCTTAAGTTACGAGCCGTCCAGACAGTTTGCAGCAAGGAACTACTTTAAGATCCCACTCTGGCTGCCTAAACTACAGTGTTAGTCATTGTAATTGTTAACATGAGTAAAATTACACACATATATGTTAGTATTATTTGTCAACACTATGTCAATAATATTTGCGCTGGTCGAATTCCCAGCTCTCTGAATTTTTTCTTGACTCTAGTTTTCAGTCTGGATTCAGGATGGAATGACAGGCTGATCATCACAGTTTCACTGTAGATGAGATGTCCTAATGTCTCGCCTGATTGCAAGAATTCAGGATTTAGCACTTTTCTCGCAATGTGTGAAACATATAGTTTGAGCAGGGCTGTGGTGAGGAGACAGCCACTCCGTAGCTGTTTGCAGTCCTGGTCCTGGTCTGATCTTCTAAGCAGCTTGTCAAAGAGGGTGGATTTAAGAAGGGGATCCTTCAGTGCTTCTATTGCCTCCTCCAGCAAAGACCACTTTACCTTCTCTTTTCTTTCTGGGTGGATCACTAGCAGACTCTTGGTTTCGTTCTTTGCCCTTTCTGTTTCTGCTGTCATATCTTTAAAATGCTCCTCCAGGTGCCAGGCCAGTATTGGAGCCACGTGAAAATAGAGATCTGTGTCTGGAGGGGGATCATGGCTGGATGGTGTTGAGGTAAGCTGGAGACAGACAGGTTTATGGTCCGAGTCCTCTACAGTGCCAAGGATCTCACAGGTGTTAACTCGCCACATAGACTCTTCCTGCATGAAAATATAATCTAACCTGGACTTGTTATCATTTTGAGAGTAAGTGTATTGTATCTTTGTTCGGTTGATTCTTCTCCAGACATCCACAAGGCAGAGGGATGTAGTCAATTTTGCAATGCATTTCCGCCAAGCTTCATGTCTTTTGTTTATGGTTGTAGATGTCCTGTCCAAGTACGGGTTGAGAGTAGCGTTGAAGTCTCCTCCAATCACCAACAGACCGTCAGCAGTCTTTTGTAGGTGCCATCTGACTTCGTCCAAAATATATTTTTCTGACTTGTGGCTGTACACATTCACAAGGGTGTAAAGCTGGCCTTGTAGTTTACATTTCAGTATGATGTAACTTCCAGAATCATTTATATGTTCCTCACACAACTTATAATCAATGTCCTTTTTAATGAGGATGGCAACTCCTTTTGTGGGTGAATAATACTTTGTGAAATATTTGTGCCATTCTTTTAACTTGTCAAATACACCAGCGTCCTGATTGATTCGAGTCTCCTGAAGAAATACAATGTCCGCTTTTTTCTTGTTGGCTACAGCAGTGACATAAGGCACTTTTCTCTTAAGCCCATTAATATTCCAGGATATAAGAGATATCACAGCTCTGGCCATGGCTGCAACACAAGAAAATCTGGACGTCACATACATTAGAGCTTTCGTGCTTCAAAATTCACATACAATAGAGTTCCCCTGCTTCATAATTCACTTACAGTTGTTCCTTTGCTTCCGAATTCACACATTAGAGTCCTTGTGCGTCCAAATTCACATACAGTTGTTCCTTTGCTTAAGGCAGAGCATACAGTAGCATTCACCTGCTTGAGATACCATGTACAGTAGAGTTCCCCTGTGTCATACAGCATATGCAGTAGAGTTCCCCAGCTTCAGAATTAATATATAGTAGAGTTCTCACGCTTTAAAATTCACATTTAGTAGTTCCTTTGTTTCAGGCAACATAAACACAACAGTTCCCCTGCTTCAGGCGTCAGATACATTACAGTTCCTCTGCTTCAGATGTCACATACAATAGAGTTCCTCTGGTCCAGATCTGACTCTCTCACTTCAGGTGAGTGTGGTCTTATGTACCTGTGTGAAACAGTAGGCCTGTGTAAGACAAAGATGAGGGATGTTATTAAAAGGCACCTCAGGTGTTTCAATGCATCTGGTCTCCTGTAAAACCACATTCTCAGTGCTATTGCCCCATGTATTTACACAGAGCTGGAGCTTTTTCCTTAAGTCATTCAGTTTTGCACAGATAAAAGGAAATCTGCAGCCATGACTGCTGTGCATGCAGATGTGTACCATATGTCACCCACTGTAGAATCCCATTATGCCCTATCAGAGAATCTGTTATCAAAGGGGCGCATTATGTTATGTTAGGTATGAGTGAATGGTGTGTGACCGAATGGTCAGTGAATGGTGTGTGTGCCCTACGATTGATTGGCGGCCTGTGGCCAGGGTGTATTCATGCCTCTGCCAATGGACACTGGGGTAGGCTCCTGCACCCCCCTGTGACCCTGCCCAGGATAAGCAGGTATACAGTAGATAATGGATGGATGGAAGAACGAGGCATTATTGCATGTGCCTTGGAGATGCAATGCCAAAAATGTCTATGAGACACAAAGCCTTTTTTTTTGGGCCTTTTGTTTACAGGCGCTTATTGGGCATCAACCCAGAGAGAGGCTCAAAATCAAAGTAGGAAATCAACCCAGAGCGGGGCTCGAAATCAAAGAAAAGGATGGGTTTCAATGAAACAGTTAGCACTTTTCTGAGACAACTAGTTGATTTTGAGTGGATGTCAGTGTAGACATAATTTTCTGTCTGGAGTATGTACTGTTTTTGCACTGGAGGTTTTATAGCTGCATTGTTGTTTATTCACTCCCTCACTACATTAGCTGATGTGTGGTGAGCGTTCTGGCACAAAATGGCTGCTGTGCATCATCCAGGTGGGTGCTACACATTGCTGGTGGTTGTGGTGAGTTCCTCTCTTCCATGTATAGCACATTGAGCTTCTGGAGAAGTGCTATATAAATGTAACGATTCATTAATTGTTTTTAAATGGATAAAAAAAGGTTTCAGTGTTATTGCACGTGCACATTTACATTTTAAAAATATGTTTACATTGTTTTGCATAATAAAAATCTATAAAAGAAGCTGATTGTTTGTATGCAGATGTAATTGTGTAAGCCTCTTATAAATTCTTTATTTTTTTATTTTATTTTTAATTAACCTTATTTTAACCAGGTTAGTCTCATTGAGATTAGAAATCTCTTTTTCAAGAGAGACCTGGCCAAGAAGGCAGCAGTCGATTACAGACACAACAAAATTTCAATATTTAACATACTGTAAAAGCAGACAAACAGCAATGTTCAAAGTTTCACAATCTGGTCACACATAAGTAGTCTATAGTGCAACTAAGGGTCAAATCAATTACAAATTTCACTTTCCTACATAACATTAAACCTTTTTTAAAAATCAGTTAATGATACAAGCTCTTGTAAATTAAGTTCTTTCTGGAGCTCATTCCACGTTGAAGGAGCTGAGAACTGGAACGCTTTTTTGCCAGCCTCAGTACGAGCCTTTGGCACAGACAATAAAACACTGTTTAGTGAGCAAAGCCAGTATTTTCCATTTGTCTGCTGGACAATGTACATGCATAGGTAAGATGGAAGCAATTTCAATATGGCCTTGTAAATGAAAATATACCAGTGACACAGCCTACACAATGTCAAGGAGGGCCAGCCCACTCTCCTATAAAGAATACAGTGATGTGTAAAAAATTTTTGTAATTTGTGACAAACCTCAGTGCCCCATGATACACCATGTCCAGCTGACACAATGATGCCAAAGGTGCATATATAAAATGTCTCCATAATCTATTACCGGTAAGAAAGTAGCTGAGACTAGCCTCTGTTTCACCTCAAGATAAAAACAGGACTTGTTTCTAAAATAAAAACCCAACTTAAGCCTAAGCTTTTTTACAAGGGAATTTATATGAAACTTAAAAGTGAGACCATCATCTATTAAAAATCCATGTACTTATAAGTTGTCACCCTTTCAATTGGTTTATTCTGTGTGGTAACGATACAAGGTAATGTCTGTGGCTCTATCTTTGGCCTAGTGAAGAGCATAAACTTGGTTTTATCAACATTTAAAATAAGCTTCAGCTGATAAAGCTGAGCCTGTATGATATTAAAAGCAGACTGTAGGTCTTCAAAGCCTTTTTTACTGTTTCTGCATAAAAGTAGGTGTCATCTGCATAAAATTGAAAACTGGCATTTGCCACGTTTTTGCCAATATTGTTTAAATAAATCGTAAATAAAAGAGGTCCCAGGACCGAGCCCTGTGGCACCCCATTCTGTACAGTTAAAACACAAGATGTCTTTCCATCAAATTGGATGCATTGTCTTCTATCTAGGAGGTAGCTTCTGAACCAAGAAACTGCCTGGTCAGAAAATCCTATATTGACTAATCTTTGTAACATGATGTCATGATCTACAGTGTCAAATGCCTTTGATTTATTTGCTTTCAGTGATGTTTATGATGTTCTAAGTCTTTTGGTAGCATAATAGACATGTAAAATCGGCATTGTCTTTGTTTTATTTTAAATTACCTGATTAGAAAAGGTATGGTAGAATGCCAGCAGCCATACCACCATGCACCCTGCTCCTGCTGAAGCTAAGCTACTATGGGCTTGGCTAGTTCCTGGATGGCAGGCTGTCTCAGAAAGCTAAGTTGCTGCTAGAAGTGATGTTGGTGGGCCAGTAGGCGGTGATCTTCACTCCGGTCAAATAATCCCTCATGCCCCAGTGCAGTGATGGTGACACTGGGCTGCAGGAAATGCTGCCTTTCAGATGAGATTTAAAATCAAGTTCCTGACTCACTGCGGTCATTAAAGATCCCACAACAGTCATTGTAAAGAGTTTGGGGATCTCTGGTGTCCTGTCTAAATTCATAACCTGCCACCAATTTATCGGCAGATGGTAAAATGTTTATCGTAACTTACTGGCTACTGAGTTGCATTACTGTGAAAGTGAAAATCCAGGTGATCACTGTAATTTGGAAGCAGCTACAGAAGCATACAGCTTTGTCACAGTAATCCAGTCTTGTTCACTGTGAAATCATAGTATACTGTTGTCATTTAATTGCAATTTCTCACAGTACAGTACTTTCTCACAGTAAATTATTGTGAATAGTTTAACAGTAAATTGCTGTGAAGCTTATTATGAAAGCACTGCAACTAGCAGCCAGAAATGTATTGTAAATCTGCAGCCAATTATTTTACAGTGTATGGGTCACAGACTTCAAGCAGTCATTGCATGCAAAGGATATGCAACAAAGTACTAAAAATAATTACTTTAATTTAATTAACACTAATATGTCTCAAACATTATGGTACGCTAAAATGGAGTGAATATGAAAATACCCTGAAATAAAAGCTGAGAACTAGATGTACATTGTCTGATTACATATCTAAACTTCTGGAATGCAGAGCCAAATCAGGAAAAAATGTGACTTTGTCCATGATATTATATGTATATACAATCCTCTTGGAATTTTTTGCTTCCATTATTTTTCATTTTTTAATCACTGTGTGCTAAAAATGTTCTTTTATTTTGTTGCCATTTTTCACCCATTTTCTCCCCAGTTTAGTCGTTATACCTATTCCCCATGTGTAACACGGTCCTGGTCGATATCCTTCTGTTGGTCTGGGGAGGTGTAGACTACCACATGTCTCCTCCAATACATGTGGAGTCGCCAGCCGCTTCTTTTCACCTGACAGCGAGGAGTTTCACTGGGAGAGTGTAACGCGTGCGGAGGTTCACGCTATCTCCCCCAGATCCCCTCCCTGCTGGACAGGCACCCCGACCAACCAGTAGGAATCGCTAATGCAACGATCAGGACTCACCGGCTTCCCACCTGCAATCTTCCCTTTTTTCAACAAATTCTCTAGCACTGAGAATTTTTAACAAAACATAGAACTGACCACCATTTTCAATTGTCATCTGTGGGACGTCACTGGGTTAAAGTAAGCAATTGTTTTCCCCATTTCCGGCTTCTACGAATATTAAAAAGGGAAACACTGGAAAAATATCGGTGCAAATATGCACTGTACCACAGAACCAGATGTGTATTTTCAGAGAATAATAAGATTTTATTTGAATACTCACTGGTCCTTCAGCTCTGTACCTGCAGCTTCTTCACACCAATCAGACATTAGATTCTTCAGTAGGCTACACAGGTGAAAACTCAATGCTTTACCTCTTCATTTTGGTCAACAACACCATTTGACAAAATAATGCAGATCAGCTGGTTTAATTCAGACGTACACACAGAGCCAACACATGGTGAAAGAATTAGAAAATAAACGTTAACAGATAAAAGAATGTAAAACAATAAAGGAGTGGTGTTTTGTTTGATGACATTTATGAGAATCTGTATTTTGTGGCACACACCCCTCAAAACCATGTGACTCAATAATGCCAATCTATAGGTTTGGTCATTCAGATGAACAGAGAATGTGCATGCCACAGGAATGAGAATATAACACATGAAAGAAGATGAGATAATAAAGGAGTGGGGTTTTGCATGGTGACAACTATGAGGATCTGTGTTTCGTAACATGAGAATTATAGTCTGAGTTTCATTTTTGTGAAAATAGGTTATATGCAAAAAAAATTCAGAATTTATCATTCTTTATGTGTGCGTGATGTTAAAAGTTCAAAATCAGGGTGTAATTACTGTTCTTAGGTTGTTCTTAGTGATAAAGCAGATGGAGCTGGAATTAGACTACATGGTCCAATCTGTACAGAAACAACATCCAGTCACAAATCTTTAGCTTTCAGACCCCACAGTCAGCTGTGTTGCTTTTGTCAAATGATTCTGAGATTCATTTAAATAAGCAACAAATTAATTTGTCTCCCATATTCCCATGGCAGAATAAAGTTTTGCATGTGTAATCAATTACTTGGATTATGATAAAACAAGGAGTGTTTTGTTTTTAACATCTCTGTATACATTTGTACGGTATTTTCAGAAACCCACAAATTATTTTTTACACAATTAATTCTCCTCAGTATTGTTTTCATATGTGCAGTACTTGTTTGCTGTTTTACTACTGTTGATAGACTGGTCACAGTTCCTGCATAAAGAAAATAATAATTAAAAGGGAGAAAATAACATTTAAAAACAATCTGTTAATATGCATTTTAGTTTTACTTTTTAATGATCTCGTTTTTTTTGAGGAAGTTCAAAATCCAAAAGATAAAATCTGACTTTCAAAAATGAAAAAACAAAAGTGAAAACACTGGCACCAGATTATCCTGTTAGATTGCTCAGTGTAGGCTGGGGTGTGGCTGAATCAATATAATGCACATTTGTAAACTGCACTGTCTATTGTTCCATAGTCTTCCATGTTCACAGTCACATGATGTGATGTTTACAGTCAGGTCAAGGTGTTTGTCTTCAGTCCAATGGCCAGGCATGATAAATCACATGACATAAAATAATGACGAGAACAGGCCATTCAGCGCAACATTGCTTGCCATTTCCTTACCTTTGAATTGTACCTACTGTAGTGCTCAGTTTACTTACAAACTAGATAGCATCTAGCACAGCTCTAAGGCCTGGTGTTCAAAACCCCCAGAGTTTCTGCTTTAACTTACATGACCTGGCAAGCTAGTCCACTCAGTGAGTACTCATGTCACCTTTAAATGTTAACACGTCTCATTAGTAAAGAAAAACCTCAAAATACAGCTTTAATATTTCAAGTTGTTTAATTCCATACCGAATAGCCAATCATCTCTAGAGTCACCATCTCTCAGATACTCTAACGAGCAACTGCTCCTAAAGATGAAGAAGTAATATATTTTTTTAAATATTTTAAAAGATTATTTCCTTTCGCAGACAATGGGGAGAGTTGCCATAAATGCAAGGCTTGATAAACATAACACGGTCAATAACTTAATGTACAATGGTGCTCCTAAAGACATTTCTGGTTTTTACATGTGCAATTCAGTCCTCTACTTTATTCGTCCACCAGGTAGGCTGTTTTTTCAACATGCTTTTTTTAAACATTTGGAATGAATTCATTTGTGCATCAAGAATAAGCCTTTTGAACCTGCCCCACGTTTTATTCACTGTCTTTCAATCAAGAAGTTATTTAAACTCTTGCATCTTGTTAAAATTGGCGTGCCTAAAATTAATAACTCTGAATTTAGAGGAGGCCCTGTTAATTTGCCAAAATATATCAAAACTAACTGTGGAAAGATCACTTGTCCCAAATGTCACCACTACCTCTGTTCTGCAAATTCTGTTAAGATCATTACACAGCACAAGATTCAGTGAGGAGTCTGTATTTTGATAATCTCTCGTCAAGACCAACTAACACTCTCTACCAAGTGTGCTGAACTTGTTCAGCAGAGCTGAATTTGGGTTATTGTTTCAACAGGTGAGGACATGTGGGTGCAAGCCAGAGAAATTCTGAGTAACTGTACATAACTTGTGCAGTCAGGTGTGTGCTTGTCAAGGAAATGCACAAAACCTGTATAACTGGGTGTGTGCTCTACTGGACAGGTTAGGTTTGAAGTATAGGATGTATATGAAATTATTGGAAGTGCATTCCACGATATAACTCTGGATTTTCTGGGGCCTGCCTCAGTGTTGGACTCCTCCAGTGGTCGACACATATCAGAACGAGTCTTAGAATGCAAAGCTTTCATTGGATGAAGGGGTGCACTTTAAGCAAGTGGTGACAGTGCAGTACCTATATATTTATTTGATTTTATTTCGTAATTATTATCAAAGATATTAATTATAAATCAAATCACCACATTCATCGATAGACAGTGCAAACTGTTTGAATCTTTATCAAAATGTACAGCTTACAACCAGATGAAAATTAAGAAATGTATCAACAAATATTCATGTCTAATCTGAAGACGAGGTTCATCTACCTTTAAACAATTAACAAAGGTTGCAGACATGAACAGTCACACAAGAAATGAATGAGAGAAGATACTAAACCACAGCATTTGTCCCAAAGTAATCCAAAAAGGCAAAAACCAAAAGACAGCAGTGTATTCCAAAGGAACCAGAGATGAAAAAAAGAATGCCAGACCTAGATGCAGGGCTCAGATTCCCTCTTCCAACTGTTAGAAACTTGCTCTTTCCAAGTTGCCCAAAACTGAACTAACTTAAAAGAAAGCTGCATATTTTATATAGTTTAAAGAAGAGGAGGTATGGACACCCCCTCTGACACACACACACACACACACACATGTTGACACACAGATTCACACCTCAGATGTGACCCCCCAGTTCCTGCCCTGTCCTATCTCCAGGCTATGTTGGCCGAGCACTTTGAAGCTTCCTATGGCTGAGAACGGCCAAATGGCGAATTACATGTCTGACAATATCCACACATTTTAACCCCAGCATTTTCAAATATGCAGATCATTTGCTGATTTACTACTGTCTGAACATTCTGTACTGGTGTAATATTGTACATTAACAATGTACCAACCTTCTAAGTTCAACCTTGACCTTATTTGGCAGGCTGGCATTGGGGTCGAATGACAGGCTGAACATTACAGTTTCACCGTAAATGAGAGCTCCTAATGACTTGCCTGATGGCAATAATCCAGCAGTTAGCACTTTGCGCACGTTGTGTGTAACATACATCTTTTGGGTGTCATTTTTATGTTTTGAAATTATATTTGTAAAAAAAACTTCCCTTTTTTCATCAAATTCTCTTGCACTGAGAATTTTTCACTAAACATACAACTCACCAAAATGAACAAAGATGTGAAAGAAGACTTCTGTTCTGAACATTGCAGAATAATCAACAAAATGTTTCTATTTCAATTGTCAGTTTTCACCTGTGGGGATGTTACTGGGTTAAAGTATTTCAAGCAATTATTTTCCCCATTTCTGGCTTCTACAAATATTA
Organism: Anguilla japonica; assembly: GCA_025169545.1. Lineage (NCBI taxonomy): Eukaryota > Metazoa > Chordata > Actinopteri > Anguilliformes > Anguillidae > Anguilla > Anguilla japonica. Next base: position 49,789,336 of record CM045890.1, on the reverse strand, counting down.
TCAAGAAGGAAAACACTGCAAAAATAGTTGTGCAAGTCTGCACGGTACCACAGAACCAGATTTTTACTTTCAGAGAATAATAAGATTGCATTAGAATACTCACTGGTCCTTCAGCTCTGTACTTGCAGATCAGTACCTTCTTCACAACCATCAGACATTAGATTCTACATTAGGCTACACAGGTGAACAAAGTGAATGCTTTTCCTCCTCAATTTGGTCCACAAAACTGCGTAATAGGCTACTGCTGTACTGCTTATACTGCGCAAACTACTGTAGGAAGCCCCTCAGATACATCAAACGGTGCTTCGAGGTCACCAACAGCAAGAAACCCAAACTCATCACATCGAACTCACCAACTGTAAGAAAGCCCTCCACAAACCAAACAGCGGGAGTATCTGAGTGGCGAAGGAACGCGTGTAGTAGATGCAGACCTGTCTTTGGCTTGTGTAGCCTGCTTAAATACCATCCTGCTGCAACACTAGCGTATAGGCGAATGACCACAGGAGGGAGGGGTGGAGTTAAAAGGCTCACTATGGCGACGCACGGTTCTCTCTGTGGACAAACAACCACTGCTAACAGCCAAATGCAAAGAGTGGGTGGGCCACACCTGTATCACTTTATTCTCTTGATATCTACCTCTCTCATTTCCAATCTCTCCTCTTTTTTTCACATCATACTTGCACTCTTTATCTTGCCCCTTCCTTTACGCATTAGGCCTGGAGTGTGCTCAGATTTTTCCCTCAACATTCATCACATTCATTAAACGATGTTCTCAAACATGAGTCATTTGACTGGGCTACATATAATGTGTCATTAAGCCCCATGACACATTATTAATCTGTGTCTTGCTGCATAAACCAACACTTCAGCTTCAGCTCATGGACAGATGACCAGACATTCTCCTTAAAAATGTTCTGGTAAGGAGCTGAATTCATGGTTCCTTCAATAATGGCAAGTCGCCCAGGCCTCGATCAAGCAAAGCATACCCACACCATCACACTACCACAATTTGTAAAAACCCAGAACGATCAGGTTTTACTATTTCTTTGAACACAAGGGGTTTATTTTGGTTTATCTTCTTTTTACTTAAAGAGAGAGTAGAAAATTGTTATGCCACGACATTCAGCAGCAAAAGAATGAGAAAATAGGAGAATCTGCATTATGTATTTTACAAAAATGGGCATTCCAATTGTATTCACGTATTACTTTTTATATACTGGGTCATGTGATATGTGATGTCACGTCCTCCACATTTCGCCTCATATCCATTTCATTCTCAATGGACAGCAGTATCTGATGAGCCCATGTGAGGCCTGGATGAGAAGGAATCCCTATCTGTATCTTTATTAGACAAGTGAGAATCCAGGTCAGTAAGTGAAGAAGAAGAATGCATGTCAATATCGACTGGAAAATCTATGTTGCTGCCCGATGAGTAAAAATCACATCAGTCCCAGTACTGGATGAGCTGAAATTCATATCAGTATCAGCCAATAAGAATCCATGTCAACATCCAAACTGTCAAAATCCATGTCGGGTGAAATAAGGATCCATTTCATTCCTTCACAAAAAATCAGTTAACACTCGGTCTCTACTCTCAGATGTAACAGAGATAAAAACTTTGTCTGTATAGATGAAAATATCTGATTTCATGGAAGCCTCTATTCCTCCCTCAGCCAGGTGTTTCGTCCACACATTTTTCCTTCAACATCTCAGGAACATTTTGAAGATTGACTTTAGAGCAGGTTCTCTCAGTCTTTCTACTGCTCTCTTCAGTAAAGACCACTTCACCTTCTTCTGTGGTTCCATTCTGTAGATCTCTATCAAAGCCATGCTTTGACCTCCTTGCTTGTGTCTAAAGGGCTCCAAATGCCTTTTCAAGTGTCTGTCCAGTCTGGTAGTAAAGAGGACATGGTCAATGGCGCATTCATCTGGGTCTATTTTTGTCTCAAGGGCACCAGGTCTGGAGTTTTGAGCCTGTTTGTAATTTATGTTTGATGCGCTGAGGTAGACCCTATAAGGTGTATAGTGTAGAGTGTGCTATTTAATAGAGTGTGTAATGTTACATAATGTTAAGGGTAATGGCTCTCTTTTCCCCTCCTCCTCCTCTTCTTAGTCTTTTTTGGAGATTCCTCTCTTCCTTTACTGCCTTAGTGACAGTCAGAACAGCTAGAAGTTTCCATAAAACTGTTGAAGAGGATTGAAAAGTCCAGTGAAGCCCTTCATTTTTCCACAGAATCACTTACAATCAGTGATAAATGAAATGGAGATCCCCTAAAGCACCAAAGCACCAACTTAAAAGAGAGCGCATTCATAAAACTGAGTTTCCTTTCATTTCCCCATCCTGGCCTAGTTTTCATACAGACAGAGCCATTATCATCAGCATCGTCTAACCTTCCTCACTTCCTCAAGATCTATTTCCATTTTTTTTCATGATGGAAAAAAACAAATTGTTCACATGTAACTCTTATTTCCAGTGATAGCAGATGTAAAATATGGACATTGTGTGCATTAAAAAAATAATAATTATCCAGATGTATGTAAAAGGTTTTCTGCATTGGGAATGTCAAGCACCCACATATTTATAGTGTTGGATACCCTCTTTCAGCATGTTTAATCACAATGTATGCACATGTTCAAATTTTAATTTGGACATATTCCAGTAGCATGTGCACACTGGATTGGTGCATGTCATTCACAAACATGCGGTTATGAGGAGACAACAGCACAGGAGGGTGTACAAAAAGGGATGATCCATTTTGGGATTTAGTGCTAACTTCTGCTCTTAATTATTTAACTAGCTCAATCGTACCATGTATGGATTTTATATAAGCACCAGCTATAGCCACAGACTACAAGTGTACCCTAAAGATTTTACTGTGCTCAAGTACAGGAATGGACAAGCATAGTCTTTAGAGCTGTCAGAAATTATTAATTTGATTTTTTAAAATACTGCCAAAATATTCTGTGCAATTTAATACACATTAATATGGAAGAAACAGCCCATGCACGAAATGCATACTATAACTGACTATAATAGCAACAGGAAGAATGCATATCACCTTCTATTGCAGTTCAGATATTTGTTTCAAAATGATATACCATAGTATACACTATTAACTATGTACTATTACAATTAGTGACAAGAATTTCTTAATACTGCATTCACTTCTTCAAAACTCTTTACACAGTTTGCACATAAACAGTCTATGTGGACCAGACTGTGAATGATTTTTCATTGATTTGACATAAAATTCATTCAATGACCACAGCTTTCAATATTCTTGAATTCACTCAAATTCAACCTCAAACAGAACTGTATTACAGTATGTATATATGCAGACCATTTCACAAAAAAACATTTGCGTGATCTTTTCAAAACCATTAAATTTAAGCTCCAAATCTAACATACAATATATAGCTTGTGTACAGTGTTTCCCCAACATAAAGGCACTATTGTATAGGTGATTGACCACAGGAGGGAGGGGTGGAGTTAAAAGGCTCACTAGGGTGAAGCACAAATCTCTCTGTGGACAAACAACCAGTGCAAACAGCCAAACACAAAGAGTGGGTGGGCCACACCTGTATCACTTTATTCTCTTAATATCTCCCTCTCTCATTTCCAATCTCTCCTCTTTTTTCACATCGTGTCACTCTTTATCTTTCCCCTTCCTTTGCGCATTGGACCTGGAGCGTACTCGGATTGTTCCCTCCATATTCATCACATTCATTAAACAATGTTCTCAAACATGAGTCATTTGACTGGGCTACATATAATGTGTCATTAACCCCCATGACACATTATTAATCTGTGTCTTGCTGCATAAACCAACACTTCAGCTTCAGCTCATGGACAGATGACCAGACATTCTCCATAAGAATTTTCTGGTACAGAGCTGAATTCATGGTTTCTTCAATAATGGCAAGTCGCCCAGGTATCGAGCAAGCAAAGCATACTCACACCATCACACTACCACAACCCAGAACGATCAGGTTTTATTATTTTTTTTAACGCTAAGGGGTTTATTTTGGTTTACCTTCTTTTTACTTAAACAGAGAGTGGAAAACTGATATGCCACAACATTCAGCAGCAAAAGAATGAGAAAATAGGAGAATCTGCATTTTGTACATTACAAAAATGGGCATTCCAATTGTATTCACGTATTACTTTTTATATACTGGGTCATGTGATATGTGATGTCATGTCCTCCACATATCGTCTCATATCCATTTCATTGTCAACGGACAGCAGTATCTGATGAGCCCATGTGAGGCCTGGATGAGAAGGAATCCCTATCTGTATCTTTATTACATGAGTGAGGATCCAGGTCAGTAAGTGAAGAAGAAGAATGCATGTCAATATCGAATGACTGGAAAATCTATGTCGCTGCCCGATGAGCAAAAATCAATTCAGTCCCAGTACTGGATGAGCTGAAATTCATATCAGTATCAGCCAATAAGAATCCATGTCAACATCCAAACCGTCAAAATCCATGTCGGGTGAAATAAGGACCCATTTCATTCCTTCACGAAAAATCTTTCAGTGAGGAATCCATATTTTGATAATCTCTCACCATGATCGCTTAACACTCAATCTCTACTCTCAGATGTAAGGGAGATAAAAAATTTTGTCTGTATAGATGGAAAAAATCTGATTTCATGGAAGCCTCTATTCCTCCCTCAGCCAGGTGTTTCGTCCACACATTTTTCCTTCAATATTTCAGGAACGTTTTGGAGATGGACTTTAGAGCAGGTTCTCTCAGTCTTTCTACTGCTCTCTTCAGGAAAGACCACTTCACCTTCTTTTGTGGTTCCATTCTGTAGATCTTTGAGTTTTGAGTTTTATGTTGAGTATGGAGAGCAAATCAACGTTATCCCCAGAATAATTTACCTTTTGACGCTGCATTGTTTTTGAAGCTAAGTTCTGAGATTTTAAAGACAAATTTGGGATGAATGAAAAAATGATACCTCGCCTGCCTTATAATAAGCTAAGGCATATGGGATCATGGTTCAAAAGATTTGTTTGTCTGATCTCACAACTCTGAACTAAACTGATGATAGTTTCCTGAATGAAAAAGTAATCTAGCCTTGACTTGGTATCTCCTTGAGCATATGTGTATACTCTCTCCATTGGGTTGATTATTCTCCAGATATCCACAAGGTTGAGGGATGTTGCGAAACTCTCAACGCATTTCCGCAAAGCAGAATGTCGTTTATTTGGTGCTGTTGATGTCCTGTCTAAGTGTGGGTCGAGAGCAGTGTTGAAGTCTCCTCCAATTACTAGCATGTAAAAAAATTTTCCGTTCTTAATGTAATAAAAGTCGATAATGTGATAACTTACCAATAATGTGAATAAAATTTCTGAACCAATAACGTAACAACTTTTTGCACATAATGTAATAAGTTATTAGATTATTGACTGGTTATTACATTATTAGCTGGGTTTAAAAAAATCATTAAAAATGTAATAATAGGAGCCGATAATGTAATAATATACTTGTATCACTATGTATAAGTTTTATTTATTATCAAGTGTCAGACTTCCATAACACTTAGGCCTACCGTTACTGTTGCTTCTTTCAAATAGCTGCTCAAAAACCAGGCCAATCCTGACCCCTGAATCTTAGTCCTAACTCTGAGAAAACACACACACACACACCTACTCTCTCTCTCTAGGAATTAATTGTTTGTGTAACTTGATGGTTAGACTTATCTCCAGCCCTGCCTTACACTCCTTTGCCATTTGAGTACCAAATTAAGTGGGAGCACACATGTTTGCAAACACAGACAATTACTTTTATGTTGTATAATATGAAATTTATACTTCTTGAAGATGCTGTGTTCTCAAATAAAAAAGACCACCACTTCTTTCCATGAAAAATATAATCTTTAATCAAGTGTATTTAAATAACATCTTCAACCAAACTGGCACTATTATCCCTTGTGCTCAACTTTCAACCTCTTAATGCAAAATTCTAAACTGTAAAATATAGTATATAACATGACCTACAAAGATAACTTTGGTAACACATCTTTCAGTTTTATCATAATAATAAAGGATGGTTTACCGTCCATTTTTTAAAGAACTAAACATTCTCTTGATACACATTACATTTACAGTATCTATACCATTGGTCCCAGCATCATGTTTTGTCTCAGAAAACAATGTTTCATTTTATCAACAGAACTATTTTGTTAAATATTTTTTGCCCAAACTAATATAAAAGTAGTACTGATAATTATTTTAACAACATGTATTTTGCACTCCAAATTAGGAAGTATCGATAAGAGTATTGATAAGTATTGGTATTGATAAGCAGTATCAATAGTGGTATTGGTATTGATAAAATCCTAACCATGCCCATCCCTAGTTGTAGAATCTAACTAACTCACAGGTGCAGTTTTCTCATGACATGGCTTGCCATTGTGCCCCTTTCTCTCTTGTTTTAAGCACTTCTTTCATGGTGACTTGACTTGTGACTTGCTTGACCTGAGCAATGACTTGACTTGTTTTGCTTGACGTTTACTAGTGACTCGACTTGATTTGCTTGAGTCTAAACACAGTGACATGGGACTTGCTTGAGACTTGAAGGTTAAGACTTGAGACTTGCTTGTGACTTACACAAGTGTGACTTACTCCCACCTCTGCCTCACTGTCAGGTGAAAAGAAGCAGTTGGCGACTCTACATGTATCAGAGGCATGTGGTAGTCTACACCCTCCCCAGACCAACAGAGGATAGTGCATCGACCAGGACCATGATACATACAGAGAATTGGTATAACGACTAAAATTGGAGAAAATGGCAAAAATAAAAAAGAATGAAGTATAGATATCATTTGCTTCGGTTTTAGACTCTTTGTTGAGCTTGTCATGACTGTATTCAAATAGCCAGGGATGTCAATAGGGCAAGGATTCTGATTTTGTAATACATTTTCATGTAACCTTTCAGGAGTCAGGTTTGGTATATATACATAGAGAGAGAGAGTGCTGAATGCTGCAACATAAAGGCACCAGCAGCACAGCGCCAACGCTGAATTTCTGGTGCCATATTGTTCAAAATCCTTGGATGTCTGTACTGATAACTGCTCAATAAATGAGATGGTTGATGCCTTTAATAGCAAGTTAGGTAACATGTTGAACAAAGTCTCTCCAGTTGAGGTTAAAAAGAAGCTTTGTGATAAAGCGGCACCATGGATAAATAGCACGATCTGTCAGCTTAAGCGATTATGTAGAAGAGCCAAAAGAAAATGGAGAACAACCAGACTAGAGGTTCATCGGAGCATTCTTAAGGAATG
>CM045890.1:49572043-49777043 GCA_025169545.1 Anguilla japonica | reverse complement strand
GACTTTGTTCAAAATATCCTGCAACGGTCTCTTTATTATGGTTTATATAGGTCTGTTTTTAGGGCAGAAAGTTGCCAGCAGACCATCTTAGGCTTTCTGTTTGTGGTGGTGACTCTTTTCAGTCTTTTTGCCTTTTGGGCTGATTGTTTTTGAGAGTTCACCTCCCCGCTTTTGTGCTGTTACTTTACAGCCTTTTTAGTTTTTTCTTTATTTTCCACCCTTGGGATTTTTATAGGGTTTTTTTCTGTTAGCCGCACTCGGCTGGACCGTTTGTCCTAGGAGTATTGTTTGTTTTAGTCTACTCCCTTCTTTATTTTTCTTTCTTTTTTGGTCCACGGTTCCGGGAGATTTCCCGTGGGATTTTTCTGTTGAGTTTGTTCCGCAGTCTTCCTAGACCTAGCTTTTAGTTCCCTATTCGGTCGTGTCTGGTTCTCCAATATCCCGCAACCTCACACGTGTGGCTGAATCAATACAATGCACATTTGTAAACTGCACTGTCTATTGTTCCATAGTCTTTCATGTTCACAATCACTGCTCTAAGGCCTGGTCTTCAAAACCCCCAAAGTTTTTGCTTCAACTTACATGACCTGACAAGCTAGTCCATGCAGTGAGTGCTCATATCACCTTTAAATAGTCACACGTCTCATTAGTAAAAAAACAAAAACCTCAAAACACAGCTTTAATTAAGTTGTTATTTCCATACCAAACAGCCAATCATCTCCAGAGTCACCATCTCTCAGCTTCTCTAACTAGCAGCTGCTCTTAAAGAAGTCATATTTTTAAAAAAGATTAAATTTTAAAAGATTAAATCCTTTCGCTAACATAGGGGAGAGTCGCCATAACTGCAACGCTTAATAAATGTAACGCGGTTAATAACTTAATGTATAATGGTGCTCACAAATACATTTCTGGTTTGTACATGTGCAATTCAGTCCTCGACTGGCTCCCAAAGAAAGGGAACAATGTGATAGCTTTTTTCTTTTCCTCTCCCTTATAACTTTATTTGTCAACCAGGTGGACTGTTTTTTCAACATATTTTTTTTAAACATTTGGAATGAATTCATTTGTGCATCAAGAATAAGCCTTTTGAACCTGCCCCTCTTTTCATTCACTGTCTTTCAATCAAGAAGTTGCTCCCAGTCTATATTATTTAAACTTGCTTGCATCTTGTTAAAGTTGGCATATAACTCTGAATTTAGAGGAGGCCCTCTTAATTTGCCAGAATATATCAAAACTAAATGGGGACAAATCACTTGTCCCAAATGGCTCCACTACCTCTATGCTGCAAATTCTCTTAAGATCATTACAGCCTCCAGTTCCAAAAAATTATTTTTTATATTTCTAGCATTTAAACAAAGACATTTCAGACTATTACTTCAACACATCCTACTTCCATCACTCCTCGCTGCCCTGTCATCTTTACCAAAATTTTGCTTTGTGTTTTCACAATTATAGCTTGACAGCTTCTATCTTTGCAGTCTGTACCTCCTTACCCATTTCACTCTCAAACTTGCCTGCTTCCCAGGTTTTTAGTTTAGATAATCTTGTGCTACCCTAAGGATAAGCTGGCCCAGTGTAGCAGGACCCCTCCGGTTCAGGTGCAGCCCGTCATGCTTGTACAGGTCACCCAGTCCCAAAAGGAGTCCCAATGCCTCATTAACATGACTATTTTATTTGTATAGCACTTTTTACGGAAAACTGTCACAAAAACACAGAGTTTTCACAGAGTCACAGCAGGAAAATTGGGCAAAAATCAGAACTAAACCCCCAAAAAGCAAGTGAGGTAAAAACTCCCCAGCGGGAAGAAAAACACTCAAACCATGGTGAGAAAAAACTCCCCGATGGGAAGAAATCTCGGGCGGAACCCGGCTATAGTGGGGGAGCCCATCCTCCGCTGGCTGGCCTGGTGTAGAGGTAAAATGGATGTACCAGAAATGTAATAAGGGATCTATCATTACAAATAATCAAATGGGCTGAGAAGGTTACAGTTGAGATATTAAACTAGTTAGTGAAGAAGAAAGTCCAAATGAAGGGATAGATAATATGCTGTTCAACAGGGCATGGTGATGCATCAGGGGCTCCATGTTGAGTCAAGGTGTGGGCTTGAACCAGGAGCGGGACAGGGCTGGAGCAGTCTGCAAACTCAGGGCGAGGGAGAGGGCCGGAGAGGTCCATGGGCTCCGGGCAGTGGAAGGACAGGAGACCCAGGGAATAAGAAACGGTGAAGATTAGGCGCTGTAGAAATCTAATGTCAGAATGGTCAAATTAAATTTGGCATGCATTTTAGAGAACTAAAAATATCCCACAATGCACTGTTACATCTTGTAAACAGCTGTAATCACTACAAAAGGTGGACGTGAACCACGATGCTTTGTAAACTGTCTGCAAAGCTATTTTATCTTTATTATATGGGTACATGTACAGGCAATGTAATGCATCAATGAACGAGGAAGGCAAACTCAGTGGGCAGAGTCAAAAACAACTGCAAATAGACCATTAGTTATCACACCAATGAATAAAGAACCAGCTAGATGGTATGTTGAAGGTTTTGCGACAGACATGTAGCCCAGGTGTCAACACTGAATGATGACAGAAGAGAAGGTCTGCTGATCAAATTCATTGTTTAAGTATGTTATTTAGTTCCCTACATGGAAATTCACTAGATTAGACGTCAGGGAGTAGTGAGCCGTTTCAGACACTGCTATTGCCTCCAGGAGGGACATCTTACTTGTTTATAATACTGGGTCATGTGATCTGTGATGTCACTTCCTCTACATATTACCTCTTATCCATTTTGTGCTCAACGGACAGCAGTATCCGATGAGTCCATGGATGAGGCCTGGGTGAGAAGAAATTCCTATCTGTATCTTTTGTTAGTCGAGTGAGAATCCAGGTCAGTGGGTAAAGAAGAAGAATGCATGTAAACATAAAATGGGAGGAAATTGCTGCCCTGTGAGAAAAAATCAGTTCCAATACTGGAATATCTGAAATTCATATCAGCATTAGACAACAAAAATCAATGTCAATGTCCAACTAGTTAAAATCTGTGGCGATATCAGGTGAAAAAAGAAGTAATTTCTGCCCTTCATGAAAAATCTTTCAGTGAGGTGACCTGCTGGTGACCTGCGATGAACCCGCCTCTAGACTGTGACATCACAAGCTACTGTACAACTGAACGGAAAATGCAAGTCTAGTGAGGCTACATGAATCCTTGAGGATCAAACTTCCATCTAGAGCATATGTGTACACAGATACTTACTGCTGTATGTCTACACCTCCCTTGGTTTATCTTAACGGGTCACTGAGGAAGTCCCAAGCTTGCAGGACCCTGTATGCTCTCTTCTGGAACAAACCCACTTGTATCTGGTTTGATCACCAACTGTACAACCACGTTACCACCGCACAATTGTGTTGTGAGTTGGTTTTGAAAAGTTTGTTGCAGATGAAAAGATGTGCATGTATGCGTGTGGGGGAAAAAATATTTTTATACTATCTTTTCACATTTTGGTGAAGGACTTTTTGTCTGATTTGCAATCAGGTTCCTTCTTTTCAATGAGGTGAATTCAATCAATAAACGTGGTTGTTCTAAGAGTGTGTGCTTTAATGTGTTTCAGCTGACCTCTTTGTTACAAAGACGTGTCCAAGTGTATGTCAGACATGCCCTTATAGCATGTCATCCATCCAACACCTATGACTGTGTCTATGGGGCCTTGGGGAACATGGGACATGTACAGTAATACATATGTCTGGTTCCGTGCCATTTACACATGGATGTTTTATGCATCTTGAACATCTGGATTATAGTCAGATCAGGCTTATCCTCATCAGAATGCTGGTGTGAATGCTCCCAAGATGCATTAGGAGCTGATTCAAGTTTGATCACCTAAACCATTTCAGGAGGTCTGAGGTGCATTCAAGACAGAAGTTATACAAGTGTAAATGCATCCGTCTCTCCAAGACCCATTTAACAACCAAAACATCCCAAAGTATAAGGTCACGTGACGTAGCCTACCCCTGATACAGAACACAAGTAGCTTCACAATCACAACAAGCATGGAGGACATGTGTGGTTTGACTTCAAGCAAAACTATGCTTACTAGTAATATGGAAGGATAATTGTGTTCAGAACAGACTTAAGAGTAGTTACAGAAATCATACTTTGCTATGGCTGCATCCAGGGAGGCTGCAGTATTAATCTGGACAGCCATCTTCTGTTGTACATTGTCTGTTGAATGTCACATATTTTCCTTAATTTCAAGAAACTGAAAAATGCCATAAAACTTTCTGTTTTGGAAGCGGCTACCATCTTTATTTTTTGAGAGCCAGAACAAAACAGGACGTGGGTTGTTAAGGTTTTGTATTTTACTCCCAAAATGGCAATCAGATTTCAATCCGGCTAACCTGTGATGCATCTGACAACAAAGTGTAAATGTAATGTGGTTAAGTCTTGTGGTTAAGTGACCAGGTGAAAATGGGGTCTCTGAGAACATGTCACATACTCCATATGAACTTGACTCATCAGTGCTATGCGCACATGTCCCAGTTGACATATGAATACTGATCCTCGAGTCTTTGGGGAGTATATCATTCTTTTGGTAACTTTTTTTATTTTTGGCCTGTAGGGAAAATCCAGCCCAGCTGGTAAACATTATGAGAGCTCACTGTGTACATTGGGGTTTTTTAACCATTTCTGATCTATGGACCCCCACCCAGGATCAAAGGCGGAGTAGAGGGTGTGATCTCAGACCTGCAATGGTACCTTTGCAAACCCCCTGTGGACCACAGACCTCCACTTGGAAACCCAGGAAGTGCACACATCCACACTGTATCTTAGTACAGCCTGCAGTTCAGTACTGACCTCTAGAGGGTGCCCTAGTATTATTTAATGGCAGCATTACAGGCCAATGTGAGCTTTATACAGTAATCATGCTTTTGCTTTCATTTAATCAAGTCTATAAAGAAGTATCTGCCATTGACCCTCCAGCATATTACACAATACACAACATATTATTATTGAAATACGTATTAATATCATATTTGGCATTATATTTTTGAAGTAAGACAGAACAGAGCTAACAGGTGGTTCCTATCTCTCATCCAGAAGTGGTGGCTAAGTGGGGGAACCAGGTCATGGGAGTGGGCATGAGGGGTGTTGAATAAGCAGTGTGAGCATGTAGAAGTAATCAATTCTTAGATTCATTCATTAACAACAAAATCTATTTGTCTCCATATTCCCTTCATTGTATATGTTCCCAATGATGAGTATTTTCATGTGTAATCAATGACTTGTTAGGAGTTTTTTTAACCATCTTTGTATGAATTTGTGAGTTTTTTAAACCATCTCTTTATGAATAAATCTGTACAGAAATTAAAGCCAAATAATAATAATTAATAATAATAAAGAAATCAGACAAATAATTTTTTGCACAATTCATTTTCCTCAGTATTGTTTTTTATAAGACTCCAGGAGTTTTGAGAAAAAGGTGTGAGACAGGAACTGTAAATAATCAGTATTCTTTATTCCACAGAAGGGGAATCAGTTCACACAACAAAGATGCCTGTGCAAAGTCCACAGAGGGGTACAGTCTCTCTGGGCATTTATAACATTCATGTTACATCATTCTGTGTTTGCATTCAGCTCAGCCAATCATCATTAATTATGTTTGCCGGTCTCCCAAATAAGGTCAACATGGTCAGATTTACTGCTTCTCCTCCCATCTGAACTACAATATTAGTAATTAGGAACAATGGATAATATTGATTAATATGAATTAATTATGTTAAGAAAATACACACATATATAAAATGTAACATTTTAACTCCAAAATCTCCCTTTTAAACACATATGAATATAATGAATATAGGCTTTACAATCAATAAAAGGTTAACATGTCAGGTCTCACTCATTTAAGATGGCTCGACCGGCCTCATCTTTAATTATTGTATATAGTTACAGTATTAGAAAATCACCACTTATTACATTTTACTGGACACCCAAATAAGGTCAATAAGTTTAGATTTTTTGTTTTAGAGAGCAAGCTTGGGCCAAACTCCCTCTCCAGTACAGGCCCCCTCCCATCTAAACTACAATGTTATTATTCAGTAACCATAACTATGGATAATATTGATTAGTTATGTTAGTAAAAATACACACACACATGCATATATATTTTAACCCTGTCACGCCCATACCCGAGCGAGGGTAAACATTGCCGAATAAGAGGCAGAGGAAGTTAATTTTAAAAGGTCGATGCTTTCCCCCAAAAAAACTGGTGTTGGAATTTTTTTACAGTGGACAGTCCAGAGATATGTTGTCTTATCACGGAAACATATAGACATACACAAACTAACAAAAAACAAAAAGACAACAAAAAATTGCACATACTTTCAGGAACACTTAATTTCTTGATAACTTACAGTTCAGTTATTGTACAACCTATGACCTTTTCCACTGAGATCCCACTACAAACTACCTTGGGCCAGGAATCAGAGCTACTATATCCAGGTAGCTCCTTCCTCCAGCCAAACCAACACATCAATTAATCAATTATCTTTTACTTCTCATATTTCAAATCCCCAATAAGGCATAATGTGTAATAGCATTTATATTGACCGAACAATGTAAAAAGTATAATCGCACATAGCACAATTTCCTACTATACTAAAAAGTAACCCAAACCCGCTACTGCCATGGCTCTTCCCAAAAGGAAAGGACTGAGCACGTGCCAGAATTATTGTCAAACATTTTAACCCCAACTTTGTCATATATGCAGTCCTTTTTGCTGTTTTACTACTGTCTGGACATCTGGAAAAAATTTTGTCAGCCGCTATATTCTATTCATTCGAATGAAACGCTGATCATTACAGTTTTACTCTGGGTGAGATTTTTGATTACCATGCTTGTTGGGAAGAATCTATCGCGTGTTTGCACTTTGCTCATCAAGTGTGTAACACACAGGGTGAGATCGAATAGTTCACCTTTATGTTCACTGCACAGCTGTACGTGTTCCGTGTCCTGGTCCTCATCCTCATGCACGACCTCGTCCTCATCCTCATCCTCACCCTCTTCCTCTTCCTCTTCCTCGTCTTCATCCTCATCCTCGACCTTGTCCTCATGCTCAACCTCATCCTGGTTTGATATTTCCAGCTGCTGGAAGCAGGCAAGAAGCTCATTTTCTTTTGCCTCCTCCAGCAAAAACTGCCTTACCTTCAGTTTTTCATTGGCTTTGAATGAAAGGCTCATCATGACAGATCCACCACAGATGAGAGTTCCTGTTGTCATGCCTGATGGGAAGATTTCATGTGTTCGCACTTTGTGCATGAAGTGTGTGACATACAGGTTGAGCAGGGCTGGGGTGAGTGGACAGCCACGGCGCAGCTGTATGAATTCCTGGTCCTGGTCCTGGTCTGATCTTCTCAGCAGCTTGTCAATGATGGTGGAATCAAGAATGGGATGTTTTAGAGCTTTTATTGCCTCTTCCAGCAAGGACCACCTTAGCTTCTCTATTTTTCCAGGATGGATCAATATCAGACTCTTGATTGTCTTATTTTTCTTTTTTCTTGTTTGCATATTTTTTAAATGTTTCGTCAGGTGCCAGGTCAGTATTGTAGTCAAGATTAAATAGTCAACATTGAAGAAGTAGTAGGACTCGTCATGCAGACTTTTAATTGAGTTATTAAAGTGCATCTGAGTATCATCCATTTTGCTATCAAGAATTTTCTTGTACTGATCAATTAAATAATGAGGCAAGCGGAAATAATTACTCTTATAGAAACGGACTGTAATGCCATCAGGTCCTGGGGGTTTCGAGTCAGGTAGGGACCGCGCAGCCCATGGGATGTCAACAATTAGGATTTGGTCATCGCCAAGGGACGAATCACCCTTCTTGTTCAAAATACCCTCTTTCTTCTCCTCATTGGTTTTTGGAGGGGGACCATGGCTGGATGGTTTTGAGGTAAGCTGCAGCCAGACAGGTTTATGGTCCGAGCACTCTACAGTGTCCAGGATCTCACAGGTTTTAACTCGCCACATGGACTCTTCCTGCATGAAAATGTAATCTAACCTTGACTTGCTATTGTTTTGAGAGTAAGTGTATTTTTTCTCTGTCGGATTGATTCTTCTCCAGACATCCACAAGGCCGAGGAATGCTGTGAATTTCTCAACACATCTTCGCGAAGCGACATGGTAGTCCCTTTTTTCTGTAGATATCCTGTCCAAGTACGGGTTAAGAGTAGTGTTGAAGTCTCCTCCAATCACCAACACTCCTTCAGTGTGCTCCTGAAGGTATGGTAAGAGTCTGTCCAAAATATCTCTCTCTGATGGATGGTTGTATACATTCACAAGGGTGTAACGCTGGCCTAGTATTTCACATTTTACTGTGATGTAACTGCCATATGAATCCTTAGACTCAATAATCTCATGAGCAATGTCCTTTTTAATGAGGATGGCAACTCCTTTACTTTGTGGATCATGCTCTGTGTAGAAAGTGTGCCATTCTTTAAACGTGTCAAATACACCAGTGTCATCTGGTCCGATGTGAGTCTCCTGAAGATAGACAATGTCTGCTTCCCTCTTTATAATTTCACCTTTGATTTTATCCACTTTACTTTTAAGACCATTTATATTCCAGGACATAAGAGATATCTGAGTTTTATCTTTGTTCATGGCTGCAGTTCATGAAGGTCCCGTTTCAGACGTCGAATAAAATAGAGTTTTGTTGCTTCAGATCTGACTCTCTCACCTCAGGTGAGTGTGGCCTTATGTACCTGTGTGAAATAGCAGGCCTGTATAAGACAGAGATGAGGGATGTTATTAAAAGGCACCTCAGGATTTTCAATGCATCTAGTCTCCTATAAAAGTCCATTGTCAGTGCTATAGTCCTGTTTATTTACAGAGCTGGAGCTTTTTCCTTTAGTCATTTAGTTTTGTGGGGGATAAAAGGAGCTCTAGATCTGCAGTCATGACCGCTGTGCATGCAGATGTGTACCGTATGTCACATAGTGTAGAATTACATTATACCCTATTAGAGAATCTGTTATCAAAGGGCCGCATTATCTTGTGTTAGGACTGTGTAAGAAACTCAGATTGAGCCTGGAAATCCCAGAGAAATCGCCCATCAAGTGCAAGCTGTGTTTGGTACCCATTATGACACAGAATATTCCCTTTGTCTGCTGTTCATTCACTGTTCTGTGAAAATATGATTGATTTATTGAGTGCTTGGTGCCATAAATCCAAACCAATAATAGATCAAATATGCTTGTAAAGATTTAATGTCTACTCAACCCATTAATAGTAGACAGCAGTGTGAGCTGTGTCGGTTTCCTTCAGACAGCACTGTTCAGTGTTGTTCAATGATAGCATGATACTGTGCAGTATTACAGCCACTTAGCTTGTCGCTGTGTTGGAGTTATGTCATTTTACTCACCTGCACAGTTTTGAGTACACCTGTAGAGACCAGCAGAGTTCACTGAAGCTGAAAGACAAGTATCAGATGATTCAGATAAGCATGTGACTTTCTGAATTTGGACCAATAAGAAGCTTTTGTGTGCTGATTCCTGACGAAACATGGAGTGGAATGGAATGAATAATTTTCCTGTTGAACTCAATGGAAAAAATATTCAGGAGAAACAATGCTTGTAGTATCTATGATGACTTAAAGGCATTTAGCCAACACATTTAATGTGTTCTGTACTGTATCAGCATAATTTATAGCTGAATCTAGTCCCACCCCCCAATTCCCATTGAAATCCATTCAAATACTACAGATGTCATGGCATGCAAATGATGTGCCTCTTTTATTTGACATTATGTTAATTTGTCTAATGTATAAGTGAATTTCCCTGTTTCTTGCTTTTCCCCAAACAGTTCACTGTAGCAAAAGTAAACGAGCAAATGGTGGCACAGGAGGTCTCAGGAGTGCATGTGTTTAATTCTTGCTAATTTTCTGACCAATGATTTGTTGTTAAGACCATTAAAAGCTTAATATTTTGTCATTTTGGGCTTGGCCCATTTTTTTTGCCCAGGTGTATATATATTTACACACACACACACACACACACACACACACACACACACACACGCACACACACACACACACACACACACACACACACACACACACACACACACACACACACAAATATAGTATCCTGTTGGAATTTCCATTATTTTTAATTTTATGTATTTTGTCATTCCTGTAGACCAAAAAATGTTAACTGAGCATTCTAATTCTAACACTTCAATACTCTAAAACTCTCTACTAGTAATTGAAAGCAACGGAGTTCGAGAACACTGAAAAAAATTTTTTTAAAAACATTCCAAAAATCTACTCTTAGTAGATTTAGATAGTAAATGTTAAACTAATGTATGACTGTTTTGAAATCATATATTTTTTATGCTTCCCTTTTTTCATCTCTAGCACTGAGAACTAAACATACAACTAACCAAAATGTAAAATGATATGATAGAATATTTTTGTTCCAAACATTGTGGAATAATCTACAAACGTTTTTGTTTCAATTGTCAGTTCTCATCTACCCGGGGATGTTACCGGGTATTTTGAAACATTTTTTTTCCCCATTTCTGGCTTCAGCGAATAAGGGAAACATTGGAAATAAATCAGTGCGAATCTGCACTGTACCACAGAACCAGATGTGTAATTTCAGAGAATAATAAGGTTGTATTTGAATACTCACTGGTCTTTCAACCCGGTACCTGCAGCTTCTTCTCACCAATCAGATATTAGATTCTTCAGTAGGCTACCCAGGTGAAATCTCAGTGCTTTACCTCCTCGGTTTGGTCAACAACACTGCGTAATTGGCTGCTGCTGTTCTGTTTTATACTGTTCTGCAAAAACGTCTTATAAAAAAATTGCACATACTGTACCTCCCAGTTTTGGCTTTAATTACAT
Organism: Anguilla japonica; assembly: GCA_025169545.1. Taxonomy (NCBI): domain Eukaryota; kingdom Metazoa; phylum Chordata; class Actinopteri; order Anguilliformes; family Anguillidae; genus Anguilla; species Anguilla japonica. Next base: position 49,766,133 of record CM045890.1, on the reverse strand, counting down.
CAGACACACGGCATCAAACCGTTTGACACAATAATGCAGATCTGCTGGTTTAATTCAGACGTATGCACAAAGCCAACGCACGATGAATTAGAAAATGAAGGTTAACAGACAAAAGAACATAAAATAATATAGGAGTGGTGTTTTGTTTGGTGACAAGTATGAGAGTCCGTATTTTGTGGCACGCACCCCTCAAAACCATGTGACTCAATAATGCCAGTCTGCAGGTTTGGTCGTTCAGATGAACAGAGACTGTGCAGCCAGAGGAATGAGAATATAACACATGAAAGAAGATGAGGTTGCATGGTGACACCTATGAGGATTTGTGTTTCGTAAAATGAGAATTATTAAGTCATATTTGTGAAAATTAGTTATATGGAAATACATGCTAAATTTATCATTCTTTATATGTGTGTGATGTTAAAAATGTAAAAAGTTTAAAATCAGAGTGTAATTACTGTTTTTAGGTAGTTCTTAGTGATAATGCTGATTGAGCTGGACTTGAGTTAGACTACATGGTCCAATCTGTACAGAAACAACATCCAGGCACAAGATAGCTTTTAGCTTTCAGATCTCACAATCAGCTGCGTTGCCGTTGTCAAGCGATTCTGAAATTTATTCAAATGAGCAATATTCCCTTGGCTGAATAAATTCCGGATGATTTGTTTTTCACGTGTAATCAATGACTTGTTAGGAAATTATAAAAACAAGGAGAGTTTTTTTAGCATCTCTGTATACATTCATACAGTATTTTCTGAAACCCACTAATTATTTTTGCACAATTAATTCTCCACAGTATTGTTTTCATATATGCAATACGTTTTACTACTGTTGATAGACTGGTCACAGTTTCTTTATAAAGAAAATAATAATTAAAAAGGAGAAAATAACATTAAAAAATCTGTTAATATGCATTTTAGATTTACTTTTTAAATGATTTAATTTTTCCTTGACATAAGATTATTTTGCTATGACTTGAAGATTATACAAGAAAAGTAATCAGTACTTTTACAGTTTCTCATTTGCTTGAACATATTTGTCAATTCAGAAATTACATTTTCAAAACAGTTACCACACAGTTCTAAACAGAAGCTTGTTGGCCAAAATAAAACATTTTGTTTCCGATATACCCCAACAATCATAAAACATTTAAAACACACCACAAAGCAAATACCTCCATCATACAGTATAACTTGTGATCAAGCAAATATATTGTTTCAATAAATCATTAAACAGTGGCCAAAAACAACAAATTACAGACTACAGCTCTCAATATGAATCTATTCAACCTTCACTTGTGTTGTATGCTTGTGCCATTTGTTAATAATTGACATCGCTGTGACATGTGTCAAAGGCGAGGGAGCACATCACAACATGGACTGTATTTTTTTTTTCTCCTGATGGGGGTTTACCAGAGAGTATCCCACTCCTCTTTTAAATATTGAGTGGCGAATAGACACTATTACCCCGTCCTAATGCTGCAATGTCCTTTGCGGACTCTGGCTGGTGTGCACTAGTATGAGTGCCCTACAGAACACAGACCTGCAGGACCCCTGGCCACAGGTCCCACTCTGTCCAAAGTGCTATGGTGCCAGTCAGGAAGCTCATTAATGTCAACCTCCATCTTGCATGTATCTTCTGGAAATGAAACTTACTGCAGGATATATCAAATGATACTATCAAAATCATAAAGGTATTGAAAAACTTATAATTCATTGGCAAGGATAGACATTTATTGCCACTCTCAGACATTAATATGTACAGGATTTCCCCTACATAGAGACAGCAGCAGCATTGCAGCAACACTGCTGCAATGCTGCAAGAATTGCTATTTATGTATTTATTTAAGATGTGCTAGAATTTCTATTTATGTATTTATTTGTGTGATTATTTAATTGCCAGGTAAAATCCTCATGTAATTTTAGTCATGTAGTTTAGTCCCAATAAGTGTCTGATTGATAGTATGACACTCGTTACAAACAAAGCTTCCAAGTTTTTTCTGTGCACTGAAAATTTCTCTACTTGAAAGTCTTCAGCTCATCAAAAGTAAAATATAAAATATCTAAAAATCAATCATCATAAAATTCTAATTGATTTATACTGTAACTTTAGCAACCTAACTGATTGAATGTTGGATATTATCTAGAGGAAGTCCATGTCTAGCTGATGTTTAAAGTTGATGATCATTTCAGAAAGTTCAAAATCCAAACGATAAAATCTGACTTGCAAAAATGAAAAAACAAAAGCTTTTCCCGTCATGATTGTACAGGTCACCCAGTCACCCAGGTCACCAGAAAGTTTTTTCCCGTCATGATTGTACAGGTCACCCAGTCCCAAAAGGAGTCCCAGTGCCTCATTAACATGACTATTTTATTTGTATAACACTTTTTACGGAAAACTGTCACAAAAACACAGAGTTTTCACAGAGTAAAAGCAGGAAAATTGGGCAAAAACCAGAACTAAACCCCCAAAAAGCAAGTGAGGTAAAAACTCCCCAGTGGGAAGAAAAACACTCAAACCATGGTGAGAAAAAATTCCCCAATGGGAAGAAATCTCGAGAGGAACCTGGCTATAGTAGGTAGGGGAGCCCATCCTCCGCTGGCTGGCCTGGTGTAGAGGTAAAATGGATGTACCAGAAATTTAATAATGGATCTATCATTACAAATATTCAAATGGGCTGAGAAGGTTACAGTTGAGATATTAAACCAGTTAGTGAAGAAGAAAGTCCAAATGAAGGGATAAATAATATGCTGTTCAACAGGGCATGGTGATGCATCAGGGGCTCCATGTTGAGTCAAGGTGTGGGCTTGAACCAGGAGCGGGACAGGGCTGGAGCAGTCTGCAAACTCAGGGTGAGGGAGAGGGCCGGAGAAGTCTACGGGCTCAGGGCAATGGAAGGACAGGAGACCCAGGGAAAAGGAAACGGTGAAGAGTAGGCGCTGTCGAAATCTAATGTCAGAATTGTCTAATCAAATTTGGCATACATTTTAGAGCACTAAAAATATCCCACAATGCACTGTAATATTGTGTAAACAGCCTTGATCACTACAAACGTGGAAGTGAACAACGATTCTTTGCAAACTGTCTGCAAAGCTTTTTATCTTTATTATATGCTTACATGTACAGGCAATGTAATGCATCAATGAACGAGGAAGGCAAACTCACTGGGCAGAGTCAAAAACAACTGCAAATAGATCATTAGTTATCACACCAATGAATAAAGAACCAGCTAGATGGTATGTTGAAGGTTTTGCGACAGACATGTAGCCCAGGTGTCAACGCTGAATGATGACAGAAGAGAAGGTCTGCTGATCAAATTCATTGTTTAAGTGCGTTATTTAGTTCCCTACATGGAAATTCACTCGATTAGAGATCACGGAGTAGTGAGCCGTTTCTGACACTGCTATGGCCTCCAGGAGGGACCTCTGGTAATGGGGCCAGTGATCACACCTTCACATCTCCAGGCTCAGAAGAACTCCTTAGTTGGGTTCAAAAGGAGAGCAAGAAGGCCAAGAGGAAACTTTTTAAAACCCAAAAACAATCAGGTTTTATTATTTAATTAAACACTAAGGGCTTCACCTTCTCTTTCATGAAACTGATAACGGTGTGCTGCAACACTTCCACAGAAAAGAATGAGAAAATAAAGATAAACAGAAGAAAGAAGATACAGCAATGAAGTAGTGGTGATTTGTGTGGTGTTGGATATGAGAATCAGTATTTTTTGCCTCACAAAAGTAGGTATTCTGATGGTATTCTAGTTGTATTCTAGTATTACTTTTTATAATACTGGGTCTTGTGACCTGCGATGTCACTTCCTCTACATATTACCTCTTATCCATTCCATGCTCAACAGACTGCAGTATCTGATGAGTCCATGTGAGGCCTGGATGAGAAGGAATTCCTATCAATCCATCCATCCATTATCTATACTATACCCGCTTATAGATAATGGGTCGTGGGGGGTGCTGAAGCCTATCCCAGCATGCATTGGGTGAGAAGCAGGAATACACCCTGGACAAGCTGCCAACGACTTTCTTGCTGTGAGGCGACATTGCTACCCACTGCACCACCGTGCCACCCAGGAATCCCTATCTGTATCTTTATTAGATGAGTGAGAATCCAGGTCAGTAGGCGATGAAGAAGATTCATGTCAATATTGAATGAGGGGAAATTGCTGCCCAATGAGCAAAAATCAGTTCCAGTATTGGAATAGTTGAAATTCATATCAGTATTAGACAATAAGAATCCATGTCATTATCCAACTAGTTGAAATCCGTGTTCATATCAGGTGAAATAAGAACTCATTTCTGTCCTTCATGAAAAATCTTTCAGTGAGGAGCCAGCATTTTGATAATCTCTCTCCAAGACCAGCTAACACTCTCTACTAAGTGTGCAGAACCTGTTCAGCAGAGCTGAATTTGGGTTATTGTTTCAACAGGTGAAGACTTGTGGGTACAAGACAGAGAAATTCTGTCTAACTGTACATAACTTGAACAGTCAGATGCTTGCTTGTTAAGGATGTGGAAATTCACAAAACCTGTATAACTGGGTGTGTGCTCTACTGGACTGGTTAGGCTTGAAGTATAAGATGCGTATGAACTTTTATGATGTGCATTCCACGACATAACTCTGGATTTTCTGAGACCTGCCTCAGTGTTGGACTCCTCCAATGGTCAACACATATCAGAAGGATTCTTGGAATGCAAAGCTTTCATTGGATGAAGGGTTGCAGTTAAAGGAAGTGGTGACAGTGCAGTACCTTGGTTTTTCATCTAGATGGCTGAAAAGGCTCTAATAAGGGAATCTGAAAGAAACTAGCCCTTGTACTGAGCTGATTCTCTGCTCCTGTTAGTACATTTTCTATTTTGAGGACAGTGAAAACCTGCAGATGTTTAAACAAGGAAGTTGAGACTGAGGTCATGCAGGGTCTATAGGAGCCCTTTTGATTGATCAACTGTGTCCTTACAGTAGACTGTGCTGTACATTACATTCTCCTCAAGGGGGCACCAGAGAGAAGGGTTTGCAACCTCACTGGCAGGGCTAATACGGTGAGAAGTTCGGACTGAAAACCTCCCCACATCAGCTCACACTGTGCACTGGATATTCGCAGAGCGTCTTGAGTAGGACAGCAGGGAGCCAAACAAGAGGACATGTTGTGAACAAGCTTTATGGAGCATGGTGTACAGCATGTGATGACTCACACAGCCCTGCATTCACTCGGTTTTGTTAAATGGCGTTTGCTAATTGGATGAAATGTAGCCTCGCCTGCACCCAAAGACCCAGGTCCTCTGGAATAAAAACCCAAATAAACGGCAATCCCTGACTCCGGGGTTTGCTTCTCACTCTACATTAATGGACTTGTGTGTTGTACTGTATGAGCCTTGCTAACAGTCATAGCTGGTGACCTGGGATGAACCCGCCTCCAGACAGTGACATCACAAGCTACTGTACAACGGAATGGAAAATGCAAGTCCTGTGAGGCTACATGTATCCACCAGGATCAAACTTCCATCTAGAGCATATGTGTGCACAGATACTTACTGTTGTATGTCTACACCTCCCTTGGTTCATCTTAACGGGTGATGGAGGAACTCCCAAGCATACAGGACCCAGCATGCTCTCTTCTGGAACAAGCCCACTTTTATCTGGTTTGATTACCAGCTGTACAATCACGTCACTACTGCACAATTGTGTTGTGAGTGGGTTTTGAAAAGGTTGTTGGACAAAAATGGTGTGTGTGTGTGTATGTGGGGAAAAAAATCTTTTTGTACTTTCTTTTCACATTTTAGTGAAGAACTTTTTGTCTTCTGTGAAGAATTGCAATTCGCGTCCTTCTTTTCAATGAGGTGAATGTAATCAATAAATGTGGTTGTTGTAAGAGTGTGTGCTTTAATGTGTTTGAGCTGACCACTTTATTACAAAGACATGTCCAAGTGTATAGATGCCAAACATACCCTAACAACACAGGACTACATCATCCATGTAACACGTATGTCTGTTCCTATGGGGCCTTAGGGAACATGGGACATGTACAGTAATACATATGACTGGTTCTGTGCCATTTACACATGGTCGTTTTATGCATCTTGAGCATCTGGGTTATATTCAGATCAGGCTTATCCTCATCAGAATGTTGGTGTGAAGATGCTCCCAAGATGCATTAGGAGCAGATTCAAATTTGATCACCTAAACCATTTCAGGAGGTGGGCTGAGATGCATTCAAGACAGAAGTTATACATGTGTAAATGCATCCGTTTCTCCAAGACCCATTTAACATCCAAAACTCATCTCAAAGTATAAGGTCACATGACACAGCCGTCCCCTGATACAGAACACAGGCAGCTTCACAATCGCAACAAGCATGGAGGACACGTGTGCTTGGACTTCAAGCAAAACTAGGCTGACTATTGATATGGAGAGATAATCCTGTTCAGGATGTGGCTGCACAGCCGCAGGTCAGCATGGTGGCACAGGAGGTCTCAGGAGTGCATTTGTTTAATTCTTGCTAATTTTCTGACTAATGATTTGTTGTTAAGACCACTAAAAGTTTATTATTTTGTCATTGGCCCATTTTTTTTTGCCCAGGAGTATAGCTGGGTATTGTGGTAAATGGTAAATGGACTGCATTTATATAGCGCTTTTATCCAAAGCGCTTTACAATTGATGCCTCTCATTCGCCAGAGCAGTTAGGGGTTAGGTGTCTTTCTCAAGGACACTTCGACACGCCCAGGGCGGGGTTTGAACCGGCAACCCTCCAACTGCCAGACAATCGGTCTTACCTCCTGAGCTATGTCACTCCCCAAACCCATATAAGCATCATCTAAGCTTCATGGGAGTTCAAAGCAAATATCATTGGTCTGCTGAATACACTATTTAGTATCCCCAGAAATTATTAATGAATTCGATTTTTTTAAAATACTGCTTAACTATTCTGTGCAGTTTAATACACTTTAACATGGAAGAAAAAGCCCAGGCAGAAAATGCATACTATAACTGATCATTATAGCAACAGGAAGAATGCATTTTACCATCCATTGCAGTGCAGATATTTGTTTCAAAATCATATATTATTGGATATACTATTAAATATGTACTATTGCGATTGGTTAGAAGCATTTCTCAGTACTGTGGTCACTACTTCAAAACTTGTTGCACAGTTTTCACAACAACAGTCAATGTGGACCAGACTTTGAATGATGACTTTTCATTGATTTGAGACAAAATGTATTCAATGACCACGACTTTCAATATTCTTAAATTCACTCAAATTCAACCTCAAGCAGTATACTGTACATGTATCTGCAGCCCATTTTGCAAAAGGTTATGTACTCTTTATAAAACCATACAATTACGCTTAAGACCTAACATACAATATTAGCCTATATACAGCATTTCCCCTGCTGTACTAAGGCACCAGCAGCACAGAGTCATATCGAATTTCTGGTGCTAAGTGGTTGCGCTCATTTACTTTCACTTTTAAGTGATCTTGTGATGTAACGTCTTAAAAGTCATTGTTGGTTATTTCAGGGGCGTTATGAGAGTCTATTGCGGTGTCGATTGTTATCCCACACATTTGTAGCAACTGGTAAACAAATACGAGTGATGGATGACTGACTTTATGGTATTCATGGACGAGATGTTGGCACCAACATCGGTGAATCAGCTGAGATGCGAATCAGCCTGTAGAAACGTTCCAACAATCGGCAGTGTGCGTGCTCGCCTGTATGTGCCTGTGTGTGCCCATGCAACATTGAGGTGCATTGTAAACCTGAGAACCCAAGCAAAAGCCATGCGCTGCTGCTGGAAAAACACTTTCTCTCTCACACACACACACACACACACACACACACACATATAATGCTGATGTAGCAATCTCTCCTGCTAATTGAAAGCAATGCGATTCTAGGCCACTGACTTAGAATTTTGAAAAAAATAAACATTCCTAAAACTGTACTCTTCAAAGAGTAAAATAACTGTTAGGTGTCATTTTTATATTTTGAAATCATATATCAAAAAAAAATGTTCTTTTTTTCCACAATTTATTTAGCATTGAGAATTTCTGACTTGACATAAAACTGACCAACATTGTCAGTTGTTATGTGTGGGGCAGTCACTGGATTAAAATATTTCCAACAATTATTTCCCCCCATGTCTGGCTTCTACAAATATTATCAAGACAAGAATCATTGGGAAAATATCAGTGCAAATCTGCACTGTACCAGAGAACCAGATGTGTACTTTCAGAGAATAATAAGATTGTATTTGAATACTCACTGGTCCTTCAGCTCTGTACCTGCAGCTTCTTCTCACCAATCAGGTATTAGATTCTTCAGTAGGCTACCCAGGTGCTTCCCCTCCTCAGTTTGGTCAATAACACTGCGAAATTGGCTGCTGCTGTTCTGTTTTATACTGTACTGCAAAAACATCTTATAAAAAAAATTGCACATACTGTACCTCCCAGTATTGTCTTCAAGCACATCAAACACGTCATGAAACCATTTGACACAATAATGCAGATCTGCTGGTTTAATTCAGACGTACACACAGAGCCAACACAGTGAAAGAATTAGAAAACAAAGATTAACAGATAAAAGAATGTAACATAATAAAGGAGTGTTGTTTTGTTTGACGACAAGTATGAGAGTCTATATTTTCTGGCACACACCTCACAAAACCACGTGACTTAATAATGCCAATCTGCAGGTTTGGTCATTCAGATGAACAGAGACTGTGCAGCCAGAGGAATGAGAATATAACACATGAAAGAAGATGAGGTAATTAAGGAGTGGGGTTTTGCATGGTGACACCTATGAGGATCTGTGTTTCATAACATGAGAATTATAGTGTCATATTTGTGAAAATAGGTTATATGCAAATAAATGCTAAATTTATCATTCTTTATATGTGTGTGATGTGAAAAAAATGTAAAAATTTAAAAAACAGGGAGTAATCACTGTTTATAGGTAGTTCTTAGTGATAAAGCAGATGGAGCTGGAATTAGACTACATGGTCCAATCTGTACAGAAATAAGATCCAGTCACAAGACAGCTTTTAGCTTTCAGACCCCACAGTCAACTGTGTTGCTTTTGTCAAATGATTCTGAGATTCATTCAAATAAGCAACAAATTAACTTGTCTCCCATATTCCCGTGGCTGAATAAATTACAAATGTTTAGTTTTTCATGTGTAATCAATGACTTGGATTATGATAAAACTGTCAGGGTTCTGTGTTTTCCCCCTGCCTTCCCTTGTTGGGCCGCCAGATGGCGGCACTTCGGTTTTGTGTCTTTCTCCCCCCTGTGTAATTGCATCATTGTTTTCAATTATCCCATTATTGTTTTTTGATTGTCTCGTTTTCCCTTCCCTCTCTGTGGCTTGATTGTTCATTGTGCCCTCCTGTGTCTCGTCTGTGTCGTGTCTATTTAAGTTTCCCTTCCCCCTGGCTCAGGTGCTGGATCCTTGCGTGTCGGTTTGTCAGTTTGATGGTTGTTTGCCTGTTCCCTGCCTGTTTGTAGCCTGCCTTGTCTGTGACCCGTTTCTCTGCCTGCTCTGCTCCTTGTGTTTTTTGGGTTTTTGTATTTTTGGTTTCCCTGTGTTTTTGAGGTTTTTTTTGTTTTGTGAAAGTTGCCCAGCGAGGCTTTTTGTTCCCGTTGTTCCCGTTTTGTAATTAAAGTCCTTGTTTTTGCCTACTTTTGGAGTTCCGAGTTTTTCCTCTGCGCTTGGGTCCTAACCCCCCTCGTCGCGTGACAAAAACGAGGAGAGTTTTTTAACATCTCTGTACACATTTGTACGTAATTTTCGGAAACCTACAAATTAGCTTTTACATAATGAATTCTCTCAGTATTTTCATATGTGCAGTACCTTTTTGCTGTTTTACTACTGTTGATAGACTGGTCACAGGACATGCATAAAGAAAATAATAATTAAAAGGGAGAAAATAACATTTAAAAACTGGTAATATCTGGTAATATGCATTTTAGTTTTACTTTTTAATGATTTCATTTTTTTTTTTTTGAGGAAGATCAAAAACCAAAAGATAAAATCTAACTTTCAAAAATGAAAAAACGAAAGTGAAAACATTGGCACCAGATTATCCTGTCAGATTGCCCAGTGTAGGCTGAGGTGTGACTGAATCAATGCAATGCACATTTGTAAACTGCACTGTCTGTCATTCCATAGTCTTTCATATTTACAATCACATGATATGAGGTCTACAGTCAGGTCAAGGTGTTTGTCTTCAGTCCAATGGCCAGGCATGATAAATAACATAACATAATGATAACAGGCCATTCAGCGCAACATTGCTTGCCATTTTCTTACCTTTGAATTGTACCTACTGTAGTGCTCAGATTACCTACAAACTAGATAGGCCTTAGAGCTGTGCTAGATGCTGATCTTCAAAACCCCCAGAGTTTCTGATTCAACTTACATGACCTGGCAAGCTAGTCCATGCAGTGAGTACTCATGTCTCCTTTAAATGTTAACACGTCTCATTAGTAAAGAAAAACAACCTCAGAACACAGCTTTAATATTTCAAGTTGTTTAATTCCATATCAAATAGCCAACCATCTCCAGAGTCACCATCTCTCAGCTTCTCTTACTAGCAACTGCTCCTAAAGATGAAGTCACATTTTAAAAAAAGATTTTAAAAGATTATCTCCTTTCGCAAACATAGGGGAGAGTCACCATCAATGCAATGCTTGATAAATGTAACACGCTCAATAACTTAATGTACAATGGTGCTCCCAAGACATTTATGGTTTGCCATTCAGTCCTCTACTGCCTCCCAAAGAAAGGGAGAAATGTCATCGCTTTTTTTTCTTTTCCTCTCCCTTACAGCTTTATTCAATGACCAGGTAGACTGTTTTTTGAACGTACTTTTTTAACATTTTCCTTACCCAAGCCATGTCTCAGAAATTTCAACTATGTCATAGCCCCCACTAATCAGAGTAGCCTCTATATTTCTTACATTTAAACAAAGACATTTCAGACTATTACTTCAACACATCCGGTTCCTTTACTCCTCGCTGCCCCAAATTTTTACTAAAATTTTGTTTTTGAAAGATTTTATCAGTGTTCTCACAATTATAGCTTGACAGCTTCTGTCTTTGCAGTCTGTGTCTCCTTACCCTTTTCACTCTCAAACCTGCCTGCCTCCCAGGCTCTTAGTTTAAATAATCTGGTGCTACCCCAAGCATAAGCTGGCCCAGTGCAGTAGTACCCCACCGGTTCAGGTCTGTCATGCTTGTACAGGTCACCCAGTACCAAAAGGAGTCCCAGTGCCCCGTAAATGTGTCTATTTTATTTCTACAGCACTTTTTATGATAAACTGCCACAAAGACATTTCACAGAGTAACAGAAGAAAAATTGGGCAAAAACCAGGACTAAACTCCCAAAAAGAGAGTGAGGTAAAAACTCCCCAGTGGGAAGAAAAACACTCCAACGGTGGCGAGAAAAAATTCCCCAATGGGAAGAAATCTCGAGAGGAACCTGGCTATAGTAGGGGAGCCCATCCTCCACTGGATGGCCTGGTGTAGAGGTAAATGGATGTACCAGAAATGTAATAAGGGATCTATCATTACAAATAATCAAATGGGCTGAGAAGGTTACAGTTGAGGTACTACACTAGTTAGTGAAGAAGAAAGCCCAAATGAAGGGATATATAATATGCAGTTCAACAGGGCATGGTGATGCATCAGGGGCTCCACATTGCGTCAAGGTGTGGGCTTGAACCAGGAGTGGGACAGGGCTGGAGCAGTCTGCAAACTCAGGGCGAGGGAGAGGGCCGGAGAGGTCCATGGGCTCAGGGCAATAGAAGGACAGGAGACCCAGGAAAAAAGAAATGGTGAAGATAAGGCACTGTCGAAATCTAATGTCAGAATTGTCTAATCAAATTTGGCATACATTTTAGAGCACTAAAAATATCCCACAATGCACTGTAACATTGTGTAAACAGCCGTGATCACTACAAAGGTGGAAGTGAACCACGATTCTTTGCAAACTGTCTGCAAAGATTTTTATCTTTATTATATGCTTACATGTACAGGCAACATAATGGATCAATGAATGAGGAAGGCAAACTAACTGGGCAGAGTCAAAAACATTTGTAATAGATCATTAGTTATCACAGCAATGAATAAAGAACCAGCTAGATGGTATGTTGAAGGTTTTGCGACAGACATGTAGTCCAGGTGTAAACACTGAATGATGACAAAAGAGAAGGTCTGCTGATCAAATTCATTGTTTAAGTATGTTATTTAGTGCACTACATGGAAATTCCCTAGATTAGAGATCACAGAGTAATGAACTGTTTCAGACACAGCTATTGCCACCAGGATGGACATCTGGTAATGCGGCCAGTGATCCCACACCTTCCATCTCCAGGCTCAGAAGAATTCCTTAGTTGGGTTCAAAAAGAGTGAGAAGGCCAAGAGGAAACTTTTTAAAACCCAAAAACAATCAGATTTTATTATTTAAATAAACACAAGGGGGCTTCACCGTCTCTTTCATGAAACTGATAACGGTGTGCTGCAACATTCCGCAGGAAAGAATGAGAAAATAAAGATAAACAGAAGAAAGAAGATACAGCAATGAAGTAGTGGTGATTTGTGTGGTGTTGGATATGAGAATCTGTATTTTGTACCTCACAAAAATAGGTATTCTAATTGTATTCTACTTGTGTTCTAGTATTACTTTGTATAATACTGGGTCATGTGATTTGTGATGTCACTTCCTCTACATTTTCCCTCTTATCCATTTCATGTTCAACGGAGTGCAGTATCCGATGAGTCCATGGATGAGGCCTGGATGAGAAAGAATCCCTATCAATCCATCCATCCATTATCTATACTATACCCGCTTATTGATAATGGGTCACGGGGGGTGCTGGAGCCTGTCCCAGCATGCGTTGGGTAAGAAGCAGAAATACACCCTGGACAGGCCGCCAACGACTTTCTTGCTGTGAGGCGACATTGCTACTCACTGCACCACCGTGCCACACAGGAATCCCTATCTGTATCTTTATTAGACGAGTGAGAATCCAGGTCAGTAGGTGATGAAGAAGAATGCATGTACATATCGAATGAGGGGAAATTACTGCCGGATGAGCGAAAATCAGTTCCATTACTGGAATAGCTTAAATTCATATCAGTATTAGACAATAAGAATCCATGTCATTATCCAACTAGTTAAAATCCGTGTTCATATCAGGTGAAATAAGAATCCATTTCTATCCTTCATGAAAAATTCTTCAGTGAGGAGTCTGTATTTTGATAATCTTTCGTCAAGACCAACTAACACTCTCTACCAAGTGTGCAGAACTTGTACAGCAGAGCTGAATTTGGGTTATTGTTTCAACAGGTGAGGACTTGTGGGTGCAAGCCAGAAGAAATTCTGTGTAACTGTACATAACTTGAACAGTCAGATGCTTGCTTGTTAAGTTGTGGAAATGCACAAAACCTATATAATTGGGTGTGTGCTCCACAGGACTGGTTAGGTTTGAAGTATAGGATGTGTATGAACTTTTATGATGCATTCCACGACATAACTCTGGATTTTCTGAGGCCTGCCTCAGTGTTGGATTCATCAAATGGTTGACATACATCAGAAGGATTCTTGGAATGCAAAGCTTTCATTGGATGAAGAGTTGCAGTTAAAGCAAGTGTTGACGGTGCAGTACCTTGGTTTTTCCTCCAGATGGCAGAAAAGGCTGAATAGAATCTGTGAAAGAAACTATAGCCCATATACTGAGCTGATTCTCTGCTCCTGTTTGTACATTCTCTTATTTTGAGGACAGTGATAACCTGCAGATTTTTAAACAAGGGAATCGGGACTGCGGTTATGCAGGGTCTATAGGAGCCCTTTTGATTGATAGACTGTGTCCTTACAGTAGACTGTAATGTGCTGTACATGACATTCTCCTCAAGGGGGTGCCAGAGAGAAGGGTTTGCAACCTCACTGGCAGGGCTAATAAGGTGAGAAGTTCAGACTGAAAACCTCCCCACATCAGCTCACACTGTGCACTGGATATTCGCAGAGCGTCTTGAGTAGGACAGCAGGGAGCCGAACAAGAGGACATGTTGTGAAAAAGCTTTATGGAGCATGGCGTACATTACGCCTAAATCACTGCAGGAGGTGGTCTGAGATGCATTTGAGACAGATGTTATACGAGTGTAAATACATCCGTCTCTCCAACACCCATTTGACAACCAAACCTTCTCCCAAAGAATAACGTAATGCAACGTAGCCATCCCCCCAAGCGGAACACGTGTAGCTTCACAATCGCAACACATGCAGTTGAAAATGGATTGAGGCAGGAACTGTAAATAATCAGTATTCTTTATTCTGCAGAATTGGAGCCAGTCCACACAACAAAGATGCCTGTCCAAATTCCATAGAGGGGCGGTCTCTCTGGGCATTTATAACACTCAGATCACATCCCTCAGGGTTATTCATATACATATATATATTTTACATACATATAAAATGAATTGTTCAAAATACGCTTTTTTTCTGCTCATTGGTTTTTGGAAGGGGACCATGGCTGGATGGTGTTGAGGTAAGCTGGAGACAGACAGGTTTATAGTCTGAGTACTCGACAGGAGTGCCAAGGATCTCACAGGTTTTAACTCGCCACATGGACTCTTCCTGCATGAAAATGTAATCTAACCTGGACTCGCTATCATTTTGAAGGTAAGTGTAATCTCTCTTCGTTCAGTTGATTCTTCTCCAGACATCCACAAGATGGAGGGATTCTGTGAATCTTGCAACACATTTTCGCAAAGAGTTGTGTTGTGAATTTGGTGCTATTGATGTCCTGTCCAAGTATGGGTTGAGAGTAGTGTTGAAGTCTCCTCTAATCACCAACACTCCTTCAGTGCACTCCTGAAGGTATGGTATGAGTTTGTCCAAAATATTTCTCTCTAATGGATGGTTGTACACGTTCACAAGGGTGTAAAGCTGGCCTAGTATTTTACATTTTACTGTGATGTAACTGCCATCGTTATCTTTACAGGACTCAATAAACTGATCAACAATGTCATTTTTAATGAGGATGGCAACTCCTTTACTTTTTTATTTATGCATTGTGTAGAATCTGTACCATTCTCCAAACGTGTCGAATACACCGATGTGAGTCTCCTGAAGAAAGACAATGTCCACTTGTCTTTCTGTAGTTACTTTTGTGACGTGATCCACTTTATTTTTAATAGTATTCCAGGACATAAGAGATATCTGAGCTTCATCTCCGTTCATGGCTGCAGTTCATGAAGGTCCCCTGTTTCAGACGTCGAATAAAATAGAGTTTTGTTGCTTCAGAACTGACTCTCTCATCTCAGGTGAGTGCTGCCTTATGTACCTGTGTGAAACAGCAGGCCTGTATAATACAAAGATGAGGGATGTTATCAAACGGCACTTCAGGTGTTTCAATGCATCTGGTCTCCTGTAAAAGTGCATTCTCAGTGCTATAGCCCTGTTTATATACACAGGGCAGCAGCTTTATTCTTAAGTCATTTAGTTTTGCAGGGGATAAAAGGAGCCCTAGATCTGCAGTCATGACTGCTGTGCATGCAGATGTGTACCGTATGTCACACGCTGTAGAATTGCATTATACCCTATTAGAAAATGTGTTATCAAAGGGGCGCATTATCATATGTTAGGACTGTGTAAGTAACTGAGACTGAGCCTGGCAATCCCAGATAAATCACCCATCTAGTGCAGTCTGTGTTTGGTACCCTTGACCCTATGACACAGAAGATTCCCTTTGTGTGCTGTTCATTCACAGTTTCGTGAAAATATTATTGATTTGAGTGCTTGGTGCCATAAATCTAAACCAATAATAGATCAAATATGCTTGTATAGATTTAGTCCCTCCTATTCTGTTCATTTTTCAGGTACAGCAAAAATTTTCCCGGGTCAATGTGACTCGGTGCATGTTTAAACATCCAAAAGTTGTCAGAAACCAAAAAATCCTAATAAACATTATTTGGGTACCTAATTACTAACAATTCCATCAAAATTTAGTGCAATGGTCTTATTCACCTCTCAAAGATCATGGTGTCATTAGGATAATTCACTTGTTTTTCATAAAAAATACATGTTCAAACTCTTTTTTCTGTATATTGGAAAAACCTAGATATAAAAGACTAGTTTTATATAACATTTAATTTTAAATTTGTTTTACATTTTTAAACATTTTTTTTTTTTCATGGGGTGATGTTGCTAAATAGAGACACCTCTTCTGTTCAGGGTCAAATTGACCCGTTCACTTAAAATCAAGCCAAATGAGTCATAAGGATTTTTATTGAAAGTAATCTTTATTTATGCAATGTTTAGAATGTTTAGAACCAGAAATGAACAAAAATGAACAAGAGATGAGCAATATGAACGAGGCGTGTGTGTGTGTGTGCGTGTGTATCTGTGTATCTACACAGCACATGAGGGACAAGTCGTCACGGTATGCTTTGTGCAAATGAATTTTGCACGTCGCACATGTCGTTCTCATCTTGATGTCATGCAGACCTGGCACCTCTTCCACTTCCTTCTTCCCCCAGCAGCAACCTAGAAAGATGAGGAAGATGATAACTATGTCTTTTTGCTGATCCCGATCCCCTGACACGCACACATGCACGCGCGCGCACAGACACACACACACACACACACTTACTTACCTCAGGCACTGGTGTACTAGGTGCAGCCCTCTCCTGGATCTCCCTCACTGTGGCTGCAGTGGCTGGGGTCCTTGTGCTGCCTCCGTTGTATATGCGGTACCACGAGTGCCTTCCCCAGCTTCTTGTGGAAGATGTGCCTCTGGTACAGCTTTGACACATTCCACTCAGGAAAAATCTCCGTCCAGATGATGAACACATTGTAGGCCGATACATCAATTATGTTATAAAAATGCCTAAAGGCCAGCGCGCAGTCATTCGCTTGGTGCTGTAGGACCCCGTTACTTTGTCCAAGTTGTTCCACCCCCCCTTCGGTGGCATTGTAATCTAGGATCATGCTTGGTTTCTGGTCCTCTCTGGTGTTGATTTCGGCATTTTTATGGAGAGTGCTCATGAGACACTAGGGCTGTGGTGTCTGTGAAGACGAACTTGGACAATTGAAGGGCCCTATACTTGATCACCAACAGTTCGGCATATCTGCACTTTCTCGCACTTTACAGGTGAGGTAGGGATAATGGATAATAAGGAGAAAGAGTGTTTGTATGTATGTGTGTATTTGTGTGTGTTAGATTGGGGTGAAATGTGTGTGTGTGTGTGTGTGTGTGTGTGTGTGTGTATCGGCATGTATTACTATCTTTGTGAGAACCAAATGTCCCCACAAGGATAGAAGGATGAGGAAAATTACGCAAGGTGGGGACCTTTTGCTGGTCCCCACAAGTTCAAGAGGCTGTTTTAGGGTTAGGACTTAGGGTTAGGCATGTATTGGTTGGGGTTAGGGTTAGGGTTAGAGGTTACGGAATGAATGTAAGTCAATGGGAAGTCCTCACAAGTATAGCAATACAAACATGTATGTGTGTGTCTGTGTGTGTGTGATTGGGGTGATATGGTGGGAGGGAGTAGGAAATACCTTATGTTTCACATCTGCAAAGAAAGAAATGGTCTAAATTTGACACTTCTGACCCCTTTTAGCCTCCACTTTCACTGTCGGGTCAACCATTTTCATTTCAAATGTTGATTACACTAATTAAGGCCAGTAGAAGAAGTTTCATACTGAAAAAATACTTTTAAGTATTTTTCCTAGATTTTCAAACTTTAAAAAGGGTCAATTTGACCCGCAACATAACAGGAGGGTTAATGTCTATCTATAACATTAATAGTAGACATTAGTGTGAGCTGTGTTGGTTTCCTTCAGACAAAACTGTTCAATGTTGTTCATGTCAATCATTGTTCAATGATAGCATGACACTGCGCAGTATTACTGCAACTTAGCTTGTTGCTGTGTTGGAGCAATGTAATTTTACTCACCTGCACAATTGTGAGTACTCCTGTAGAGGCCACGTGAGTTCATCGAACCTGAAGGACAAGTATCGGATGATTGAGATAAGCATGTGACTCCCTGCACTACGTGCGTGCATGTTGAACCTCCATTCCTGAGTCAAAGAAAGACGAAAAGATGATGCGTACTTCCTCGTCTCGTCTGTTCATTCTGTTCTTAGTTATAATACAATAATATACTGGGTACATAACTATATATATATATATATATTGTATACAGCTACATAGAGGCACCAGCAGGACAGCGCTAATGCAGAATGTCTGGTGGCATATTGTTCATATTCAGACATGAAAAATGTTGGAAAGTATTTTGCTCATTTACTTCCGCTTTTAAGTCATCTTGTAAAATGCAACATCTTTATTTGTTGTTCGTTGTTTCAGGAGGCATTATGTCTTGTGTTGTTGTTTGCTACCCCACTCAGCTGTATCAGTTGATAAAAACATACGAGTGATGGATGACTGACATTATGGTATGCGTGAAAAAAATGTTGGTGCCAAAGTCGGAGAATCAGCCAAAGCGCCAATCAACTGAAGTAGAGTTCCAAGAATTAGCCATGCGCGTGTGCTTGTGTGTGCGTACGTGCAACATTGAGTTGCATTGTGAACTCAAGAACCCTTGTAAAACCCATGTGCGGCTGCTAGAAAAAATTCTGGGGGTATTTCTGGGGGCATGCATATATGTGTGAATACATATATATATATATATGTGTGTGTGTGTGTGTGTGTGTGTGTGTGTGTGTGTGTGTATGTATATATACAGTTGAGGCCTAAAAGTTTACATACACCTATAGGCTAAAGACATTCAAACTCAATTTTTCACAACTCCACACATTTCATGCTACCATTCATTTCCTGTGTCAAGTCAATTTGGGTATCTACTTTATTTCCATAAGACGTCATTTCAAAATAATATCTAAGAGACATTTGTTTCATCTTTTATGTACTATATCAGATTTTCAGTGGGGCAAAAGTTTACATAAATTTTGTAAGTATTTTGTGGCATGGCCTTTTAATTGTTTAACTTGAATCAAATGCTTGGGGTAGCCTTCCACAAGCTTCTCACAATACTTTGCCAGAATTTTTGTCTGTTCCTCCTGACAGAACTGAGGTGCATTCAAGTTCAGTGAACAAGGCGAACGTTTGCAAACTATTTCAAACTTTTTTCTGTTAGCTTTATGTTTGCCGTGAACGTTTGCAAACATAAACGAACGGTCTGAAAAGGTAGTTTACGGCGAACAAAAATGGACACTGGACTGAGGGAAATGTTCCCAGATGGGTATTTCAATTGAAGATGCCGTTGAGTGTGATCAGTTTTTTCAATAATGTTATTGCTAACGCTGGCCAATGTTATTATTGTTCGCTAGCTAGCTATTGTTTTTTTATTATCGATGATCACAGAAGCAGCTGTGAGTACAAACGCTCTCGGCGCCATGTCTGTTTATGTTTAATGCAAACAATTTGGAATGTTCGTAAAAAAGCCGTTCAAATTGAACTGTTCAAAGAAAACATGTTCGCCACGAACATTCGCCTCTGTTCGCTGAACTTGAACACACCTCTGGTGCAACTCACTCAGGTTTGTGAGCCTCTTTGCTCGGACACGCTTTATCAGTTCAGTTCACAAATCTTCTGTGGGATTCAGGTCAGGGCTTTGTGATGGCCACTCCAATACTTTCACTTTGTTGTCTTTAAGCCATTTTGTTACAACTTTGGAGGTATGCTTAGGATCATTGTCTGGCGGGAAGACTCAGTTGCGACCAAGTTTTAATTTTCTAGATAATCCTCCTATCCCATGATGGCATCTATTTTCTGAATGGTACCAGTCCCTTTTACAGCAAAACACCCCCACAACACGATGCTGCCACCCTCATGTTTCACAGTTGGGATGGTGTTCCTCAGATTAAAATCCTCACCCCTTTTCCTCCATACATAGCGCCAAACAGTTCCTCCATACATAACACCAAACATTATGGCCAAACAGTTCAATTTTTGTTTCATCTGACTAGGTCTTAGTCCTGGTGATCACCTGTAACTTTCATTCTAGCTATTTTTATGATTTTATGAATCATTGAACATGTATGTATGTATGTATGTATATATATATATATATATATATTCACACACACACACACACACATACAAATGCAGTATCCTGTTGTAATTTCCATTATTTTTCATTTTATGTATTTTGTCATTCCTGTAAACCAAAAATTGTTAACTGAGCATCCTAATTCTAACACGTCAACACTCTAAAACTCTCTACTAGTAATTGAAAGCAATGGAAAGCATTTTTTTTTAAACATTCCAAAAATCTACTCTTCAAAGGTTATAATAATGTATAACTGTTTTGAAATCATATTTTTTTATAGTTCTATTTTTTCATCACACAGCCCATAAAACCATGTGACTCACTAATGCCAATCTGCAGGTTTGATCATTCTGATGAACAGAGACAATGCATGCCAGAGGAATTGAAAAAATGACACATTAAAGATGATGAGATAATAAAGGAGTGGTGTTTTGCATGGTGAAAACTATGAGGATCTGTGTTTTGTAACATGAGAATTATAGAGTCTGAGTTTCATTTTTGTGAAAATAGGTTATATGCAAATAAATGCTGAATTTGTCATTCTTTATGTGTGTGTGATGTTAAAACAATGTAAAAAGTTTAAAATCAGGGTGTAATTACTTTTCTTAGGTTGTTCTTAGTGATAAAGCAGATGGAGCTGGAATTAGACTACATGGTCCAATCTGTACAGAAACAACATCCAGTCACAAATCTTTAGCTTTCAGACCCCACAGTCAGCTGTGTTGCTTTTGTCACGTGATTCTGAGATTCATTCAAAAAAGCAACAAATTAATTTGTCTCCCATATTCCCATGGCAAAATAAATTACACATGTTTAGTTTTGTGTTTTGTGTAATCAATGACTTGGATTATGATAAAACAAGGAGTGTTTTGATTTTAACATCTCTGTATACATTTGTACGGTATTTTCAGAAACCTGCGAATTATTTTTTACACAATTAATTCTCCTCAGTATTGTTTTCATATGTACAGTACTTTATTGCTGTTTTACTACTGTTGATAGACTGGTCACAGTGCCTGCATAAAGCAAATAATAATTAAAAGGGAGAAAATAACATTTAAAAACAATCTGTTAATATGCATTTTAGTTTTACTTTTTAATGATCTCATTTTTTTTGAGGAAGTTAAAAATCCAAAAGATAAAATCTGACTTTCAAAAATGAAAAAACAGAAGTGAAAACACTGGCACCAGATTATCCTGTTAGATTACTCAGAGTAGACTGGGGTGTGGCTGAATCAATGCAATGCTCATTTGTAAACTGCACTGTCTATTGTTCCATAGTCTTCCATGTTCACAGTCACATGATGTGAGGTCTACAGTCAGGTCAAGGTGTTTGTCTTCAGTCCAATGGCCAGGCATGATAAATCACATGACATAACATAATGACGAGAACAGGCCATTCAGCGTAACATTGCTGGCCATTTTCTTACCTTTGAATTGTACCTACTGTAGTGCTCAGTTTACCTACAAATTAGATAGCATCTAGCACAACTCTAAGGCCTGGTGTTCAAAACCCCCAGAGTTTCTGATTCAACTTACATGACCTGGCAAGCTAGTCCATGCAGTGAGTACTCATGTCACCTTTAAATGTTAACACGTCTCATTAGTAAAGAAAAACCTCAAAATACAGCTTTAAGTTGTTTAATTCCATACCGAATAGCCAATCATCTCTAGAGTCACCATCTCTCAGCTACTCTAACGAGCAACTGGTCCTAAAGATGAAGAAGTAATTTTTTTTTAAAAATATTTTGAAAGATTATTTCCTTTCGCAAGCAATGAGGAGAGTTGCCATAAATGCAACGCTTGATAAATGTAACACGGTCAATAACTTAATGTACAATGGCACTCCCAAAGACATTTCTGGTTTGTACATGTGCAATTCAGTCCTGGCCCAGTGCAGTAGTACCCCTCCGGTTCAGGTCTGTCATGCTTGTACAAGTCACTCAGTCCCAAAAGGAGTCCCAGTGCCCCGTAAATGTGTTTATTTTATTTCTATAGCACTTTTTATGATAAACTGCCACAAAGACGTTTCAGAGTAACAGAAGAAAAATTGGGCAAAAACCACGACTAAACCCCCAAAAAGAGAGTGAGGTAAAAACTCCCCAGTGGGAAGAAAAACACTCAAACGGTGGCGAGAAAAAATTCCCCAATGGGGAGAAACCTGGCTATAGTAGGGGAGCCCATCCTCCGCTGGATGGCTCGGTGTAGAGGTAAATGGATGTACCAGAAATGTAATAAAGGGATCTATCATTACAAATAATCAAATGGGCTGAGAAGGTTACAGTTGAGATATTAAACTAGTTAGTGAAGAAGAAAGTCCAAATGAAGGCTATATAATATGCTGTTCAACAGGGCATGGTGATGCATCAGGGGCTCCACACTGAGTCAAGGTGTGGGCTTGAACCAGGAGCGGGACCGGACTGCAGCAGTCTGCAAATTCAGGGTGAGGGAGAGGGCTGGAGAAGTCCATCGGCTCAGGGCAATGGAAGGACAGGAGACCCAAGGAAAAAGAAATGGTGAAGATAAGGCACTGTCAAAATCTAATGTCAGAATTGTCTAATCAAATTTGGCATACATTTTAGAGCACTAAAAATATCCCACAATGCACTGTAATATTGTGTAAACAGCCGTGATCACTACAAAGGTGGAAGTGAACCATGATTCTTTGCAAACTGTCTGCAATGCTTTTTATCTTTATTATATGTGTACATGTACAGGCAACATAATGGATCGATGAATGAGGAAGGCAAACTAACTGGGCAGAGTCAAAAACATTTGTAATAGATCATTAGTTATCACACCAATGAATAAAGAACCAGCTAGATGGTATGTTGAAGGTTTTGCGACAGACATGTAGCCCAGGTGTCAACACTGAATGATGACAAAAGAGAAGGTCTGCTGATCAAATTCATTGTTTAAGTATGTTATTTAGTGCACTACATGGAAATTCCCTAGATTAGAGATCAGAGAGTAATGAACTGTTTCAGACACAGCTATTGCCACCAGGAGGGACCTCTGGTAATGGGGCCAGTGATCCCACACCTTCCATCTCCAGGCTCAGAAGAATTCCTTAGTTGGGTTCAAAAAGAGCGAGAAGGCCAAGAGGAAACTTTTTAAAACCCAAAAAACAATCGGATTTTATTATTTAAATAAACACAAGGGGGCTTCACCGTCTCTTTCATGAAACTGATAACGGTGTGCTGCAACATTTCACAGGAAAGAATGAGAAAATAAAGATAAACAGAAGAAAGAAGATACAGCAGTGAAGTAGTGGTGATTTGTGTGGTGTTGGATATGAGAATCTGTATTTTGTACCTCACAAAAATAGGTATTCTAATTGTATTCTAGTTGTGTTCTAGTATTACTTTTTTTAATACTGGGTCATGTGATTTGTGATGTCACTTCCTCTACAATTTCCCTCTTATCCATTTCATGCTCAACGGAGTGCAGTATCCGATGAGTTGTGGATGAGGCCTGGATGAGAAGGCATCCCTATCAATCCATCCATCCATTATCTATACCCGCTTATAGATAATGGGTCGCGGGGGGTGCTGGAGCCTGTCCCAGCATGCATTTGGTGAGAATCAGGAATACACCCTGGACAGGCTGCCAATGACTTTCTTGCTGTGAGGCGACGTTGCTACCCACTGCACCGCCGTGCCACACAGGAATCCCTATCTGTATCTTTATTAGTCAAGTGAGAATCCAGGTCAGTAGGTGATGAAGAAGAATTCATGTCGATATCGATTTAGGGGAAATTGCTGCCCGATGAGCAAAAATCAGTTCCAGTACTGGAATAGCTGAAATTCATATCAGTATTAGACAACAAGAATCAATGTCAATATCCAACTAGTTATAATCTGCGGAGATATCAGGTAAATAAGAATCCATTTCTGTCCTTCATGAAAAATCTTTCAGTGAGGAGTCTGCATTTTGATAATCTCTCAGAAGGACCAGCTAACACTCTCTACAAAGTGTGCAGGTGAAGACAGGTGAAGACTTGTGGGTACAAGACAGATAAATCCTGTGTAACTGTACATAACTTGAACAGTCAGATGCTTGCTTGTTAAGGCTGTGGAAATGCACAAAACCTGTATAACCGGGTGTGTGCTCTCCTGGACTGGTTAGGCTTGAAGTATATTCAAAGTGAATATATATATATATATATATATATATATATATATATATATATATGTTGTGCATTCCACAACACAACTCTGGATTTTCTGAGGCCTGCCTCAGTGTTGGACTCCTCCAATGTTCGACACATATCATAAGGATTCTTGGAATGCATAGCTTTCAATGGATGAAGGGTTGCAGTTTAAGCAAGTGGTAACAGTGCAGTACTTTGGTTTTTACTCTAGATGGCGGAATAGACTGTAATAAGAGAATCTGTGAAAGAAACTGTAGCCCATATATTCTCTGCTCCTGTTCGTACATTTTCTGTTTTGTGATAACAGTGATAACTTGCAGATGTTAAGAAAAGGGAATCAGGGCTGTTGTCTTGCAGGGTCCATCGGTGCCCTTTTGATTGACAGACAGTGTCCTTACTGTAGCCAGCGCTGTATGCGAAATTCTCCTCAAGGGGGCGCCAGAGAGAAGGGTTTGCAACCTCACTGGCAGGGCTAATAGGGTGAGAAGTTCAGATTGAAAACCTCCCTACATCAGCTCACACTGTGCACTAGATATTCACAGAGCATCTTGAGTAGGACAGCAGGGAGCCGAACAAGAGGACCTGTCGTGAACAAGCTTTATGGAGCATGGCGTACAGCCTGTGATGACTCACACAGCCCTGCATTCACTCGGTTTTGTAAGTCGCTCGGGAGAATGCCGTTTGCTAATTGGATGAAATGTAGCCCCGCCTGCACCCAAAGACCCAGGTCCTCTGGACTAAAAACCCAAATAAACGGTAATCCCTGACTCCAGGGTTTGCTTCTCAGTCACCATTGATGGACTATTGTGTTGTAGTGTATGAGCCTTGCTAACTGCCGTAGCTGGTGACCTGGGATGAATCCGCCTCCACACAGTGACATCACAAGCTACTGTACAACAGAATGGAAAATGCAAGTCCTGTGAGGCTACATGTATCCACCAGGATCAAACTTCCATCTAGAGCATATGTGTACACAGATACTTAGTGCTGTATGTCTACACCTCCCTTTGTTCATCTTAACGGGTGACTGAGGAACTCCCAAGCTTGTAGGACCCAGTATGCTCTCTTCTGGAACAAACCCACTTTTATCTGGTTTGATCACCAACTGTACAACCACGTCACCACCGCACAATTGTGTTGTGAGTTGGTTTTGAAAAGTTTATTGCAGATAAAAAGTACTGGCCTCTAGATGGTGCCCCAGCAGTATTTAATAGCCAGCATTACAGACCAATATTCAATGTCAATGTGAGCTTTATATTTGAATATGTATATGTGTATGTGGGAAATTTAAGCCAAATAATAGTAAATAATAATAAAGAAATTTTTTGCACAATTCATTATCCTCTGTATTGCTTTTTGTAAGACTCCAGGAGTTGGGAGAAAAAGGTTTGAGGCAGGAACTGTAAATAATCAGTATTCTTTATTCGGTAGAAGGGGAGTCAGTTCACACAACAAAGATGCGTGTCCAAATTCCACAGAGGGGCAGTCCATCTGGGCATTTATAACATTCATGTTACATGATTCTGTGTTTGCATTCAGCTCAGCCAATCATCATTCATTATGTTTGCTGGTCTCCCAAATAAGGTCAACATGGTCAGATTTTCTGCTTCCCCTCCCATCTGAACTACAATATTAATAATTAGTAACAATGGATAATATTGATTAATATTAATTCATTATGTTAAGAAAAATACACACATATGTAAAATGTAACATTTTAACTCCAACATCTCCCTTTTGAACACATATGAATATAATGAATATAGGCTTTACAATCAATAAAAGGTTAACATGTCAGGTCTCACTCATTTAAGATGGCTCGACCGGCCTCATCTTTAATTATTGTATATAGTTACAGCATTAGCAAATCACCACTTATTACATTTTACTGGACACCCAAATAATGTCAATAAGGTTAGATATATTGTTTTAGAGAGTAAGCTTGGGCTAAACTCCCTCTCCAGTCCAGGCCCCCTCCCATATAAAGTACAGAATGTGAGTTATTGTATTAGTTAATATTAGTAAATATACACACATACATATAGAATATAAGTCACTCTGACATTTTCACCCAAACAATCTTCCCTTTAAGTATATTTGGATATAATGAATATTAGTTTCACAGAAAAAAGATTAAAATGTCAGATCTAGCTCATTTTAAGATGGCTTGACCGGCCTATTACTTGAGTGTTACTTTATTTCACGACAGCAGTGTGATGTGGTTATTGCATCATATCCTAACACATGAAACAGAGCTTTTTCAGTTATAGTTAATAATGGGGCTGATGCAAAGAATATGCATGTTTGCATTGAGGTCATCAAGTGTGTAAGATAGAGGGTGAGCAGAGCTGGGTTGAGTGGACAGCCATGACACAGCTGTATGCAGTCATTTTCCTGCTTCTGTTACTGTTCCTGCTCCTGGTCCTGGTCCTGTTTCTGTTACTGTTACTGTTTGTGGTCCTGGTCTGATCCTCACAGTATCTTGTCAAGATACTGACCCCCTGTGCCTGGATTTTCACAGTGATGTTGACCTGGGTAGAGATATGAAGAAGAATGAAGTACATGTGTTAGGGCGTAAGTTGGGAATTGTAGAGATGTGCTAATAGAAGTGAAAAATCTGGAAAACTGAACTGAAAAAGTCTTGCCACTTTTTCTGTAGTGGTGTATGAATAACAATGATACATTTTTATTTGTCTGTGCTGTACCACTGTTAGCCTATGTACAGTTACATGAAAGTAGAAGACTGTACAGCCAAATGAGAGTAGAGACTATGTGCAGGCACATCAGTCAGTCAGTCAGAACCTTTATTTAAATTCTCGGAGGTACAATTGAGGGCCAGGCCCTCATTTTCAATGTAGCCGAGATTACAAACACAATTAAAACACAATAAGTGTAATAAAAGATCATAGAATATAGCAACAGTAACTAACATAGTAAATAATAAAATAACTAGAATAAAATACAGTAAAATATAAAAAAATAAAATAAAATAAAAATAAAAATAAAACAATAAAATAAATAAAATCAGCACAGATAAGATCAAAAACAGATACACTCAGAGACAGGAATGTTCAAAACCAGCGATCTAAACTGCCCATAAGTTGGTAGAGAGCTGATTTTCAGCAACTGTTGGAGCTCATTCCAGGAGGATGGGGCACTAAAATGGAATGCTGACTTCCCAATTTCTGATCGAGCCCTAGGGACCTTAAGCATAAGGAAGCCATTTGATCGGGTTTGATAGGGTCCAGAGCGCCACTCTAACAACCTTGTAATATAAGGTGGAAGCATTCCGACAATGGCCTTAAAGATAAACAAAAACCAGTGTTTATCACGCCTCACTGCCAGAGAAGACAGACCCACCTTGGCATAGAGGACACAGTGGTGGGTACCGTAACTATCGCCAGTGATAAATCTGAGGGCAGAGTGATAGACTGTGTCCAAGCGCTTAAGAGAAGAAGGAGCAGCAATTCTATAAATAATGTCACCATAGTCTAACACTGAAAGGAAAACTGCTTCAACAATTCTTTTCCTACTGATCATAGGGAAGCAAGATCTGTTTCTATAAAGGAAGCCAATTTTTTGTCTCAGTTTGCTGACAAGATCATCTATATGGAATTTAAATGAGAATTTCTCGTCAAGCCAGATGCCAAGATATTTATATTCAGAAACTCTCTCAATTTTAGAACTATTTGCAGTGGATATAAATATACTATCATAATCAGTGCTTCTGGCCCTAGTAAACAACATGAATTTTGTTTTGCTTGCATTAAGAACCAGCTTAAGCTTAACAAGAGCCTCCTGAAGGGCATTAAAAGCATGCTGCAGTTTCTCAATGGCAAGCTGAGCAGAATCAGCAATACAATATACAATAGTATCGTCTGCGTATAGATGGACTTAACAATCATTTAGTGAGGAAACAATATTATTAATGTAAATGGTGAAGAGGATAGGGCCCAGAACTGATCCCTGCGGAACCCCCTTCGACACCGGCAGGAATCCAGACTGGGTGCTCCCAGACTTCACACACTGAAATCTCCCATACAAATAATTATGAAACCAATCACAAGCTTTACCATCTAAACCAATGCTGCACAGCTTCTGTAAAAGCAAAGCGTGATCGACTGTGTCGAAGGCTTTAGACAGATCTACAAAAAGGGTAGCACAGTGTTTCTTACTGTCTAGAGCAGACATAATATTGTTTGTAACTAGCGTAACAGCTGAGATAGTGCTATGCTTGGCTCTAAATCCGGATTGATGTGGGCTTAGAACTGAATGACTAGAAAGAAATACTTTGAGTTGATTATTTGCCAGAGATTCCAGAATTTTAGCTAGGCATGGTAATTCGGAGATTGGTCTATAATTGTTTAGATTATTTCTATCACCTCCTTTGTGCAGTGGAAATACATGTGCCAATTTCCAGAGACTAGGGAATATGCCAGTTGAAATAGAAAGATTGAATATGTGTGATAACTGCTCTGCAATGAATGGAGCAGCCATTTTTAGAAAAAAAGGATCTAATTTATCCTCTCCAGTAGCGGTCCTGGGATCAATGGTTTGCAAGGTCTCAAAAACAACACTAGCAGAGAAGGGCTGAAAGGAAAACTGAAAGGCCTGGTTCGTAGTATATACACAATCATCACTGATAAGAGGGGGTGCTGTGTATTCCTTTTCGAATAAATGCCCAGCCTCGGCAAAGTGCTTGTTGAAAGCTAGGCAAACCTCATTAAGATCAGAGATCAAACAGTCACCAGAATCAATGTGTGAAGGTAGGGAAGTAGTGGGTCTGTTTTTGATGGAGTTCACTGCCTTCCAGAATTTAGCTGGGTTAGCATAGGAGCAGGTAATTAGATCTAGGTAATATTTGGATTTGGCTACTCTTACCGAAGATGTGAATCTATTCCTGATTTGCCTGAAAGCTGCCCAATGTGAAGGGTCACCGGAGTGTCTGGCAAGAGACCAGGCTCTATTCCTTTCTTTGAATAAGGCTGCTAGCTCAGGTGAAAACCAGAGGGTGACTCTATCTTTAATCCTAAGTTTTTTCAGTGGAGCATGTCTGTCAATGACAGAGAGAAGAGTCTTTGTGAAGAAATCCAGAGCCAGGTCGACATCAGTAATCTCAGATGTGTATTGTATATTACTATGGGAAACGTCAGATAAAAAGGCTTGCTCATTAAAATGTCTTAGATTTCTCCTTATAACCTTGTGAGATTTTGTTTTCATTAGCCGAGTACTTCTAATGCAGCCAACAGGGCAATGATCACTGATTCCAAGCTCAAAGACACCACAGGCAGTGATATTATCAACCTTATTAGAAAAAATAAGGTCAATTAGGGTAGATTTTGAGCTGTCTTTCAGATTTGGCCTAGTGGGTTCTGTTATTAGTTGGAATAAGTTAAGGCCAGCACTAACCTCCTTGAAATGATTGGAGGTATCATTCAGCCAGTTTAAGTTAAAATCACCCATAACAATCAATTCAGCATCGGAATAATGGGACAGTAGATCCACTATTGCATCAATGGAGCCTAACTCAGCAGATGGGGGTCTATAGACCCCAACCACAATTACTGAGTTAGGCCCCAGCTGAACCTTCAGTGCAAGGAATTCAAAATTTCTTGGAATTGTGACAGCTTTTAAGATTGTTACAGAGAAACCTGTTTTAACATATATACTCACCCCTCCTCCCCTACCAGTTCTATCCACTCTGTATAAGTTGTAACCCGTTAGAGCTACATCTGAGTCACTGATGCTATTTTTAAGCCAAGTTTCACTTAAAACCAGTATATCCAGGTCAGTCTGCATGGCTAGTATATTTACATGATCTAATTTCTGAAGTAAACTTCTAATATTTAAGTGAATAATTCCTAATCCTTTTCTGTTTCTAAAGGTAGTTGGATTAAATAGAGTGGGAACAGAGCTGGTGATAGGAGGCTGAAGGGGAATTAAATTGGAAACAGTAACAGCACGGATTGGATAATGAGTGGGATATCTAACAGAGATTCGGGTAGGAATGATGGGAGGAGAGATATACTGATGAACATTAAGTTTAAGGATACGAGAGTAGGGAGAGCCAGTGGTACAGACCGGAGGAGAACGAAAGGCCACTGAGGACGAAGGAAAAAATTGCACTCCTAACAGATAGGGGGTGCTAGTACTGGAAACAGTGGCCTGGGGTAAAACCTGAGAAGAAGAAGGGAGTTCGGGGGTGTGTGTAGGAGAGGTAAACAGTCAGTCACATGGAGAGGACTGTACAGCGTGCTGCAAGTTAGCCGCTAGCATTCGGCATGAGAGTACAAGACTATGTACAGCCAAGTGCGATTAGAAGACTATGTACAGACAAATGAGAGTAGAAGACTATGTACAGCCAAATGAGAGTAGAAGACTATGTACAGCCACATGAGAGTAGAGAAGACTATGTAGAGTTTTGTGGGTCAATGACATGACATGCATATTTTTGTGTCTGAGTACATTATTTCCTTGTAAAATCAATTCATGACATGTATCACTTTATTCTATAAAGCCTATTTGAATACATTTTCAGTACATTCAAATAATATATATTATTTTATGTTTTGGCATCTCAAGCCCCCAAAATTTCAGGTGGCACAACTGTGTGTGCAAATGAAGAGACTAAGAAAACTACTGAAAATAGTATTTTCATGATAAATTCAAAATGAAATACTATGGCATGATTTTATGTTTGAAAGCTTTCAAATAAATCCAGTTTTACAAATAGCAATATTTTTAAAGCTTTGATATAATTGAAAAACTTCTGTCCAGCAATTAGTATGTTCTCAAATGTCAGGGTGGCACAACTATAAACATGGTACTTTTATTGTAAAGTGAAGAGGTAATAACAGTAAACAGGATAGTGCATAAGCAAGAGGACGCCAAGTGAGCTTTATGGCTGAGTGAAAATGTTTGTAGATCTGTGTGAAATATTGATAAAAATAGCTACACTTTCCATGTCAGGTGGTATAACGAATTTAAAACTAGGAAAATGTGATTTTATCATAAAACTCTTCATTCTATTGAAAAATTATGTGTGAACTTGATAGCAAAGGCAGAAGCTAATATAGTTGTCCAAGTACAAGCCTGTTTAATTTGAAATTGGTTGTTAAAGTCAGTTGGCGCAACCAGTAAGTCAGGTGGCGCAACTGCAAGGAATGTCACTGTATGAAATAAATAATGTCATTTAAAGCTGTAAGATTATCTGTTACATTCGTAAAATGTTTATTAGTTTTAAGTTAAAGATGTTATAAACTTTCAAACCTTTCTCATGATTATAATTTAAAAATAATTTTAGATGCCACTATCAAGTAATTGGTAATGAGATTGAGGTGAGCTGCATGCGGCAGTTGGGAAGAAAAAAATATATTCACTTGGCCCCATCCTGCTAACATCATTTTTTACTTCACAACTGATGTGCTCAAAGTGATCTCAGAGCTAGAGCCTCTTAATTCACGGCACACTCAGCTAACTCATGCAGACTGGGCCTGCTTTAGTACGCACTCCTGAAGGAGGTTTGTTGTAGGGTATTTGAAAATGGCTCTGGATGTTTCACTACTGAATAATGAGTTGGAAGTGATTTGTTGTATTTGATGTGGTGTGGTAGTAGTTATAAACATTATGTGAATAACAATATGTTTGCAATGGGTTTAGGTATTATATATGATAACGCGAAGGGGTAATTGTTATATATGTAATTATGTATGATAAAATAAAGTTGTATTATTGTAACAGTTGATATGAAAGCAGGCATTATAGGCTGTTATGATATTGATGTAATGTATGTTGTATTGAGGGTTTACCTGACATTGGACAGAAGGCCTTGCAAGGATCTCTGCCTAAGTGGTTTGGGTAGCAGTAACAGTGGAATCATGGCCGACGGGCAAGCTTGGGATGATCTCCACTTTGGAGTATTTGGATATTAAGATGACTTGCTCAAGGGGGTCCCATCTGGATGGCTCGATTTTTGAATTGGTGATTTTGACAGGTTGTCTGTGAAGGCAAAGGAACTGTGTCAGTTTTGAAAGAGGTAATGTATACTGTGAAAAGGATAGTTGTTTCTGTTGTTAGGAATTCTTTCTTGAAAGAGTTGTGTTAGTACAGGCAGCAGTGAAGAGGTTGTTAGTAGTGGCATGATGATCTGAAGAGAGAATGCAAAAATGAGGAAGGAGGAATGGATTGTTGAAATTAAACAGGTTACAGTAGGGAGAAATTGTAGGTAATTGTGAATGTACTTATTGAAGAATGAAGTATAGAATTCACCCTTGGCTACAGATGTCTTCAAAAGTGTCATGCTGGCTGTCGCCGAAGACAATAATATTGCGTTTTTGTGTTTTTTCTTGCAAAATGGCAGTGAAGTATTTTTTGTTGTTCGAGCTCGTTTTAATGGGTTCTACATCGTCGATGTATCCATACAGCACCTCGCTTGTCGTTCTGGTTGGGAGTTCCATCTGAGAAGACAAAGTGATAAGAGAGAAACAGAATAAGTTCATTGTAATGATATGGTAGGTGTTATAAGAGATTGAAGAGGGTCTGTATGGAGATGTTGGCAATACAGTTGTAATAGATTAAAGTAACATGTTGAGGTAACTTGTCCCAGTATAGTGGGAAATCTGCCCAAGAAAGTTTAATTAGTTAAGGAGATTTTTAGTGAAGTGGTTGTATTGTAGATGAGAAGAGAATGAGAAAGTCTAGGGCTTAAAACAAACAAGCTATTTTTGCATGGTGGTTGTAGAAAGACATGTGGAAGCATAATTCATTTGTGGTTATCAATGAAGTACTAATAGTAGCCTACAACTACAAGTAGAAATAAGTCTTAGTACTTTGAAGTGCACATGTATGGCGAGCTTGCATTTTTATGGTATACTGTTGAGTTGATATAAGAATGACTTATATGACTGTATGTGTGTAATGTAAATAATAATAAATAAGCATACACAAAGTCAAGAAAATTAATATGAGAAAGTGCATTATATAATGTGTAAGTAAACTTAGCAGTTAGCAATTAGTGCAATGCTTTTCTGTAGTATGTGTGATTGTTATAAATGGTCTAAAATGTTACTGTATGCACTATATACCACCGATCAGCCACAACAGTAAAACCACCTGCATTTTGTGCTTTTTTCTGATGTAATATTTTATTTTGTCTGTTTGTAATCAAAGAATTCACACATGGTCAAAGTGCAGACTCAGAGCTTTTATTAAAGGGTATTATACATTTTGGTTGCACCTTGTAGTAATTACAGCACTTTTTATACGCAGTCTCCCATTTCAGTGTTTTAGAAAAATTAGCATAACGTGAAATAAAAGAGTCATGTTTTGACTTCCTGATGTCTGATGTCTGTGACGTATCAACATCATCAGAGTCTGGATATCTTATTGGCAGGTTGTCCTACAAGCAATACAAAAACTCTTTGCATGTGAATGGATCTCTATGGGAATTGGGGGGTGGGACCAAATTCAGCTGTAAATTATGCTGATACAGTATGGAGCACGTGTTTTGGCTAAATGGCTTTAAGTCATCAAGGGTCCAAGATATCAAATGAGGCTCAAACCACTGTGCCGCTACCAGATATGCAGTAGATACTACAAGCATTGTGGTGAAAGTGCGTTCTGCTATTATGCACCAAAACTCTGGAAGGCTCTCCCACAAAATATTAGAACAGCAGACTCAGTTGGGAATTTTAAAAAGCAGCTGAAAACCTTCCTTTTTAATTTGGTGTTTGAATAACAATGATACATTTTTATCTGTCTGTGCTGTACCACTGTTAGCCTATGTACAGTTACATGAGAGTAGAAGACTGTACAGCCAAATGAGAGTAGAGACTATGTGCAGGCACATGAGAGTAGAAGACTATGTACAGCCACACGAGAGTACAAGACTATGTACAGCCAAGTGCGATTAGAAGACTATGTACAGACAAATGAGAGTAGAAGACTATGTACAGCCAAATGAGAGTAGAAGACTATGTAGAGTTATGTGGTTCAATGACATGACATGCATATTTTTGTGTCAGAGTGCATTATTTCCTTGTAAAGTCAATTCATGACATGTATCACTTTATTCTATAAAGCCTATTTGAATACATTTTCAGTACATTCAAATAATATATATTATTTTATGTTTTGGCATCTCAAGCCCCCAAAATGTCAGGTGGCACAACTGTGTGTGCAAATGAAGAGAGTAAGAAAACTATTGAAATGGTATTTTCATGATAAATTCAAAATGAAATACTATGGCATGCTTTTATGTTTGAAAGCTTTCAAATAAATCAAATTTTACAAATAGCAATATCTTTAAAGCTGTTGAGATAATTGAAAACGTTTTGTCCAGCAATTAGTTTGTTCTCAAATGTCAGGGTGGCACAACTGTAAACATGGTACTTTTATTGTGAAGTGAAGAGGTAATAACAGTAAACAGGATAGTGCATAATCAAGAGGACGCCAAGTGAGCTTTATGGCTGAGTGAAAAGGTTTGTAGATCTGTGTGAAATATTGATAAAAATAGCTACTGGTACTTTCCATGTCAGGTGGTATAACAAATGTAAAACTATGTATTATTGTAACAGTTGATATGAAAGCAGGCGTTATAGGCTGTTATGATATTGATGTAATGTATATTGTATTGAGGGTTTACCTTGTGTTCGAGAGAAGAACTTGCAGGGGTCTCTCCCAAAGTGGTTTGGGTAGCAGTAACAGTGGAATTATGGCGGAAGGGCAAGCTTGGGATGATGTCCACTTTGGTGTGTTCAAATATTAAGATGGCTTGCTCAGAGGGGTTCCGTTTGGATTTCTCGATTTTTGGATTGGTGATTCTGACAGGTTGTCTGTGAAGGCAAAGGAATTGTGTCAGTTTTGAAAGAGATAATGTATAATGTGAAAAGGATAGTGGTTTCTGTTGTTAGGAATTCTTTCTTGAAAGAGTTGTGTTAGTACAGGCAGCAGTGAAGAGGTTGTTAGTAGTGGCATGATGATCTGAAGAGAAAATGCAAAAATGAGGAAGGACGAATGATATTGTTGAAATTGAACAGGTTACAGTAGGGAGAAATTGTAGGCAATTGTGAATGTACTTATTGAAGAATGAAGTATAGAATTCACCTTTGGCTACTGATGTTTTGAAAAGAGGCACGCCGGCTGTTGCCCAAGACAATAATTTCGCGTTGTTGTCTTTCTTCTTGCAAAATGGCAGTGAAGTATTTGTTGTCGTTCCAGCTCGTTGTCATGGGTGATACATGGTGGATGTATCCCTGCAACCTCGCTTGTCATTCTGGTTGTGGGTTCCATCTGAGAAGACAAAGTGGTAAGAGAGAAACAGAATAAGTTCATTGTGATGATATGGTAGGTGTTATAAGAGATTGAAGAGGGTCTGTATGGAGATGTTGGCAGTACAGTTGTAATAGATTAAAGTAACATGTTGAGGTAACTTGTCCCAGTATAGTGGGAAATCTGCCCAAGAAAGTTTAATTAGTTAAAGAGATTTTTAGTGAAGCGGTTGTATTGTAGATGAGAAGAGAATGAGAAAGTCTAGGGCTTAAAACAAATAAGCTATTTTTGCATGGTGGTTGTAGAAAGACATGTGGAAGCATAATTCATTTGTGGTTATCAATGAAGTACTAATAGTAGCCTACAACTACAAGTAGAAATAAGTCTTAGTACTTTGAAGTGCACATGTATGGCGAGCTTGCATTTTTATGGTATACTGTTGAGTTGATATAAGAATGACTTATATGTGACTATATGTGTGTAATGTAAATAATAATAAATAAGCATACATGAAGTCAAGAAAATCAATATGAGAAAGTACATTATACAATGTGTAAGTAAACTTAGCAGTTAGCAATTAGTGCAATGCTTTTCTGTAGTATGTGTGATTGCGATAAATGGTCCAAAATGTTACTGTATGCACTGTATACCACCGATCAGCCACAACAGTAAAACCACCTGCATTCTTGTGCTTTTTTCTGATGTAATATTTTATTTTGTCTGTTTGTAATCAAAGAATTCACACGTGGTCACGTGCAGACTCTGAGCTTTTATTAAAGGGTATTATACATTTTGGTTGCACCATGTAGTAATTACAGCACTTTTTATATTTTGTATCTTTTATTTACTCGACTTTATTTATATTATTTTACTTTATTTTCTGCAGTGATACTTATTCATGTTTTTATTATATTATTTTCACTATAAACAAGTTAAACAACACCAATTTGACTGTAACATACAGCTATTAATGCTCACAATATATAGGTAGCTTACACCTACTCCCTCGTAGAAATGTGCTTAAAATGTAACACCTAAACACACACACACACACATTCATGCATTCCAAATTACAGTTCTCCAAATTTCTGCTTTGAGGCCTGACTATAGGACAAAAACTGGCTCTATGAATAAAAAACAAGAGCTTTTAAACTTCTCAATGTTATGAGTTAAACAGAACATAAGCCTGTCACCATTCAATTCAGTCATCCTCCTAAGCAGGGGTCATCAACGTGTCCGTACATGGACAAACGTGTCCGTGGCAAAACTTGTCTGTCCGTGGCAAAAAAAAAAATTATTGTGAAAAAAAGTTTATTTTTTTCCCATAATAATATACATTGCAATCAGTTTGAGAACAGCGAGGAGTACAATGAACTGAGAGCAAACTTGCAATACTCCTGCTCACATTAAGCCCAGACACCTGCAGCTGTGAGCGAGGTTTCAGTCATATGAACACTATTAAATATAAAACACGAAATGACGCTGTGGTGTGGGGATGGCTGGTTTAAGCAGCCACACCTGCCCTGGGTCAAGCTAATTAGACCTGGCCAATTGGATAATTGGTTAAGAATTAGATAATTGGCCAGGCTAATTGGGCCCAGGAACAGGAGTGGCTGCACCTGTGCGTATTGAGGTAATCACTGCGCACAGGTTAAATCTGCCATCCCCACCCACACCCGGAGCTTCTCTGTCATGACAGTGTTTAAGATCTGCTCATTTGGCTGTACCATCTTGCCAAACCCTCGTAAATAAATGTGGACTATTGGAACATCATCTCCCTGTGTCTCTGTGCTGGAGGGCCCCGTGGAAAGCCACTTCGGTGGCCTGTGGCAGGCGTGTTTGTCACAGCCGCATTGATGCCTGTTTTAGGATTGCCACCTGCCCATATACAACGGCTGACTTTCCAGTCTCCTAGTTTTCATCATAACAAGGTAGGGCACTGTTTTTTTTAATGTTAGAAATACTATCATCATAAATTGTGTAGCATATTAAAATATGTACTATGGCACATTGTGAGGTCCTGCATGCAGTTGTGTGTTTCTGGTAATATTTGACCACTTCAAGTTTTGTATGTCCTTGGCAAAAATCGCATTTTGACCAAAATGTCCGTCACAAGCCGACACGGTGATGACCCCTGCTCCTAAATCTTTGGACTGAGCCAGTGGCTAAAAAAATACGCCTGTTGACATTTTCAGATGATAAATCTGCTCTCTTCTTCTGTACAATATGGCCACAGAGTGAAAACAACCTCATGTTGTTGTGACTTCTGCAACTTGCCCATTTGCAACTTGCTGTTGTCCTAGCTCTGCAATGTTTAGTAGACTGTGTTTGGGTGACGATTGTATCCTGTCTGTCTGTTGTTTTCCTCTTTTCCGAGCTTGGCAGTTTGGAGATTCACTCAAAGGCAGGGGAGTGTGAACAGGAGCTGGAAGTGCTACTCACTCCAGAACACTCTGAAAAGGAGTCCAGGCAGTTGACTAAGCCAATTGCAGAGTAGCAGTCATACTGTAGTTGGGTATCGTTACTCCCCAAACCCATATAAGCACCATCTAAGCTCCATAGGACTTCAAAGCATATATAATTGGTCTACTCCATAAACTAGTTAAAATCCCCAGAAATTATTAATTCAATAATGTCAAAATGCCATTAATACACTTTACTATGGAAGAAACAGCCCTAGCAGAAAATGCATTCTGTAACTGATTATTATAGCAACAAGAGGAATGTATATCGCCACCTATTGCAGTGTAGATATTTGTAAGCATTTGTCAATACTGAGTTTGCTTTTTTAAAACTCTTCACAATTAGCACAACAGCACTCTATTTGGACTAAACTGTAAATGATTTTACTTTGACACAAAATGTATTCAATGATCACAGCATTCTAAATTATTTTCTCACTAAAGTTCATTCACAACCAGAACAGTTATGTATCTGCAGCCTAACCTACGAAATTCAAGTCGACATCAGTTCGCTAAATCACAAATGCTGTATGTGGCTCGTTTTCATTGTTTACAGGAGAAAGTACAATATGGGCAAAGACAACCGTTCGATATGATTTGTCGTACAGTAATGTTGTTAGTCCTGCTATCCTGAACTCTGGTACTGACATAATCTAAGCAGTACAAGGTGGAAATTATTCAAGATGTCATTGCCCAGTGCTGATAAATGTACCCCATCACTTCAGACTCCTTCACTTTTTCCACATTTTGTGACGTTACAGCCTTATTATAAAATGGATTAAATTCATTTTAATTTCATCAATCTACACACAATACCCCATAATGACAAAGTGAAAACAGGTTTAGAAATTTTTGCAAATTTATTCAAAATAAAAAACTGAAATATCACATTTACACAAGTATTTAGACCCTTTACTCAGTACTTTGTTGAGGCACCTTTGGCAGTGATTACAGCTTCGAGTCTTCTTGGGTATGACGCTACAAGCTTGACACACCTGTATTTGGGGTATTTCTCCCATTCTTCTCAGATCCTCCCAAGCTCTGTCAGGTTGGATGGGGAGCGTTGCTGCACAGCTATTTTCAGGTCTCTCCAGAGATGTTTGATCGGGTTCCAGTCCGGGCTCTGGCTGGGCCACTCAAGAACTTTCACAGACTTGTCCCAAAGCCACTCCTATGTTGTCTTGGCTGTCTGCTTAGGGTCGTTGTCCTGTTGGAAGGTGAACCTTAACCCCAGTCTGATGTCCTGAGCACTCTGGCGCAGGTTTTCATCAAGGATCTCTCAGTGCTTTGCTCCGTTCACCTTTCCCTCGATCCTGATTGTCTCCCAGTTACTGCCGCAGAAAAATATCCCCACAGAGCGATGCTGTCACCACCGTGCTTCACTATAGGGATGTATTGGCCAGGTGATGAGCAGTGCCTGGTTTCCTCAAGACGTGACACTTGGCATCGTGGCCAAGGAGCTCAATCTTGGTTTCATCTGACCAGAGAATCTTGTTTCTTATGGTCTGAGAGTACTTAGTTGCATTTTGGCAAACTCCAAGTGGGCTTTCCTGTGTCTATTACTGAAAAGTGGCTTCCGTCTGGCCACTCTAGCATAAAGGCCTGATTGGTGGAGTGCTGCAGAGATGGTTGTCCTTCTGGAAGTTTCTCCCATCTCCACAGAGGAACTCTGGAGCTCTGTCAGAGTGGCCATCGGGTTCTTGGTGACCTCCCTGATCAAGGCCCTTCTCCTCCGATTTCTCAGTTTGGCCAGGCGGCCAGCTCTAGGAAGAGTTCTGGTGGTTCCAAACGTCATCCATTTAAAAATGATGGAGGTCACTGTGTTCTTTGAGACCTTCGATGCTGCAGAAATTTTTTGTACCCTTCCCTAGATCTGTACCTTGACACAATCCTGTCTCGGAGGTCTACAGACAAATTCCTTTGACTTCATGGCTTGATTTTTGCTCTGACATGCACTGTCAACTGTGGGACCTTATAGAGACAGCTGTGTGCCTTTCCAAATCATGTCCAATCAATTGAATTTACCATAGGTGGACTCCAATCGAGTTATAGAAACATCTCAAGTATGATCAATGGAAACACGATGCACCTGAGCTCAATTTTTAGTGTCATGGCAAAAGGTCTGCATACTTACGTAAATGTGATATTTCAGTTTTTTATTTTTAATACATTTTGAAAAAATTCTAAAAAACAGTTTTCTGTTTGTCATTATGGGGTATTTTGTGCAGATTGCTGAGAATAAAAACGAATTGAATCAATTTTAGAATAAGGCTGTAATGTAACAAAATGTGGAAAAAGTGAAAGGGTCTGAATACTTTCCAAGGGCACTGTATATCACAGTAAATTACTGTGAATAGTTTAACAGTAAATTGCAATGAAGCTTTCTATAACATCACTGCAACTAGCAGCCAGAAATTTACTGTAAATCTGCGGCCAATTATTTTACAGTGTATAGGTCACAGACTTCAAGCAGTCATTGCATGTGAAGGATAACAAAGTACTAAAAATAACTACTTTCATTTGCTTAACACTAATATGTCTCAAACATTATGGTACACTGAAATGGGGGGGGGGGGTCTACGTATAAAAAGTGTTGTAATTTTTACACAGTGAAACCAAAGAATGTGAAAATACCCTGAAATAAAGGCTGAAAATATGCACGTTAACTACATGTACATTATCTGATTACAAACATTCTGGAGTGCAGAGCCAAATCAGGAAGAAATATGACTTTTTCCCAGATATTATACGTATATACAGTATATAATCCTGTTGGAATTCTTGCTTCCATGATTTTTCATTTTGTAATCACTGTATGCTAAAAATGTTCTTAACCGAATATTCTAATGCTGATGTAACAATCCCTACTGATAACTGAAGGCAGTAGAGTTCTAGAAAGCTGCCTTTGAAACTTGAAAAAAATTCAAAAGAACCTACTCTTCAAAAGGTAATGCAAAAATAACAACAACAAAAAAACCTGATTCTCTGTTGGGTCATTGTTATTTTTTTGAGATTGAAAAAAACTTCCCTTTTTTCAACAAATTCTCTAGCACTGAGAATTTTTAACGAATACAACTAACCACAATTTTCAATTGACATCTGCGGGATGTCACTGTGTTAAAGTAAGCAATTATTTTCCCCATTTCCGGCTTCTACAAATATTAAGAAGGGAACACAGAACCAGATGTGTACTTTCAGAGAATAATAAGGTTGTATTTGAATACTCACTGGTCCTTCAGCTCTGTACCTGCAGCTTCATCTCACCAATCAGACATTAGATTTTTCAGTAGGCTACCCAGGTGAAAACTCAGTGCTTTACCTCCTCAGTTTAGTCAACAACACTGCGAAATTGGCTGCTGCTGGTTTGTTTTATACTGTACTGCGAAAACATTGCACATACTGTACCTCCCAGTTTTGGCTTTAATTACATCAGACACACATCATAAAATCATTTGACAGAATAATGCAGATCTGCTAGATTAATTCAGATGTACACACAGAGCCAACACATGGTGAAAGAATTAGAAATAAAGGTTAACAGACAAAAGAACATAAAATAATAAAGGCGTGGTGTTTTGTTTGGTGACAAGTATGAGAGTCCGTATTTTGTGGCACACACCTCACACGACCGTGTGACTCAATAATGCCAATCTGCAGGTTTAGTCATTCAGATGAACAGAGACTGTGCAGCCAGAGGAATGAGAATATAACACATGAAAGAAGATGAGGTCATTAAGGAGTGGGGTTTTGCATGGTCACACCTATGAGGATCTGCGTTTCGTAATGTGAGAATTATAGTGTCATACTTCCAAAAATAGGTTATATGCAAATAAATGCTGAATTTATAATTCTTTATATGTGTGTGATGTTCAAAAATATTTATAGTCTAAAATCAGGGTGTAATTACTGTTTTTAGGTAGTTCTTAGTGATAAAGCAGATTGAGTTGGAATTAGACTCCAGTCATAAGATAAGCTTTTAGCTTTCAGACCCCACAATCAGCTGCGTTGCTTTTGTCAAGGGATTCTGAGATTCGTTCCAATACGTAACAAATTAATTTGTTCCCCATATTCACTTGGCTGAATAAATTCTAAATGATGAGTTTTTCATGTGTAATCAATGACTTGTTAGGAAATAATAAAAACAGGGAGTCTTTTTTTTTTTTTTTTTTTACATTTCTGTATACATTTGTACAGTATTTTCAGAAACCCACAGTATTGCTTCCATATGTGCAGTACTTTTTTGCAGTTTTATACTGTTGATAGACTGGTCACAGTTCCTGTATAAATTAAGTAAAATAAAAATTGAAAGGGAAAACATAACATTAAATTAAATTAAAGCTGACAGTCTGCACTTCAACCCCATTATCATTGTATCCTTTCAAACTCAAAGTGCTAGAGCACAGAACCAATAAAAAAAATGTGTCACTGTCCAATGATTATGTGTCACTGTCTATGTATAATATATAATTATATGCTATATACTCTCTATATATATACACACACACACAATCCTGCTTGGAAATTGAATTTTTGCTTCCATTATTTTTAATTTTATGTATTTTGTAATTACTGTAGTCCAAAAATATTGATAAATGAGCATTCTAATGCTGATGTAACAATCCCTCGTGGTTCAAGCAGTTATTTTCCCCATTTCTGTCTTCTACGAATATTATCAAGATGGTAAACACTGGAAAAATATCAGTGCAAATCTGCACTGTACTACAGAACCAGATTTGTACTTTCAGAGAATAATAAGATTGTATTAGAATACTCACTGGTCCTTCACCTCTGTACTTGCAGATCAGTACCTTCTTCTCACCAATCAGACATTAGATTCTACAGTAGGCTACACAGGTGAACAAACTGAATGCTTTTCCTCCTCAATTTGGTCCACAAAATTGCGTTATAGGCTACTGCTGTACTACTTATACCGCGAAAACTACTGTAGGAAGCCCCTCAGATATATCAAACGGTGCTTCGAGGTCACCAACAGCAAGAAACCAAAACTCATCACATCAAACTCACCAACTGTAAGAAAGCCCTCCACAAACCAAACAGCGGGAGTAGCTGAGTGGCGAAGGAACGCGTGTAGTAGATGTGGACCTGTCTTTGGCTTGTGTAGCCTGCTTAAATACCATTGTGTATCCTGCTACAACACTAGTGTATAGGCGATTGACCGCAGGAAGGAGGGGTGGAGTTAAAAGGCTCACTATGGCGAAGCACAAATCTCTCTGTGGACAAACAACCACTGCAAACAACCAAATGCAAAGAGTGGGTGGGCCACACCTGTATCACTTTATTCTCTTGATATCTACCTCTCTCATTTCCAATCTCTCCTCTTTTTTTCACATCATACTTGCACTCTTTATCTTGCCCCTTCCTTTACGCATTAGGCCTGGAGTGTGCTCAGATTTTTCCCTCAACATTCATCACATTCATTAAACGATGTTCTCAAACATGAGTCATTTGACTGGGCTACATATAATGTGTCATTAAGCCCCATGACACATTATTAATCTGTGTCTTGTTGCATAAACCAACACTTCAGCTTCAGCTCATGGACAGATGACCAGGCATTCTCCTTAAAAATTTTCTGGTACGGAGCTGAATTCATGGTTTCTTCAATAATGGCAAGTCGCCCAGGTCTCGAGCAAGCAAAGCATACCCACACCATCACACTACCACAATTTGTAAAAACCCAAAACGATCAGGTTTTATGTTTTTTTTTAACACTAAGGGGTTTATTTTGGTTTACCTTCTTTTTACCTAAACAGAGAGTGGAAAACTGATATGCCACAACATTCAGCAGCAAAAGAATGAGAAAATAGGAGAATCTGCATTTTGTACTTTACAAAAATGGGCATTCCAATTGTATTCACATATTACTTTTTATATACTGGGTCATGTGATATGTGATGTCACGTCCTCCACATTTCGCTTCATATCCATTTCATTCTCAATGGACAGCAGTATCTGATGAGCCCATGTGAGGCCTGGATGAGAAGGAATCCCTATCTGTATCTTCATTAGACGAGTGAGAATCCAGGTGATTAAGTGAAGAAGAAGAATGCATGTCAGTATCGACTGGAAAATCTATGTTGCTGCCCGATGAGCAAAAATCACATCAGTGCCAGTACTGGATGAGCTGAAATTCATATCAGTATCAGCCAATAAGAATCCATGTCAACATCCAAACCGTCAAAATCCATGTCGGGTGAAATAAGGATCCATTTAATTCCTTCACTAAAAAACTTTCAGCGAGGATGCCATATTTTGATAATCTCTCACAGTTAACACTTAGTTAGCAGTTAACATCAGTTAACACTCGGGCTCTACTCTCAGATGTAAGGGAGATAAAAACTTTGTCTGTATAGATGAAAAAATCTAA
Source organism: Anguilla japonica (assembly GCA_025169545.1). Classification (NCBI taxonomy): domain Eukaryota; kingdom Metazoa; phylum Chordata; class Actinopteri; order Anguilliformes; family Anguillidae; genus Anguilla; species Anguilla japonica. Next base: position 49,721,781 of record CM045890.1, on the reverse strand, counting down.
TTTCATGGAAGCCTCTATTTCTCCCTCAGCCAGGTGTTTTGTCCACACATTTTTCCTTCAACATCTCAGAAACGTTTTGAAGATGGACTTTAGAGCAGGTTCTCTCAGTCTTTCTACTGCTCTCTTCAGGAAAGACCACTTCACCTTCTTTTGTGGTTCCATTCTGTAGATCTCTATCAAAGCCATGCTTTGACCTCCTTGCTTGTGTTCAAAGGGCTCCAAATGCCTTTTCAAATGTCTGTCCAGTCTGGTAGTAAAGAGGAAATGGCCAATGACACATTCATCCTGGTCTATTTTTGCCTCAAGGGCACCAGGTCTGGAGTTTTGAGCCTTTAGAGGTGTCACAGTAATGATGCCTGTGTCATGCCCATACTTTACTCTGAGTTTTATATTTAGTATGGAGGGTAAATCAAGCTTATCTCGAGAATAATTCATTCTTTTGACGCTGCATTGTTTTTGAAGCTACGTTCTCAGATTCTAAATGCAAATTTGAGGTGAATGAGGAAGGGATACTTTGACTGCTCGAAAACAAGCTAAGGCAAATGGGGTCATGGTCTGAAATATTTGCTTGTCTGATCTCATAACTCTGAAGATAACTGACGGAAATTTCCTGAATGAAAAAGTAATCTAACCTTGACTTGGTATCTCCTTGAGCATATGTGTATCCTCTCTCCATTGGGTTGATTATTCTCCAGATATCCACAAGGTTGAGGAATGTTGTGAATCTCTCAACGCATTTCCGCAAGGCAGAATGTTGTTTATTTGGTGCTGTTGATGTCCTGTCTAAGTGTGAGTCAAGAGCAGTGTTGAAGTCTCCTCCAATTACTAGCACCCCTAAATCAATCCCCTTTAGGTAGGATGTGATTTTGTCTAAAACATGTTTGTCATGTTTGTGGTTGTACACATTCACGAAGGTGTAAAGTTGATGATGTAGTTTACAGCAAAGTATAATCCTGCTTCCTTCATTATCTTCACTGTGATGAACATTCGCAATCCATCATCTCCCTTATTAGGATGGCCACTCCTTCTCGTCGTTCATCATACTTTGTGAAGTATTTCCTGAAGTCATTCGGCTCATCAAATACATGTGTGTCACTGGGCCAATATGGGTCTCTTGAAGAAAGACAATGTGTGAATCCTTGATTTCTTTCAATACTCCTTTCATTTTACTAGATTTCAGTCCATTAATGTTCCAGGATAAACAATGAAGCACTTGATGTCTTGATCCTCTCATGGCTGTAGAACATGGGCTAGAGTAGGCTGGAGTTTCTACAGTAGTATGGTGTATAGTGTGTCATATAATGTTAAAGGTAATGGCTCTCGTTTCCCTCATCCTCCTCTTCTTAGTCTTCTTAAGAGATCCCTCCCTTCCTTTACTGCCTCAGTGACTGTCACAACAGCTAAAAGGTTCCATATATAAACTGAGTTACCTTGACTTACCTTTCATTTCCCCATCCTGGCCTGGTTTGCATGCAGAGAGAGCCATTAATATCAGCATCATCTAACCTTCCTCACTTCCTCACAACCTGTTTCCATTTTTTTGCATGATGGAGAAAGAATAATGGTTCACATGTATTGCCAGCGGTAGCAGATGCTAAATTCAGAATTCGTTCATATGAACAAAAATATATAATTACCCAGAAGTATATAAACACACAAAACAGAGCAGAGGAAATGGGCTGCAACTACTGTAGATTTTATGCAGGTTTTCTGCAATGGCAATGTCAAGCCTTGGGGGGTTGGGGGGGGGGGGCTAATTTCCTATAGAAGCATTAGTATCTCAGACCTTCTGCTGTACACACATTTATTTATTTATTTATTTATTTATTTATTTATTTATTTATTTATTTAACAAACACATATGTTACACAGTTGGATGAATGTCAGGAGAGCTTCTAGGAGAACGCACTATGCTTGAGTGATCACTTGTCTGTTCTGTATGTTCAATGTTCATACAGTGCCTTCAGAAAGTATTCAGACCCCTTCACTTTTTTTACATTTTGTTACGTTATAGCCTTATTCTAAAATTAATTTAATTTGTTTTTATTCTCATAAATCTACACACAATACCCCATAATGACAAACAGTTAACTGTTTTTTAGAAATTTTTGCAAATTTATTAAAAATAAAAAAATGAAATACCACATTTACATAAGTATTCAGCCCCTTTGCCATGACGCTAAAAATTGAGCTCAGGTACATCCTGTTTCCATTGATCATACTTGAGATGTTTCTACAACTTTATTGGAGTTCACCTGTGGTAAATGCAATTGATTGGACATTATTTGGAATGGCACACATCTGTCTATATAAGGTCCCACAGTTGACAGTGCATGTCAGAGCAAAAACCAAGCCATGAAGTCGAAGGAATTGTTTGTAGACCTCCGAGACAAGATTGTGTCAAGGTACAGATCCGGGGAAGGGTACAAAAAATGTCTGTAGCATTGAAGGTCCTGAAGAACACAGTGGCCTCCATCATTTTAAATGGAAGAAGTTTGGAACCTCTAGGACTATTCCTAGAGCTGGCCGCCCAGCCAAACTGATCAATTGGGGAGGTGACCAAGAACGCGATGGGCACTCTGACAGAGCTCCAGAGTTCCTCTGTGGAGATGGGAGAACCTTCCAGAAGGACAATCATCTCTGCAGCACTCCACCAATCAGGCCTTTATGGTAGAGTGGCCAGATGGAAGCCACTTCTCGACACGCAACTTTTTCTCTCCTTCTCCCCATCGGACACACAGGTCCCTGCCCGCATCACTGCTTGCCTGAGGGACATCCAAAGCTGGATGGACAATCACCACCTGAAGCTCAACCCGGGAAGACGGAGCTAATCTTTATTCCTGCTCTATCCTCTTCCCTCCTCGATTTTTCCAATTCCCTAGAGGACCCCCCCCCCCCACCCCCCGACGTCGGCACGCTACATCATTACATTGTATGAAAACTCACTTTCTCACACATGCATGCGCGCACACATGCACACACAGACTTGTCCGCACCATGTACCTGGATGAAAAATTCCAGTTGAAGGTGTCAGTGCGGTGACTGAATGTTCTGTTGACAGCTAATGTCAGCGTCACGTCACTCACGTGACAAGAGCAGCTGCTGCCCCGGTTGGCCTATCTTCTGACATTTAATTAGATTTAATAACAGTAATCATAATTGTAACAAAAACAGCAGCAACAGCACAACAACAATAAGAATTTTTTTATTTTTATGTATTTGGTCCAGAGGGGCATTTCAGCCATGGAGGACGAAGGGGGAGCGGCTCGGGCCACTGTAGCCACCCCCTCTGCACGTCCCTGCTTGGAACCATTTCAAATGATGCGTCTAAAATGCAAAAACAAATTTCGAAATTGGCTTTTCCATATGTTTAAAGTCGCGATGGCGCAAACAGAAAATGAAACAAACAGCTCTGCATGTAAATTTCTTTTCTTATTTATTTATTTTTTTTACAAATTCAGCCACGTAGAAAAAATATGGAAAACAGACTTGACCTTTCCTAAGGCCAGCCTGGCTCTTGAGTGCGAGTGAGCTCCCCGAAGCACATCGTAGTGAGATTTTCCACATTTGCTTGCTTTGAATGTCAAATAAAATGCACTTGCAAGACCCACAAAAGCTTTTACACAAATGAAGATTCCACAGTCGTAAACTCATTTGTCCTTCCTAGCAGTTGGTTATCAGAGACTTTGAAATAAATGCATCACAGTCAATTTTATTTGCAAATCAGACATTTGCATATCCTCTTTCAGTCTGTTTAATCACAATGTATGCACTTGTTCCTGTTTTAATTTGAACATATTACAGGTGTCATAGTGCTGGGCCAAAAAAAAACTTTTTCGATTGAACATCCCATTACATTCCATTAAAGGCATTTGGCAGACACTCCAGAGCGACGTACAGCAAAGTGTATAACCATAACCAGGAACAAGTGTGTGGAAAACCCTAAAGGGAAGTACAGTACCAAGTGCAGGGAACGACCTCGTAGTTTAACTTGGGCCCTGTAGGTTAATCTGATTAACACAAACAAAATGTATTTCTTTTTCCTTTTTTTATCTTTTATATTTTTATTACCTTGTTTCATCTTGTATATTTGAGCTCCACTCAGGCAGTGCACCTGAATTTCGTTGTATGCACCAGTACAAAGAAATTCTATTCTATTCTAAAAACAGCAACAAAGCGGTCTATACAAATAATACAAGCAGTAGTTGAGTAGGCACAAGTGCAATAACTAAGTCAACTAAGATAAACAGCTTACCTAGCTACAACCCTAAGATTGCATAATCAATTAGAGACTACAGGGAGGTAGGGAGGGATGGGGAGAGGTGCAGCCTGAAGAGGTGAGTCTTCAGTAGTCCTTTGAAGGTGGTCAGGGTCTCAGCTGTTCTGACCTCCATGGGAAGGTCATTCCACCATCATGGAGCCAGAACAGACAGGAGACGTGACCGGGAAGCGCAAGTGCGAAGAGGGAGAGGTGCCAGGCGTCCTGAGGTAGGGGAACGGAGGGGTCTGGCTGGCATGTAGGGTTTGAAGATCTTGTGGAGGTATGCTGGGGCTGATCCCTTGACTGCCTGGTATGCTAGGACCAATGTTTTGAATTTGATGCGAGCCATAATGGGCAGCCAGTGGAGGGTAGTGAGTAGGGGGGTGACGTGGGAGTGTCTGGGGAGGTTGAAGACGAGACAAGCTGCAGCATTCTGAATGAGTTGCAGGGGTCTGATGGCAGATGCCGGTAGGCTAGCCAGAAGAGAGTTGCAGTAGTCCAGGTGGGATAGTTCCATTGCTTGGACCAGGAGCTGGGTTGAGTAGGTGGTGAGAAAGGGGCGGATTCTCCGGATGTTGTACAGGATGAATCTGCATGCCCGGCTTACCACTGCGATGTTCTTGGAGAGGGACAGCCTGTTGTCCATCACCACTCCGAGATTCTTGGCACAGGGTGACATCAGCACCAAGGTGTTCCCTAGGGAAAAATCAATGAGGGGAGAGGTTAGAGCAGGAATGAAGATTAGCTCCGTCTTACCCGGGTTGAGCTTCAGGTGGTGATTGTCCAATCCAATTGGGTGGTGATCCCAAATCGGGAGGACATATCGCCCTCTGCTGGCCCAACAATATTCATTCATATTCAGCAGCAACATTTTGTCTTGCAGGTTGGCCCCCATTGTAAGGGCTGCTAACAAGCTGAGCTTCAGCAGTCAGAGCAGGAGAAGCTCATCAGCTGGAGATCTCTCTCTCTCTCTCAATTCAAGTTGCTTCATTGGCATGAAATACAAATGTAATTATTGTCAAAGCATACACTCCCTCTCTCTCCCTCTCTCTCTCTCTCTCTCCCACCCTCTCTCCCTCACATCATCAAGTAGGCTAACAATATACTTTATTAGCGAGGTGAGAAAAAAACAAGTTCTGTTAATTACAAGAATGCACTGAGGATGATATCTGAAATCAATACTATTAATCAGGCAAAATAATAATAATAATAATAAAACGAAGTCAACCTCAAAACTGGCACTGAACGGACCGTGTGGTGTTAATTTGGAGCCCACTGGTTAGCGTGTCCAGAAGGGGCTGTAAACAAGATTGTCCTGTATTGATCCTCTTTTTTTGCCAGAACGTTGTTTTTATTTCCTGGCAGAGAGAAGCAAAGTATGAAAATCGTGGCTAAAACAGTTTTACAGCGCACCCATGTGGTCAAGATGCAGAACTTCACGTTTTACTTTTGGCTGACACAGCGGGTCAAGTTATCTCCGTTTTTCATACCTTTATAATAACGTTATCTTGTCCTAGAAGTTTGTTTATTTATTTATTTATTTTGGTCTGATGGGGATGGAATAATTATGAATTGTGATTTATGCAGCAGCTCAGAAGCGGATAAAAATGTTTCATGTCGAACGGTCCTGAACAGACTCGGTAATCTATCGCACATCGTCATTACTGTGTGCAAAGGATTACGGTGTGCATAACTGCGTGTTTCTTAGCAACGGAAGTTATATTATAGAAGGGAAACTGAATTACAGATGAACCATCGGTGACCAATCTAGGATAAATGATTAAATGAATAAATTCAGCGCAGGAGGCATTTCAGGTTTTGGCTCCATGGAAATCTACAGACAGCTGCAGCCAGCTCTTCTGAGCAGGCTGGCCAGATCGGCCTTCAAAAGTCAGTTTGAAATAGACAGATGCTGGAAATGGACCAATGGGAGCTAGCCTGTTTTGAATATTCCAAACGTTTCTGGGCACATAAATGTAATAAACCATATATATATATATATATATTAGAGGAAGCTCTTTGAGGTTATACTTGGGGCCTCATCCCATTATGATAGTCTTTGTAGAAACAGGCCTTCGTCCTGGAGAGTGTTCTCATGGGTGCTGGTGAGAAAATTTTTTGAGTGAACTTTTTTTTTCCCGGTGTTGCGCGGCGAAGCTTGTTTGCATCCCACATGTGCAATGCAAAGTGTAGGCCTAAATTAGCATGTGGCTATTATTGAGTTTCTAATTAGCAGTCTTAAAAATATATGAATTATTTAAAATCATCATTTGGCACAAACAGTCTATTTAGTATTACTGCGTGGGCCTCCTTAATAGAATAGAATAATTATAAAGTCATCGTACAATCCCAATCAGTTCCTTTAATCGCTTAATCAGAGTACTGCAAAAAAAAAAAATACTACATACTACATACGTGCTACATACGTTTCTTTTCTAAAAGGGGCTGAGAGGTGTAGACATTTCTTAAAATAACTGTAATGGTTAAATGAACGTTGGATTGTTTTCTTGTTTTTTGTTAGCTAACGTTAATCTTGTGAAATTTGCTACCTCTAGTAGTTACACGCAAAATGGATAGGAGGCTCTATTAGCAGTAATAAATAAATAAATAAACGGACAAAGTAATTAAAATAATTCATTTGACGGAACAAATAATTCATTTGACGGAAATCAGTCTGTAGACGGAACTCTGACACCCCTGTGTTCTTGATCGCTTCAACAGACAAAAAGGAGTTCTCACAGCTGAAAGTATTCTGTCATCCACTGCAGTGGTCTTTCATGGTCTACCATGTTGTTTGCTTTTGGTGAGATCACCAGTACGTTCCGGCTTCATAACAAGCATTCAAACAGTTGATTTTGAGACACCCAATATTTTGAGGAATGTCTCTGATTGACTTAGTCTGATTTTCCAGCCTCATGATGACCTGCTTTATAGGCATTGACACTTCTTTGGTCCTCATTTAGAGAGAAAACAGCAACAGACTCTAAATGCAAAATGAATGCCACAACAGTCGGCCAAGAAACAACTGTGCAGCCAATTCTCAAATTACTTCAGTACCCGAAAATATGGATGTGGGGGGGGGGGGGGGGGGGGTTTGACTACGTATAAAAAGGTTTGAATTCCTACACAGATCACCCAATGTGGATGTAAATGTCCTCAAATTAGAGCAGTGTGCTGGAGTAGAGCCCAAAAATAAATAATGTACATACTTTTGGACTGCACTGTATATATGCCTGCTCATCTTTCATTTTGATTCTCCGTTAACAGGCAGCAGGACATGATCAGCTCCATCCCCACAGAAAACCAGGCCGCCGCCATCAGGATTTCGCACCCGAGCCAAAACATCAACAGCTGCAGCTTTCATTTCCTGACATCGAGCGCTTTGAGTTATATTTTACCAGTGGAGCATCGCCTTGATTCTGCGGTTTTTAATAACCTTGTTTTGCACCTTGCAGCGCCGATACCCTTATTCAATCAGAAGCTTCGGTACAGTTTCACATTTTAAAAATTAAGAACACGTGAAACATTAAGAACCAAATAAATCAGTATTTTTATGACACTCTTGTTGGTTTATTTGAGAACAAGGACGAGTCACAGGCGACAGGTTAGTCACTTGAATTGTTCCATTACATTGAGTGCATTAGTTAAAAATCTAAAATGAGAATTTCATGACATGTCGTTACCCCAGGCTACTCCTAAACAGTCCAGCAGGGCCTCGCTTCATGCAACGCCTACCTAGCACAGAAAACGTTTGGCTGTTTTATTTCCCTTGTGTGTGATGCAAGCATTATTGACCCCATTTAAGGCAATCTGGACACACAGTATAAACCACATACATGTGGACTTGTGTGGACAGCTGCTACACCAACTCTACAGACCCCAAACGATCAGAAGGTGAATGTGACAGTTGGCCAAGGCCCAGAAAGGTGAGAGGGGCACAACCTAAAGTCTGGGGGCGGGCAGGGTGGGGAGAAACAATAATTCCCTTAGCAAAAATGTATTTTAAAAAAAAGCAAAAAACTAAGTCTGACTTCCAAGGCAAAGCAGTCACGGTACAATTCCATGATTTACCAGCAGGGGGCTCAAGCAGACCTCAGAATATCAGGTTGCAGTGGCTCCTGCCTCTACAGCAGGCCAGAAGAGTTCGAACAGACCAAACGAGAAACGAGGCCTCCAATATTTGTCCTGGCAAAACACAAATCAACCTAAATCGTGAGCACACAACTCAAGACCTTGAGGGTTACAGAGACTACAGGCTTCTGTAGTTTCCTTTCAATTGGCAGCCAATGTAGGCCTTCGAAACCAGGTGTGTGGACCCTTTAGCTAATCAATGATTGGGCCATCTTGTATCATTTGCTACAGAAAAAGAAGGAAAAATGAAAGATATAAATGGGCGGTGGGTCATTAAACCTTGCATTTAGCATCAAGCCATCATTTCGAACTGGTGCACAAAATAATTACAAACTGGTTTGCACTTTGGCCTGACGAGTATTATAGACCTCTCACTCGTCACATTTTTCGAGTTTCATCTATTTTGGCCCCTCTGACTTGCCGTACTCCTCATACACAACCCCTACCAGCCGCATGTTGATGTGACTGTGTGCCCCACCTCCTAACAAGGCCTGACAGCAGGTAGAGGAAGGAGTCTTCTAGACTTGGCGCCATTTTCAAAGTCAAGGTCAACCCAGAACTGGGTCAGGTGATATCAATAAATAGCTCACAACAGAAACATGTTTCATACCGATACAGTGACATGCACCTAGTAGTGTGCATCACTCGAATTACAGCGAGTCTCTTCCTCGCCCCACCACCAAGCCACATTCTAAAACATCCCCAGTCGGTGCAGTAAGGAAAAAAATACTCAACTAAACTTGGCAGTGGACGCAATTAAAAACGTACGTAACACGAGCCAGGGGCTTGGGCGTGCAAGCACAAGTACTGTGATCCGACCGGCTCCCAAAACAAGAGAGAAAAGGTTGAAAGAAAAAAAAACAAACAAACAAACAAACTCGCAGCAGCAATAGAAAAGAAGTTCATGCTATCTCGGTTCGGAACCCGCGGGCGTTCACTTCGACGGGGTGCGTACAGGAGCCGATCGCTGTCCTCGTCACGGCCACGTAAAAATCCACCTCTCGAAGACTTCCTCGTATCAGCTGTCCGTCACCTTCCTGAAGCTCCCGCCCATCACTCCCTTTTTTTTTCTGGGGGGGGGGGGGGGGGGGTGTTACTGGGAGGCACTGGGTGGCCGGGGTCGTCGGAATAACAGGATATGAGGCTCTGAGGGAGATGCAGAGGGGGAGACGGGTGAAACGGGACAGAAAGACCAACTGGATGCTGGGTAAGATGCAGACAGAGTCTGTATTATTAAAGGGACAATTACACTTTTTGGGGGGTTTTTCCCAGATTCTTGCTGGCTTTACACAATGGTTGGTATAGGTGCAGGCAGAGATTAGTTTTAAATGTACAACAAATGCATAACACCCCCCACAGGTAGACAATGGCAACCCCTGTCTGTGACTAGTGTCAGTGGATGTTAGTTACGGGGAGTTAGGTGGCCCAGTTCTGGCCGAGTTGTTGTGTATAAATAAAAACACACTAACGATAAGCACCCACTGACCTGGCTCGTGGATCATGTAGTGCACCCAGCCTTGACTCTGTTGCACCCCCAGGTTCCTCCACTCGGTCTCCGACATCAGGTGGGTCTTGGGCACGCGCCTGGCGATATCCTTGGGAAGCATCACGTGCCTGAAAGGAAGCCAACAGTCTCAAGCTTTCTGTCGTGCAACAGGTTAGCCAGCTAACATTAGCAAGCTAGACAGCATAGCAGCGCATAATGAATTCTAGTAGCCACTAGCCACTAACCTTAACGGTAGGCTTATTAGACAGACAGACAGACACAGGCAAAAAGGGCGACCGTACAATAAATTAATGACTCACCTATATTCGAACTTGTCGTCGTCATATTTGTCAGAATAGTAGATCTGCTTCTGCGACATGACCGGCTAATAATCAAAATGATAAATACATTTTTAAAAGTTTGTTAAGCAACAGTTTTACAAAGTATTAGACGTAAATAATACTGTTAGCCAGATACGGTACTTTGTAAGTCAGCTAGCAAGAACCACGATTCAGAATAGAAGCTAAATTAGCTGGCTAATGCTTGTGAACTTGCTACTGCATCGTACATTTTAATATTTGACAGAGAGACAGTATAACTCGCTCGTATAACAGCATAAATATGGCAAATTGCTGGCTACCAAGATAATTGAATTTACTAATTTATCACATCAGGCATGTAAAAGAGCATTAGAATTTCCGCGACCCACCCTGCGTTGTCACTCCGGTGGCGTCAGGCAAAATGTATTTCTTCACGATACAAAAAAGAAAAATCAAGCAAACGTTTAACTTTCTAACCGACCAGTCTCGTGTGATTACCTGGAAATGGTTGACGTTTCCTTCAAAATCTAGATAGTTATTTTTATACGGACTATGGTCGTAACAGCCTATTTTATTTTTTCTTGGAAAACACCACCCGTGCTTTTCCCTCTCTGTGTTTTGCTGGCGCCTTTACCATTCAAACAGATACTTTCGAACTCCTTATTGGACTATCCAGCTTATGAAACGGGCACGTGACTAAATGTTCACCTCTGTGATTGGCCAAAAAGTCTTTAGAAAGATTGGATTGTATGTTGGGGGGGGTGCGACCCTGTCACGTGACTCAAAAACTACTTCCAGTCACCTGAACGTGAAGTAACGTGTAGGTAGTTCATTAGTGTACCAGTATCTAATTTTAAACGACGTAAAAGTGATAACGGCATGTTTAGTCCTCGGCATTGTTATGTTCTTGCCGCAGGGTCGTTAGATAAGCAGACGACAATGTGAAAGTCATTTTAAGCACACTATGGTAGATTTCCCTATTGGTCAATGCAAGTCAAAAAGTTATGACTGCACAGGCCGCGCGACAAGAATACACTATCCAGGTGCGGACACAGAGGTGTGTGACGTAATCTTTTCGCGGAAGTAACTTTCTTTGGGTCGAACGAGAAAGGGACAGGGAAGGGTAGAAATAAGTTCTACTTCCCACCACAGGTACTATAATAAGCGTTGACTGCAAACTTCAGAATTAAGAGTCGACTTCGCCAGAATAGAGATTCTGGCTAGCTAGTTGACGACTTCTTCCGGCCATTTCTATAAACGCAATTTGAAGAAGTAGGGGGAAAAGAGGAAAGAAGACAGCTGGTGAGTTGAGACTACGTTGCCAGTAGTTTGTTGACTTGGTGTGCAGTTCTGCACTTCTGACAGGGTCGTTACCAGAACTTTGGTTAAAAGTTAAATGTGTGGGGGGGGGGGGGGGCAGCACAACCTCGTTTCGGTGAAACACACCATTAATGTGAAATGTGTTGGCTGTGATTCGTTTTATTTAAAGAAACGAATTGGCTGTGATTCGTTTTATTTAAAAAAACATTGCCAGTCAACGTTAGTTTTCTAATGTTTTGTCTTTGGAATGAAGTGAGGCTAATTAGCAATTTTTCGACGTAACAAATGCTATTGTTGTGTCTTGCGTTATTGTAAGCTATTATCATGTGTATGGTTGTGTGTAGAACGCATGTGCGAGTGTCTGTACTTTGTTTAATAATCTGGCAGTATTTTATGAGGAATAGCCTGCTACAGTATAATATTAAAAGCAGGGCAACGCACGGACTTTAAGGAGGGCATATGCTGAAATTCCTGGATGGGGGGGGGGGGGGGGGGGGGGGGGGGGGGGGGGGGGGTCGCAGGTTGCAGAGATAAATAAAATAGAAATCGCTACGACCAAAACAGCACTTTTGTTGTCTCAGGACATGGGGCATATGCTTCAGCACATGTTGGTGTCTGTCTGTGCGCGTGCCTGCGCACATTCGCACTTTGGATAATTTATCGGACAAAGCCATATGCGCGTCAGGAAGACCTGCGGTTAGAAAGACAGCATTTCTGAGGTCTTGTTTAATACGTAAGTTTGCCACAGCCCTATGATGACATTTAAATGAAGGCTAGTGTAGCCAGAGATACGGTACGGAAACCAGAGAGAGAGAGAGCGAACATAAACATACTCGTGCAGATACCACATTGTAAACTGTAAGAACACAGAGAAAGAAAGTCCTCTTTTTTAGACAATGGTTTGTCCGGAGCCCCCGTGTTTTTGATTTGCCCTTCGATTTTCCGGTCATGGGGTGGATTTATCATTCTGTTCAAGGACTTTGTTGTATAATTTTGGTACCTATTACAATATGAACCTAAGAACGTCTTTAGCGTTAGGAGTTTATCATACAGTCGGTAAGAGTCCTGTTGGTAAATGCCAGTAGATCAATATGTACACCAATCGGTAGTTTTTGTGTATTTCTCTGTTTCTGCCCTATTGTTTCCGATTAATTGCAAATGACGGGCCTGTTATTCAGACACAGTGGTAAGACCGTGTCCCTTGTTTGGGGCTTGGAATAGTAATATTTACAGGGTGCTTTTATTATTTCAATTCCCACCCAGCGAAGCCATGACTGTTGTCTTTTTTATGGTGCCTGGGCCCAGGGTTTTTTTGTAGTAGAGCAAGCCGAGGCATACTTTTTTTTATTCCTTCTGGGCAATTCCTTGCATTCTGTCTCTGTTTGTCTCTGCAAGCCCAGGTGTGGGTTATGTGGAAAAGGTAAGTTGCTCATTTCAATGGGCCAATCAAAATCCTCTAATGGAGAGCAGGTATCTCTGCCTGCTCCCTTCCCGTAAGGCTGGGCTACGCAACTCCGGGCCAGTGTGTATGATTGGTTTTATTCCAGCTAGTTACCCCAGCTTAACCTGTTAGGGCTTAGCATCACAAATATGTGATTAGAATGTTAATCTTAACCGAACATTCTAATGCTGATGTAACCATCACCACTGGTGATTGAAATCAGCGGGGCTCTAGAGCACCAACTTGGAATTTTGGAGAGAGAAAAAAAACATTCCCAAATAACCTGCAGGGTGTATTTTCTGAGCAGCTCAGGGTGCCGGTTCTGTGGAGCTGTGCCCCTCACATCAGGGCTGCGATGATGCGATTGTGTTGTTGCCATGCTGGAGGGAAGGAGGGAGACAGCGAGAGACAGGAAGGAAGAGTCTCCCCCTCCCATTGGTTTTCCCTTCCTCTTCCTCCATATGCCCCTCTCTCTCTCTTTCTCTCTCTCGCTCTCAGATTACCAAGTGCTATTAAGGGAGGAGAAGCCACAGGCTCTTTGCTCGACCCTCAGTCTCTCTCTCTCTTACTCTGTCTCTCTCTCTCTCTCTGCCCTCTTTCTCTCTGTTCCCCTCCCTCCATCCTGGCTGTGTGCACACTGGGGTGTGTGTGCGGGAGGGGCTGTGTATGAGTGCGCATGCTGTTGGGAGAGTGCATTACTGAGTCAATGGGGTTGGGGGGGGGGGGGGGGGGGGGGGGGGTGTGTGCGCGTGGATCAATCCACAGACAAGACGGGAGAGCAGGGGAACGGAGAGGACCTGCCCCGTCACGCCCCGCCACTCAGAAAGAGAGTGAATGAAGAGGAGGAGGAGGAGGAGGAGGAGGAGGAGGAGAAGGAGAAGGCAGGACAGATCGTTTTCTCCTTCTTTTAAATAAAGATCTCGGCGCACACGGATCCAGAGGAGAGGAAGAGAGGACCAGGGAAGAGACGGAACGACAGTGATGACCGTGTAATTTAGAGAGAGAGAGAGAGAGAGAGAGAGAGAGAGAGAGAGAGAGAGAGAGGGAGAGAGGGACACGCGGACAGGGAGGAGCCTGGAGGGGTGTGGTGTGACTGTCCCTGCTATTAACGCCGCCACAGCGCCCGTATCTGAACACACGCGTCTGTTTGTTCAACAGACTCGCTCCGCAAAAGTCCTTTTCTCCTCGCTCGTCTTTCCACAGGGAAAAGCCAGGAACAGCCCCGGATTTTTCTTCTTCTTCTTCTTTTTTTGAACGAAGAGCACTGGACAGAAGGGGGACTGGAGGACTCTGGAGGAAGAATTCTAGGGAGCGATTTATTTGCACAGTTTAAAATATAATAATTGCGTTTTAATTCTCGGGAATTCTTTGCGATTTATCTGACTTGAGTGATTCGCTTGCATTTTGTATTGCTTATCTGGGGAAGTGTCATCATCTTCGTCATCATCGTTGCTGTGTGCATTTCTTACTTCTACCGATCCGTCTGCGTTTCCTGCTCGTGTGCATGTGCTTTCTTCCATCTGCGGCACCATTTACAGAACCTGATATGGCGCCCCGCTTAATATTTTTTCCTTGATCAATATTTCATATTTTGCCCGGCGGAGTGGACTCTGGTCCTATTGATCATCCGTGTTCTGCCAAACCGGCAGTCTTCGGCTGTCGACATCGATTGGCCCTTGCTGTAGTTTCAGATTTAGCAGAAACCCTCCGTTTGAGTCGTACGCTACGGCTAGCTGTGCGTTGATGGACCGGGTTGTGATGGCTTAAGCTGTGATGTGATTAACCGTAACGATGGCCTTACAGAGGGCTCGCAGATGAGCTCTTGTTGCTGCGGTCGTTTCCTGTGCTGGTTTGGCCTCCTGAAGCCGGTTTGGTTTTAGCTGGCCCTGTTGAACGCGTGGCATCACAAACTAAATCACCAGCTGCTCAGTCTTTCTGTCGCCTGGGAGGACTCCTCTGTCCTTCTTGGCTGGGTTCACGGTTGTTGCGTGTGTTAGATTTAGGCTACGTTGTTACTGGAAAGGCTGCGCGTTCCACTAGCTCGTTTTGAAGACAGCGACGTGGCCTTCCGGTCACAGACGGGGTTGAGCCCCCTGCGGTTGCCGACCAATCGCGTCCCGTTATTTCGTCGACCGCGTTCGCCGACCGCTCGTCCGCCGCCGTAGCCGTTAGCTTCCGCCCGCACGCCAGCGTGCTCCGCGGCTCGGATCCGTCCTTTTCTGTCGCGGTGCCTGCCTTTTCCTAAGTGTGTGTGTGTGTGTGTGTGTGTGTTTGCATACATGCTGTACTGGCACATGCAGCTTTTGCTGAGGTTCAGTGGACTTAAGGTTTTTTTTTTTTTTGTGTATTTTCAAACCATTTTAAGTGAAACATGTTTTATTGACAGATATATGCTATTCCTGCTCTAATTAACAATCCACTACTTGTCAGGGCCCATTATTGGCTTACACTGTGCCGTAGGCATTTTGACGATGTGATTAATTGGTTAATATTGTAGAATCGCACTCAACACGCCACATTTTTACAGTGTGAACCCATGTGGTGGTCTACTCACCGAAGAGATATCATGTCTGAGAGTATTGTTGTGCCAGTTTAAGGGCTAACACTGTAGTGTTAATTCTGTCATTTCCAGCGGCTCGTATCTTTGCGGCGCATTAACGCAGTGTCACGCCTCGCTCAGGACCGGAGCTGGTCTCTCGCGCTCTGTTCCCGTGGTTACCGTCGCTCTGCTGTAAAGCGTCAGCCGTCGCTAACGGGCTGACGCGCCGTATTCGCGGGACGTTTGTGACGCAGCGCCGGACCGTCGCTGCCCCGTGTTGTGACGACGGCGGCATGCTGGGTTCTGCTGCGCCGACGCTTCTGTCGCCGACTTAAAGGTGTAGCGCTCACTTAACTTCCCCCCTAATATCGCTTTACGCGCCGACGCTTGGATATGCACTACGGAGCTGTGTTTTAAGTGGCAAAGGAAGCAGTTCCGTATTCCGACGGAAGCTCCCGGCTTTTCTGCCAGTTCAGCGCGGGCCGACGTTTAAACCCAGCAACGCCGTTTCCGCGGCAAAGCGCGCCAACCCGGTGCCAACACGCAGTGCCTTGCCCGGTGACCCCGAGTCGTCTCGTCCGCGGAAAACCGCCGGGGTGAGAGCGGGCGGTCCTCACTTCACGTTTTTTTTCTTCTCCGGCGAGCGATTATGCAGACCGGCGTACAAGTTTTAAATATAAATTTGCTGAAGCTTTTCTGCTAATATATTGCTGGTTTATGCGTACTGGTGAATTTTGACTGCAGTTTAACGAGTCAAAGTAACGGTTCCTGTGACTAATTGCAGTTTCTTTGGTTGGCCACCCTCTACGCCAGATAGGGTAGCACTGCACGCCTCCCCACAGTGAAGAAGGCTTAGCCTCACTTAGCGCGATTATGATTAATGCTTTCTGGGGGTGGAAAGCTGTCAGTATCCTAATTGTGATTAACTTGACCTTGTAAGACAGTGTGGTGACCTTACTGGACCCCAGAGTTTCGTTGCTTGTCCTCGTTTGGCTTCAGATTTGTGGGTTGGCGGTGTGTGTCCCTCCGCCTGCTAACTAGCCTTAGCCTCCAAAAGACCGACTCAGGCCAACAGCTGTACTTTTAGTCTTATTTCTGGCTTGGTTCCTTGGTTTTGTTTGGCTTCTTGGTGTGTGGGTGTGTCTGGAGGACAGAGAAAGGGAGGTCTGGGAGGGCGAACAAAACTGAGAAAGGCAAGGAAAGGACAGGGGAGTGAGAAAAGAGAGAGAAAGAGAAGGAGGCCCAGGGAACGGGAGCGGAGAGGAGCACAAGCGAGGGACCACCTGGGAGAGGAGAGGGGAGGAGTGGGGAGGAGAAGGAGAAGGAGGTGTGTAAGCAACGGAGGAAGGGAGGAGTTTGTGAAGGGACCAAGAGAGAGAACCGGGTTTCTGCAAGAACCCGTCTCCTCGCCCGTTGAGAGAGGACACAAGGTCATCCACGGTTCAGGGATTTCCTTTTCCTTCAGGGCAGGGCCGGACTGGGGGAAAATAAATAATTAAAAAACATCTTTGTTTTTTTTATTGCGCGGTGCGAGTAGAGAAAATCTGCACCGTAAAACCTGGAGTTAATAACGATGCTATGCTGCTAAGCTAGCGCCTCGGCTGAGGTGCCGGGCTCTCGCTGGTGTTCTGTGAGCTCCCTCGTCTCGCCTCGCCTGCCAGGCTCTCCACGGTATCGATCAGCCGGGTCCCCCACTCCCCCCCCCCCCCCCCCCCCTCGCGTGCAGACGCCGGCTGTCATTAGCGGGAGCCCCAGGGCCTCGCGGAGACCTTCTCTCGAGCCGAGGCGCGTTTTCAGCGACACGCGGCGGGCTTCCAGGGCCTCCCAGCCCCGCAGAGTCGCCCCGGGCCACTGCGCGGACCGAGACAGACGTGTGTCATACGGGGGGGTGGGGGGGGGGGGGGGGGGGGGGAGGGGGAGGGGAGGGGAGGGGCAGCCGCGGGGGCTGAGTCACCGTCCCATCAACGGTGATGATGATGATGGTGGTGATGACGGTGTTGTTGTCGCCGGTCTGCTGAGGAGTTCTGAAGTTTGAGCCGGAGCGGATTCTACAGCTTGGTGGCAGTCGAGGCCGAGCTGCCTTCGGACCCAGGGTGTCCCGCGCTGGCTGTCCCGCGCTGGCTGGCCTATGATGCTGGGTACACAGGGACTCGCAAGGACAGAGGAACACAGGCCTTGTTTTGAGAAGAAAGTTCCGGGCTCTTTTACTCAGGAGGAGAGAACGAAAGTGACTCCAAGGACCTTTGGAAGGAAGTAGTGATCTGCTGCTCGAAAAGGGTGTGGGTGGCGGTATAATCCTCTTTTTTTTTTAGGCACTGAATACCGCCCCCCGTTTCCGAAGCTCAAAATGGAGCTGGTTCCAAAGACAAAGTACACCCACTTCCGCAGCGAGTCTCTCAGCTCAACGGATGATACCAACTCCAACCCCTCCCTGCCCAACTCCGCCCCACTCACCCCCCTCACCCCTCCTGGCATGTCCTCCTCGCTGTCCTCTACCTCCCTGACCGCCATCCTGCCCCCCTCGTCGCCCCGCCCGGCCGAGAACAGCCCCACCACCTTCTGCTCCTTCTTCCCCCGCATGGGCGCCCTCCGGCTGGGCGTGTCGGCCACTCTGCTCCCAGGCCTGAAGGCCGGGAGTAGGCCGCAGCTGCCCCCGGAGCCCGAGGAGCCCCCCGAGGAACCGCCTCCGCCGCCGGAACCCGCGCCCCCGCTAACCGCCGCCTCTCCCTCTCCCCGCCCCCTCCCGCAGGACATGAACCGGCTGGGCGGGGCCCCGCGGCGGGCCCGGGTGGAGGGCAGCCAGCTGGGCGGGGACGAGTGGACGCGGAACGGGTCCTTCGTCAACAAGCCCACCCGCGGCTGGCTCCATGCCGACACCGTGCTGAGCGGAGCGGGAGTCTCCTACTCCGTCCGGGTACGCATCCCGCGTCCGCCATTACCAAACTCCTTCAAGATCACTTTGAGATGCTGCTTGTGTTTTACATTTCAGTGCCGCACTCATGACATAATGCAACCCCGTATTCAGCAATAGTTGCGCTACTGACTTATACACTACATGGCCAAAAGTATGTGGACACCAGACATCCAAAAGCTCATTCAAAATTATGGGCATTAATATTGAGTTGGACCACCCTTTGGTGCTATATCAACTTCCACTTTTCTGGAAAGGCTTGATGTTGATGTTGGATATTAGATGTTGGAGCATTGCTTCAAATTGACTTCCATTCAGCCGGAAAAGCATTAGCGCGGTCAACCACTGATTGGGCAATTAGGCCAGGCTCGCAGTTGGCTTTCCAATTAATTTGAATGGTGTTGGTTGGGACTGAGGTTAGGGCTCTGTGCAGGCCAGTCAAGTTCTTCCACACCAATCCCCCCAAAAAAACATTTCTATATGGACCTTGCTGTGTGCCCGGGGACATTGTCCTGCTGAAACAGAAAATGACCTTCCCAAAACATTCGGGGAAACACAGAATCAGCTGAAATGTGTATGCTGTAGCATTAAGATTTACCTTCACTGGAACTAAGGGGCCTAGCCCAAACCATGGAAAACAGCTGCAGACCAAGGGGTGTCCAGATACTTTTGATCATATAGCACACATCTTCAAGCTCACCCGTAAGGTAAGACTGTGGATTTCCTTCAGCTCATTCTGTAAGTCTGTTTCAGTCCTCATGATACAACCTTAACTTTTTAAGGTGCAAGGTCAGAAATATATGATTAGAATGAACATTCTGTGACAGTCACTACTGGCAATCGTAGGCAGTTGAGTTCTAGAACGCTGAATTAAAATGTTGGAGAAAACATTCTAGAAAACGAAGTCTTCAAAGGGTTAAAGTAACCTCTTATGTGCAAGAACACACTAAAACCCAGCAGACTCAACAGCCCTCCAGGACCTAAGTTTGAGACCCCTGTCTTGGACTTTTCGGCTGTTACCAAGTTCACATGTAGACCCTGTAGTGCTTTCTGTCCTGTATTAGTCTTATTTAATTATTCGCCTGCTGCTGAAATTGCTTCAGCCTCATAATGGTGGGTTTCCTTTGTAAGTGTAATTGCCTGTGATGTTACGCACTTGTTGCCTTTGCTCTTGATAATAAGAGGTTGTGTGTCCCGGTACATGGGCTGTTTGCCTGGGCGAGTGTTAGAATTGAATGACTTTGTTTGTTGATTAATCTGTTTTTTTTTCCTCTAGTATATGGGATGCGTGGAGGTGCTCCAGTCTATGAGAGCTCTGGATTTTAACACAAGAACTCAGGTCACAAGGTAACTGCATTCCTGAGCGTGTGCAGGGCGTGTGTGTGTGTGTGTGTGTGTGTATGTGTGTGTGCATGCATGTATGTATGTGTATGTGTGCGCATGTCTGTGTCCATGTCTGTGTGTGTGCGTGCGTGTGATGAATCACTAGTGAATGAGTCTACCCCTGACAGCTGAATGCATAAAGGCTTTTTCAGTGGCGTTGGCATGAGTGCAGGCCCCTGCCATGTTAAGAGTGCTAATGGAGCCTCTTCATTAATATAGTAACAGGCCTACTGTAGTCAGGGAGGTCAGTGTGCCACCCAGGGCCCTACTGTACATCCTGTCCTGACTGTGCCACCCAGGGCCCTACTGTACATCCTGTCCTGACTGTGCCACCCAGGGCCCTACTGTACATCCTGTCCTGACTGTGCCACCCAGGGCCCTACTGTACATCCTGTCCTGACTGTGCCACCCAGGGCCCTACTGTACATCCTGTCCTGACTGTGCCACCCAGGGCCCTACTGTACATCCTGTCCTGACTGTGCCACCCAGGGCCCTACTGTACATCCTGTCCTGACTCTGCCACCCAGGGCCCTACTGTACATCCTGTCCTGACTGTGCCAGCCAGGGTCCTACTGTACATCCTGTCCTGACTGTGCCACCCAGGGCCCTACTGTACATCCTGTCCTGACTGTGCCACCCAGGGCCCTACTGTACATCCTGTCCTGACTGTGCCTCCCAGGGCCCTACTGTACATCCTGTCCTGACTGTGCCTCCCAGGACCCTACTGTACATCCTGTCCTGACTGTGCCACCCAGGGCCCTACTGTACATCCTGTCCTGACTGTGCCACCCAAGGCCCTACTGTACATCCTGTCCTGACTCCTGTCTGGTTGGAGAGCAGGCCTCTCGCCCTCTGCCCTCACTTCCTGTCCGTCTGAGAAACCCGTCAACCCTCGGCTGCGACCGCATTTTGGCGAAAAAGCGTTTTGTTCGCCCGCAAAGGAGGCGGGGGGCGGAGCGCCCCGTCCCCCGGGCGAGCGCTGACGCCGCCGGGCGCTCCGGTGACTTCATTGGGCCCTCCGGTGACATCATCGGGCCCTCCGGTGACATCACCGGGCGCCCCGGTGACTCGCGGATGACCGAAGGCCGGTCGCCGAGCGGTCTGGCGGAGAGAGAGAGAGAGAGAGACGCTCCGTCTCGGACCGTGTGACCGCCAGACCGCCAGACTCGTCTTGGCTGTGCCGAGCGCCGATGAGTCATTTATTTCAGAGCCTCGGCGGGATTCATTTCACGCCGTCCTTCCTTTGGGCCTAGTGACAAATCTCCGCTGTCCTCGGAGACGCGGACCGGTGACATCACGTCCACCCCATAATGCCCTCTCCCAGCCCATTGTTGCTAGGAGACATTATTAAGTACTTAGTCAGCTGATATACTAATATAGACGTTACCTTCCTTGTTACGATAGATATTTTAAGAATATAGTTTGAGTACCAAAAAGGACGACAAATCCCACATAAGGGAATATTCATGCTGCATATTTATACGAAAAGACGCTGAACCAAATTTTTGTCTTCGCGCTCTCTCTTTCTTTCTCAGCTTTACTGTGAGCATGTCTCTCTCCCCCTCCCCCCCCCCCCCCCCCCCCCCCACCCCCGCGAGCTGCCCCACCCCACTCGGCTTCTCATTTCCTGCTCTCATAAAACGTCCCCCTCCCCCCCCCCCCCCCCCCGCATTAACGGGCAATTATCTTTCTGTGGTTTGTGCAGAAATGGCAAACAGACGGGCCGTGCTATTTTAGTGCCTGTGCACTTAGCGTGTGTGTGTGCGTGCGTGTGTGTGGGGGTGTGTGCATGCGTGCGTGTCTGCATATGCTGTGTGTGCGCGTGTGTGTGTGCGTGTGTGTGTGGGGGTGTGCATGCATGCGTGCGTGTGTATGCATATGCTGTGTGTGCGTGTGTGTGTGTGCGTGTGCGCGTGTGTGTGTGTGTGCGTACGTGTTTAAGAGCTGTGTCCCCTGCTGTGTTTCAGGGAGGCCATTACTGTGGTTTGTGAGGCTGTCCCTGGTGCCAGAGGCACCCAGCACAGGCGAAAGGTACTTCCCCAACCCAGCATTAACACGGACATTAACCCTCCCCTTCTGGAACATTCTCCCCCTCTCCGCCCCAACCCAGCATTAACACAAACATTAACCCTCCCCTAAACATTCTCCTCCTCTTCCTATACAACAAGATTTAGTGCTACAGTGTACTGTTGATACTATACGCACACACACACACACACACACACACACACACACACATTTTCTCTCTCTCTCTCTCTCTCTCACACACACACACACACACACACTCCTATGCTGTGTTGGTGGGCACTGCCACCTTCGATTTCACCCAGCCCTGATTCTGTACCGGGCCGCAGGCCCGCTCCGGCTCGTCGGTTAGCCTCGGCGCTCCCTGGCCGTCTCCTTCCTCTCTCTCAGTTTTCAAAATGGACGTTTCGCTGACGGAAGCGCCGACGGACGGAGCGCTCGGTCCGTTCTCAGCCAGCGTAGCGCGGCTAACAGTCACAGAACACTTTTTCAGGAGTTGTGAAGAGAGAATACGAACGTCTTGCTCTCATTTTCTTTAAAAAAAATGGCGGGGCGAGGGGGGGGCAGCGGCGATGTGAGCCGGACCGCCGGAGGCGACGGCCTCCTGCGCGGCCCGCGTTCAGTACGCGCCGATAGAGAAGCGGCGAAAGCCGTCGGCGCGTGACCCGGCGCTCGGCGTGCCAGGGCGACCTTGAGCTGCGGCCATGAAAATGCAGGAAGACGCCAGGCTGGCGACTGCGCCGAGCAGGAACAATAAGGGGACGTCAGTCTCGTAAAATTTGTAGCCCTTTTTAAAAAAAAAAAAAAACATTTTTAACAGCCAGCTTGGGGAAAAGACGGTAGTTTCAGAATTACAATGTTTATGTTATCAGTCTCTATCTCTCTCTCTCTCTCTCTTCTGCCCTCTCTGTCTCTCTCTCTCTCTCTCTCTCTGCCTTTCTATCTCCCTCTTCCCCTCCTCTCCTTTTCTCTTCCCCACTCTCTTCCTCTTCCTCTCCCTTTCTCTTTTCATATCCTCCTCTCTCTGTCTCTTCCTCTCCCTCTCCATCTCTCTGTCTCTCTGCCTTTCCATATCCCTGTTCCCCTCCCCCCCCCCCCCCCCCCCCCCCCCCCCCCGCAGGGTCCCTCCCGGTGCCTGTCCATCTTGGGGAACAGCAACCTGCAGTTTGCTGGCATGGCCATCACTCTCACCGTGTCCACCAGCAGCCTCAACCTGCTGGCCTCCAGCTGCAAACAGGTGAGCGGACCAGCTCAGACCAACTCAGACCCGCACAGACCAGCACAGGACCAGCTCAGACCAGCTCAGACCAGCTCAGACCAGCTCAGACCAGCTCAGACCGGCTCAGACCAGCTCAGACCGACATGCTGAGACCGGCTCAGACCAGCTCAGACCAGTTCAGACCAGCTCAGACCAGCTCAGACCAGCTCATACCAGCTCAGACCACTCAGACCAGCTCAGACCAGCACAGACCAGCACAGACCAGCTCAGACCAGCTCAGACCAGCTCAGACCAGCGCAGACCAGCTCAGACCAGCTCAGACCAGCTCAGACCAGCTCAGACCTACTCACACCCACTCAGACCAGCTCAGACCCGCACAGACTAACGCAGACCAGCTCAGACCCTCACAGACCAGCTCAGCGCAGACCTGCGTGCCGCTGCGCCACCTGAAAGGAACACTTTGTCCCCGTTAGAAAGGGGAACTCTACCTGGCCGCATTGTCGCCGCGGGGACAGGGCGGCGCCCTGAAGCGCTCTGCGCTCGACGCCGCCTCAGACCGACCGGTTTCACATCCTGTCCCGCGCGGCGCCAGAACAGAGTCGAGTCCGCCCAGGCGTCTGAGAAAAGGGCGTTTCACGTGCCTAGCGCGCGCCGCAAGAGCTGGAGATGGGCTCAGCTGAGCAAAGGTCAAAGGTCAAAGCCCTCTGCTGTGAGAGGGCCACGCGGTGTTGTTGGCCCGGTCCACAGGGGTGGAAAGTCCAGGGGTGTGGAAAGTAAAAGTCCAGGCCGTGTGTTTCTTCCACCCACCCAACTCAGCTCAGCTGATTTCACTAATTAGCTCTCTACCTCCTGGCTGAAGAATTGCGCTAATTAGCAAACCCAGGTGACTGGAACAAAATACCGGAGAGGACTTTTACTTTCTGAAACTGGGTTTTCCACAAGTTCCGCCTTCATGTTGCTCACCTCCAGATGAAGGGAAGGGTCTTTCTCTGTTTATTTTCTCACAAGTAGAAATGCCGAGGTGGAATTTGAGAGGTTTTGAAACGAAAGTGTCCGCCAGTGTCGGCCATTTTGTGCCTGTGTGTTTTGGGTTTTTTAAATACAGATGTCTGTGCTGTGCAGATGTCACACGGCTGTCGCATGTGGGCGCGTGTGAAAGTGGCCCTATGCTGGCCAGCCTCCTTCCCCCGTCGGCTTGGCGACGGCGTTATTCCTGTTTCTCTCTTCTCGTTCGTGCGCCGCCCTCTGTCCTCTGGTCGGCGCGGTCATTCCCATAATCCCTCTCTCCCTCCCGCCACAGATTATCGCCAACCATCACATGCAGTCTATCTCTTTCGCCTCAGGAGGAGACCCCGTGAGTCACAGCCTCTCTCTCTCTCTCTCTCTGTCGCTCTCTCCCTTCTCTCTCTCTCTCTGTCTTTCTCCCCCTCTGTCTCTCTTTCTCTCTTTCCTCTCTTTCTCCCCATTTCTCTTTCTGTGTCCCTCTCTATATATCTCTCTCTGTCTTTGTGTTCTCCTTCTCCCCCATCTCCCTCTCTGCCTCTCTACTCTCTCTCTCTCTTTCTTTTTCTGTTTCTCTCTTCCCGTTATTCAGTTCAATAATCTCATTCTCTTCATATTGTTTTTTTTTTCCCCCTCCTCCCATCCTTTCCTCTGTTCATATTCTTATTCATTTGTCATTTTACTGCGTGGGTTAACATGCTTCCTCTCCTCCCTCTCTCCCTCCCTCTTTTCTCCCCCCTCCCGTTCTCCTCCACCTTTCTCACCTGACTTTCCTCATCCTTCTGTCCTCTCCCCGGTCTCCATCCCCCCTCCCCCTCCCCCTCTTTTTTCTCTCCCAGGACACGGAGGAATACGTAGCTTACGTTGCCAAAGACCCCGTCAACCAAAGAGGTGAGAGGGAGGTTTTCCCACCGATCTGGTCCGAGTCAGGCTGCAGCTCGTTCCCTTCTGTTTGGGTGCGACTTATACTGGGTGCCCACAGTAAAGTCGGTGTCCATTTTCTTTTTCCTGTGTTAAGAATCCAGAAGTAAATAGATCTGGGGATTAATAGATTTGTTAAAATGAATAATAAGGCCGTCTGGGTAGTGTAGAGGTATAAGCACTCGCCTACCACCACAGCGACCCGGGTTCAATCCCCGGCAGCGGTACTTCCGGCTTGGTCAGACATTCCTGCACAACACAATTGGCAGCGTTCGCGGGTGGGAAGCCGGTGAGGGTTCTGAGCCCTGATCGTTGCATTAGCGACTCCTACTGGTTCGTCGGGGCGCCTGTTCAGCAGGGAGGGGATCTGGAGGAGATAGTGAACCTCTGCACACGTTACGCTCTCCCAGTGAAACTCCTCGCTGTCAGGTGAAAAGAAGCGGCTGGCGACTCCACATGCATCGGAGGCTGGCATGTGGTAGTCTACACCGTCCCCTGACCAACAGAGGATAGCGCATCGACCAGGACCGTGATTCACACGGGGAATTGGTATAACGTCCAAATTGGGGAGAAAAATGGGGGATAAAAAAAAAAAAAAAAGATTACTAAATGTGTGCATGTAAGAGGTGTGCTGCATTGTGATGCTCTGTAGTGCACTGATCGGGCGCAGTACTGTCGTAACGCTGTGTGTTCTGCATTTTTGAGGCGTAAATGTCCCCTATAGTGAGACTGACCCCCCCCTCTTTTCCTCCCCCGCGCTCCTCCTCTTCCTCACGGCAGCCTGCCACGTGCTGGAGTGCCCTGAGGGCACTGCCCAGGAGGTCATCGGCACCATCGGCCAGGCCTTCGAGCTGCGCTTCAAGCAGTACCTCAAGAACCCCCCCAAACTGGTGGCCCCCCACGACAGGTCTGTCCACACCCCTCCACCCTCCCCCGTGGCTGTTTTTCTTCATCCGTCATCTAATGCATTCGAACAGGAAGGATCGTTCTTCCTCTTTCCCTCTGTCACAAGTTCAAATACATTTGGGGGGGACCATTCTTCGTCTATCCCGCTGTCTCAAATTCAAATGCATTTGACAAGTTAAGTCTAACCAAAGATGTAAAAAAAACAAAATGCTGCTTAGCTGCAGTTATCATATAACTTCAGTCCACACCGCAGATCAGGACACATTAACACATACTCCATTGTTTTTAGGATAAAGGTTTACTTTTCATATCTCCCTCTTCTTTCATTGTCCCGCCCTTTCCTTATTTCCCACTCTTTGCCTCTCTTCTCCTCTCCCTTCCTTTCCCCTGTTCTGCTCTCTCTCTTTCTCCCCCTTTGCCTTCCTCTCTCTCTCTCTCTCTCCTGCTTCCCCTCTCTCCCACCCTCTCTCCGTGCAGGATGGCTCCCTTTGACGGGTCGGCGTGGGAGGAAGAGGAGGAGGAGGATGAGGTCGCCCCCGCCCCCGAGGTGGCGTACTACAACGACTTCCCCGGCAAGCTGCCCCCCCTGGGCGGGCTGGTGGACATGAGGTGTCACGCCACGGGGCCCACCCTGGTGAGCACCCCGCCCGAAAGCCCCCCCACCCTCCCCCACCCCCGGTACCATATCACCACGTCACGTCACACATCAGTAAGCAGACATACAGAGCGCCAAGAGACACTACATTATAGGGTAGCATTTTTAGCACACTGTCTGTTCATACAGATGTATACTTACCTGCCTCAAGGGTACAACCATAATGCCCCTCCAGGGAATGTGCTGTAGAGATTTGGATCTCTGTGCTTTTGAGATTTGGGTCTCTGTGCTGTAGTGATTTGATTCTCGTGCGTAGAGATTTGGGTCTCTGTGCTTCAGAGATTTGGTTTTCTGTGCTTTAAAGATTTGGTTGTTTGTGTTACACTGACAGACAGCTGCTGTGTGAGGCCAAATTAAACCCATTTCCCCCATTAGCCCTGCTTGATTTCCCTTGCCCACAAGGCCCTGCCCGTTGTAATTTGGAAAAGAGCAAAATGAATTTGCCCTTCCACGCACGGGTAAAAGATATGAGATTATGAAACGAACAGCGGGCAGCGTCCAGCAGCGTAACTTATTTACCAGGCCCTGCCTGGACCCTGCCACACTCGGGGGAGAAAGCGCAGTGCAATTACACCGGCAAGCGTGCAGCCCCGGGTCATCTCAGCCAGAGTCTCCTCCTCCTCCTCAAAATGAGCGTGGCTTGTTGGAGTCGTCGAGTATGACTCAGGATTTAAGGTTGTTGGTGTGCGTGCGTGTGTGTGTGCGTGTGTGCGTACGTGCATATGCGTGTCTGTGTGTGTGTGTGTGTGTGTTTGTGTGTGTATTTTTTGGAGTACAGTCACTGCTTCTATGTTATCCTACATTAGTCCTGTAGAGCTTGTATAGTGCACTTCGTCTTGAACCTCTCGGCACGCCGCGTGCGGGCGTCTGGTGTGTGATCGGTGCGATTGTCTTTGCAGCCGTACGGACAGCCAGGACAGACGGACGGGCACAAGCAGCCGTTCCCCCTCGTGACAGGTCGGGCATCCCCTCCTTCGCACGCGCACATCCCCCCGTCCTCCTCTAACTCAGCTATCCGCTGTCTTTAAGTGTGTGACCAGT
This sequence comes from Anguilla japonica, assembly GCA_025169545.1. NCBI lineage: Eukaryota > Metazoa > Chordata > Actinopteri > Anguilliformes > Anguillidae > Anguilla > Anguilla japonica. The sequence goes on along the minus strand of CM045890.1, from coordinate 49,694,220 downwards.
GCTGGCAATCTGCTGCGATGCTATTGGTTAGAAATGGACAGATTAGAGACATTGCAGTTTGCATTATCTCTCCCCCCCATCTCTCTCCATCTCTCTCTCTCTCTGCCCCCTCCCTCTCTCTCCAGCGGGCAGCCTCGATGACCCTTCCTACGTCAACGTTGAAAAGCCCCGCCCCCCTCCTCTTGCAGTCAATGGTAAGGCACATGGCGAACACCGAGGGCCACTCAGCTCTCAGTGTTCTTTTGTGTGGGCGTGTACCAGGTTCCCACAGTCCTTAAAAGTCTTTGATTTATGGTCTCCTCTGATTAAAAAAAAATAATAATAATTAAAAAATCATGGACTCAAAGTTCTTTCAACTGTCAAGGTCATTTTTATTGCTTTATGTCGCTTGATTTGTTTTTACTGCTTTATTGGCAGCCTACTGGTGATACAGGACCTTGAAATGGCCTGTGCCTGCATTTGGTCTATTGTCAGAAACACGGTGTTCACTCCGCCCAAGTGTTTTTTTTTTTCTTTTTTTTAAGCTTCTCCACTTATCCCTATCTTTCACTCTCCCCCCCCCCTTCCTCTCCAGAGTCCTTTGACGACGGCACCACAGTGCCCCCTCTGGCCAGACAGCTGCAGCGCGAGCCCTGGTTCCACGGCAGCCTGAGCCGGCGGCAGGCAGAGAGGCTGCTGGGAAGGGATGGGGACTTCCTGGTGCGCGAGTCCGGCACCACCCCAGGACAGTACGTCCTCACGGGGCAGCAGGGGGGTCAGCCCAAACACCTACTGCTGGTGGACCCAGAGGGAGTGGTGAGTTGGGAAGGGGGGTCACCTTTATTTATTTTTATTTTTTGATAAAGGTCTTAATATTGTGAAGTTTACACTTCCTGTCCTTACATTTCACCTGCCTCCCCTTACGGCACCTTTTTTCTCTCCCTCCTTCTTTCTCTCTTTCTCCCTTCCTTTCTAACGCTTGTTTCTTTCTCCCTTTCTTTTCCTTCTGTCTTTTTCCTTCTCTTTCTCCCCCTCTCTCTCTTTCTCTCTTTTCCTCCTTTTCTCTCTCTCTTCCTCCTTTCTGTTCGACTGGATTTGTTCCCCACCCCGCTCCCTCTCCAGGTCCGGACCAAGCACCACCGCTTTGAGAGCGTGAGTCACCTGATCACCTACCACATGGACAATCGGCTGCCCATCGTTTCGGCGGGGAGCGAGGTGTGCCTGCAGCGCCCCGTGGAGCGCGCGCCCTGATGCGGAGATCCCCAAACCGCCCCCCCCCGCCCCCCCACCCCCGCCCCGCCCCGCCAACCCGTCCCCACGCGCCGTCCTGCCCGCCAAACCCGCAGGTATCCCAGAGTGCCTTGTGTTATCAGCGCCCTGTCCGTAGTCGCCAGTATCGGCAGCCACCGCGGTCAACGCTTAAGACTTGGGGCAGAAGGACCATGGGAATTGTGGGAAATTTCGAATGAGTGATGGACCCCGGGACTGAGGGAAGGCCGCAGGAGTGCCAGCCCGAGTTTCCCGACGCGTGCGAGACTCGCGGACGCTGACGACGACGGACTGGGCGGCTCCTCCCTCCCATCTGTAACCGTTTCCCAGGGAGCAGGTGAATGAAAGTGGGCTAAAAGTGTCTCCTGGGCCCATCTTGTTGAGGCTCCAGCTGGACAGCTGTCGGCCAACCTGGAGCGCCGTCCGACCCTTTGAGGATGTCTCTTGGACCAAGGTCTTTTCGACCTTGCCTTGTGGACAGAAACACTACCGCCACAAACTGACAGTTATCCTGACCTGGTTCAGCTCGCGGGGTTGTGGTCGTCTCTCAGCCCTCTTCATCATTTTCAGTGCTAATGTAGCGATCTTCAGTCTTCGTACGGCTCGTGTGTGTGGGATGTAATTTTGCCTCTCTTAGGTGACGAAGCTTTTCCACAGAAACAATCGCGTTGCACCTATAGGTTGAGAAGGGAAAAAAGACATTTGTGGAAAATGAGGGGTCAGGACAGGAAGGGAATGGGGGGGATGAATGAGGTTAAAGCTCACAAGTATTGCCCTGCTGCCTTGTGGGAACTGTAGGCTGCCTCGCTGATTTTGATGATATCTGCCCAAACCCCTGTTGCCATTTCGGAACTACATCTCCAGTGATTCCCTGCTGTCGTTCTCGCTTTTGATTTCTTGGTGCAGTGCAGGAAGTGTAGTCCAATCCAGTTGACCCCTGAGTTGCAATGACAATCCTATCAGTACTTGCCTCCTGTCAATTGAATACATTTAACCTTAAGTTTCATGCTCCAGCATACCTTCACAATCCATGCATGCAACAAGCTTAAACACTTTTAAAATAACTTCTATTTGTGGAATACTGTTCACTTTGAAAATGGTTTCCTTGTATATGTTGCCAAAGCACTTTCTGTAATTTCCTTCTTTTTGCAAGTCGTTTTTCCTCGTCAAACACTGAGCGCTTGACTCTGATTGGCCCATGCTCTCAGGTTTGAATGGTCATTCGGTTAGAGGCGCCTTTTTTTTTTTTTTTTGGTACAGTATTTTTTTTTTTTTTTTGTTCTCTTTGGATTTAAACTCACTCCAAGATCTACCTCAATGCCTTCACGTGCTTTTACACACCTTGTGTTTAGAAAAACCATTTAAAATCATTTTAAATGGAATTTCTGCGGTTTCCAACACTGGTTAGTGAGGAGGTGGGGTTGTTGTAGGTGCTGCAAAAGTAATTAAATGCAGAAATAAGAAAGAGAGAGACTGGAAACGCTTCGGAAGAAATGGTTTGGATTATTTCAGGTTTAAAGCACTCCCTTTATTTTAATATGGAGAGCCATTAATATAGTGCCTAAAAGTTGCTCAAGCATTGAATAACCGACAGTGTAGTCTTTCCATGTAGTCACTGCTGTATTGCTTTAATTATTGTTGTTTCTATTATTGTTGATGAAATAACAGTGTAAGACTGCCCTGCTCAGTGTTTAGAAATGCCTTAAAATATCAAGGTTGATTTTTAGCACATTTGAAAGGTGATTGACGAGAAGGAAGCTTTTCAAATTCAATAAACACAACTAAAAGGGACAAGGATTTTGCCTCCATAGCTGCATTCAGACGGATGTGGGAACCCACAGGCTCTATTGCGTTAAGTGGCCTGGGGGCTATGCAGGGCTATGATTAGCCTATATCCTCAGTTCCCCAAGGGGGCAGCTTTTCCTTTCTAGTCTTCAGTTTTTCAGCATTGAGACCTTTGCAGGTATATCTGTATGTGTAGTGAAAGCACTAAAATCCAAATTTTGTTTTTAGACAAATTTCTTTTGCCCTTTTATGGCAATTTTTTTGGACGACCGTTTGCGATGGGAACTTGCCCCGCCCCCGCAGCCTCCAGCACACAGCCAGCCGCGGTTTCTTCTCCTCTCCGCCATCCGCCAGTTGATCTGCAGGGAGGCGGAGTCTCGCACGGCTGGTGCAGGCAGGCTGCTGGCGTCTGATTGGTCAGAGGAGTTGCAGTTGCACGGTGAGGTGAGGAATTACCCGATGCCCTCCTTCGCCTCGACGACCTTGTGGCCAATCAGGTCTCGCCTAGCGGTGGTTGGCGCTGGCTTGGCTGGGAGGCTTGTACAGGCCATGGGGTGCATCAAAGACCCGTGCTTTTGCTGGTGAACCCTCCCGAGGGTTTTATTTTAATGGGAAGTAATAAATGATCCTCGTCATTCAGCATTCTGGCCCCTTTCATTACGTTATGGCTAGTTTGTGCATTTAATCGTGTGTCCGTCAGAAATGTTATCAGACTTATTAAATCAACAAAATCAGGGGGGGAGGTGATAAAATTTGCTTCAGGTGGGTGTTTTTTAGTTGCGGCGAAGTCCCTCACTTCATTTACTCAATAAGGGGCTCCCACAAAGTGATGGTAGTACATTAGTTTTACCACTAGATGGAAAAGGGAACTAATTGGAGGATATGTCAAAGTATCCATAGTATTGTTTTTTTTTTTAATGATTGTGTCAAAATAATCATTTGAAGAATAATTGTCTTTGTTTAAAAATTGTGACCTGCGGTTTGGTTTGAAATATGTTCCGGTGAGGCTTGGGAACCTCCGTGGAATCAGAGGTGGGAGAGAGGCAAGAAGAGAAAAGATGCACCTCAGTGTGCTACCTCATCTTTTCTCTCCGTTCTTCCTCCATCCCTCTCTCTCTCCCTATTCTCGTGTTTTTCCTTTTTAATCTAACTGTGCCTTATTCCACCGCTGCAGCAGCCATATTGATCAAATTCAGCCATACTTGTGCACTTAAAAGTTGCCCAGAAACCTGATGTCAGTCAAGTATGACCTCCTGGAATTCTCTCAGGTGACATCGACTTGCTCTCCCTTCCGATTCACTCCAGGTTTTTCCTAATATATTTGTAGCCCAAAGTGGGCCGGTCCCCTGTTCTGTTGAGGCTGCCACTGGTGATCTGTGACATTTAATGCTTGTGAAATATCCATCAGTTCTTCCTTTTGTGATTTGAATATCTTTATCTTCCTGGATTGGCGGAACATTACATGCATGAATGGACAAAGCGTGGCTTCAGTTGTCCTGAAATGAAAGAGCTTTCTCTGCGTTACGATGTTGGCAAAGGACAGCCGGTTACCTTCAAAGCCAGAATGCTCACACTGTGCACAGTACACATGCTATATAATGTCTACTGTACTTACCTGTACATTATTCGCTGCGTGAATGGTATGTAAAGTGTGCTGTGTGGTAACTTGGATCGGTTGAAAGCTTTTGATCTTCGACATAAGCCAAAACGGTGAGTCTTTGAGTTTTAGGGGTCAGGCAGTTCTGTCTACCAGTTCTGGAGTTTTTGTTTTTGTTTTATCCATTTTATTTTCATGCTCGTCTGTACCATCACTGGCATTTTCTTTTTCTTTAAAAAAAAAAAAAAAAAAAAACTTGGTTCAGTATCTTTAACTGTTCATCTATATGTCTCATGCTTTGTTTTCGATGTTTCTTCTGTCTGTTCTAATACAGACTCTTGCTTATTGCACAAAGGGACTTGTTTGACTTTTGGTCGGTTTTTTTTTTGTGTTCTTTTGGAACTTTTGCTCAGACATCAGGTGGCCCGCCCACAGAGTCTAGCAGCTCATAGCGCTGACAGCGCCTGTTTTTCTGCGTCTGAATACGTTGTCTTTTTCCATTATGGCTTTTTCCTTGCATGTGAGCTTGCTTAATGAGTGCATAATACTTGACAAACCAAAATATTTGTTGCTTATTTACCTAGTTTGCATTTTTTCTTTGTTAAGTTGTATCTTTATTATACTTTTATTTTTAAGGTTGGTGTCTCTCTTGCGCTCTCTCTCATGCACACACACACACCATATATTCCTCCTTGGTGGGTTTGGTTTCTAATATGGTTTCAAATATATTTTCTTGATTTTTACAAACTGAATTTGATGTCTCGAGGTACGCTTACTTGTGTCTGTAGGTAGCGGTATTCACCAACAAAGAAAAGACAAGAGTGTAAAGCTGTCTGTATTGGGCTTAGTGGGGAGAATTTGGCACAGAATAAAGGACTTGAACCTGGCTTGAAGTGGTGGGAACGTTCTGCAGATACTGAATGCTTTCAGCTTTATGGGGGGGGGGGGGGGTGTGAGAGATTAGCTGCGATTAAAACGTCGGCGATTAATTGTTTTTCATTGTTGCTTGTGCTTCTCGTTCTGGGGGGGGGTGAAGGAAAGGCGGTTTTCAGAAACGGATTGAGGGAAAGGACAAAAAGGACGGAGGGGGCTGGAGAGAGTGAGGCAGAGCAAGTGTACGGACAGGCGTAAGGATGAGTGAAGGACGGGCGGAGATGGGTGGAATGGAAAAAAGAAGGGCAGGAAGAGGCTCGTCCCTGAAGTAGAGCCAATGTAAGGGGGCGCTGCTAATGTGAGCTGGCATTTCCTGGCTGGTATTAAATTGGGGGGGGGGGGGGGATTAGAAACCATGAAGACAGATTGGTCTGAGAGGGAGAGTCAGGCTGAAAGAGTAAAAGGTGCAGCTCAAGGGAATTAAGTGGAGCAAGTGCATTTCCACACATCCGCCTCATACACACCCTTTTACCGCAGTTCATTCACAAGCAAATGCAGCTGTAAGCCGGACCGTCCCACTCACTGAAGTGCAAACTACCATGTTGGCTCAAATTAGAACAGAGGAACGTATGCCATTTTGGCTCACAGCAGCGCACGTGCAAAGAAAGTGAGTGCAGAGAGTTTCACGCTTCCATTCTCATGAAAGTTTAAGGAGACGTTATATTTGCAGTGATAGGTATGACGAATAAAACCAGTCGTACATTAGCGTAGAATTCAACTGTAAAACTGCTCATTTTGGATCAAAAGTCAAATCTATCGAAATCCATTTTAATGGGAAAGGACATAACACAAAATGGAGATGGTTTAGATATTCCCGGTCAGCGGAATTCAAACTTGACTGTTCTTGACTTGTGTGCCCATCTCCTGGACATTTGCAGAACTGCACTCCCACAAGGCCACAGCCAAAACTGATCATTTTTAATCAAATGGCCAAAAAAAGTAAATTATTTCCAAGGACCTTTTAGAAATGATTTGTCAGTAAGAATTGCTCTGTCATTTCATTCAACAGTTGCTGCCTCACAGACATTTTAAAATTATGTTTAATTGGAAATACAGGTGTGGGAAAAGTGGTCGTATTTCCTCCTAAATGTTAAAAAGTCTCAAGAACTGTACAGATAGTGTTTACCGGACGGTTCCACTCCTCGCCCCTTCGATTCTGCGTTGACTGCAACCGCGCCCCTTTGACGAACTCAAGACCGACAGACTAGCATCCAGCGCCAGAGTCAATGCCCTTGGGGGAAGGCATATAAAAGTAAACCAAGACAATTACGAGAAGGTTGATTGCCTTAAATGGATAATATCGATTTGAGAAGGCAATGGGAAGTCCCAACAAATATAGCACTGATATATTAGCGTTGGCTGCCCGTATCTTCTCAGCACTGGGTAGAATCTGCTTAATTAAAAAGAGTATGGGAACTGGCATAACATAATGGAAATCTCATGCAAGCTGGCGAGCCACAAATGGAGCTGGGAGCAGCCCATGGGAAGTCCCCACAAATATAGCACTCGCGGACGTGTCAGTAAATGTCTGGGTGAACACGCGTGTCCGCGCATCTGTGCGCCCAGTCATCGTAGTCACGCGTCCATGTTTGAGGTACTGCATATCATCACCCGTCACTTTCACCTGCGATGGTCAGTCAGTGGCAAAGATTAGCTATTTTTCTGACACGGCATCCCTCCTTTATGATTGGCTGAGGCTGTTAAAGTAATACGGAAAATCCGTAAGCCTTGTTATCCCATTGGACAAAACAAGAAGCGTATACAGTAGTGCGGAGGTAGGAATTCCTAAAGTTCTAAGGTCCGCGCAAAGAACGCAGGCAATCGGAAAAACTACGTTTCTTAACACTTTGGATAATCCAGATATGCAAAAAACCGTAAGTATGTGCGAGGAATATTTATATCTGTTTAATTGAACTTTCTAATTGTCATTTTATAGATACCTTTATTTCCCAAAGTATTTAATTGATACCGATACTATAGCTAGCTAATGCTAGGTAACTACATTGCAATTGTGTGGTTTAGTTTTAGGTCGCAAGCCACGGCTACACGGTTATAAATAAGGATACAAACTTGACAATTTGCGCCAATTAGGTAACTAAATGACATGTTACATAACGTTACATACAATTGTGTAACGTAACCAGTATCCTATTTGGCGAGAATGACGTTGAGTACTGTTTTGCTACCTCGCTAACATTTCGCTGGAAAATTGCTTTTTGTCAGTGCAGGACTGTAAGCTCGCTGGGTATTATTAGAATGAGAACTGCTAAATCAGAGAATTGTTTTTACGTGCAATCAGGAACAAAGCAGGCAATGCAAAGTCGCAAGTTGTGTGCTGTTTGGACATATTTGGTCATTTTGACTTATCCGTGATGGCAGGACGGACACACGAGAGTCACGTGTGAACTAAAGTTATGTGAAATGGAAAATGAAACTTGCAAGCTCGTTGACTGAATGACTAGTTTCCAAGCGAAAGTTAAAAATCCCACCTGTCACCATGACGTTTCCTGGCTGTACTTAAATGCAAAACTACGGCAAAACTTTACTAAAACGCGTTAAAGTATAGATGCAAACATGTTTAGATGGATTCTAGCGTTCTGATGTGCTTCAAGACCGTCTGCAACTTTGTTACATTTAAACTGTAATTTATGGCAAATGTCCTTTTCTGGCAAATTTCCTTTCAGAAGTACAGTATACGGTGCACGCGGTATACTGTAGCTTATTTTGATATGGCAATGAGTTCACGCAGTTCTGAGCTAAAAAAAAAAAAAAAAAAAAAAAAAAAAAACTGGCCATGCTTGTTGGCAAGCTATACGTGTTCAATGATAGCCCTCAAAGAACTGTGCAACCTTACATAAACAGTTGTTGTCCATGGGAAAAATATGTATTGACGCAGAGCGACGTTTACCCAACATAGAATTAGACAGCCAGTTCTCATTTGGAAGCAAAATTGTACACAAATCTTTGTGTCTGGTTCAGATGTAGCCTATGTCAGTTGAGCCATACGTGAAAAGCATGCTTAGCCACTGTAGCTCTCTGCCAAAGAATTTACTGAACTGCCGCGAGCCAAAACAAGTACAGCTGCAGAAACGCAGGCGAACTGTTAATGAGTGACTGCATGCTTTAAGTGCAGGCCCAATGTAAAAAGAAAGGCAAACGCAATTGTTTGAAAACATAATTCCCTCCTGTCCTCGCAGTATTTTTAAATGTCTGTGCATTTCAGAAGAGTGCATTTTAGAAGATGGATACTGAAATAAAATCAGTTTGGCTCACTAACTGAAAATCATATTTTATTACTGTAGTAGCCTAGGCCTACTTATACTGTTTATTCCTAAATCACCTGATCATTATTTCAAGATTTCAATATTAACGAAAAGGGTTATGCCGAGATCACTAGTTGCTTGTAATTGTCTACCAAAACTGCGAGTCATAAACTAATGCGGCACGATGGCTTCTCAGAGACCAGAGAAAATCCGTGTCCTAAAAATAAATGGTTTTATGTGTCTTGCAGGATCAGCGCTGAACCGCTAGGAGGCGATGTCTGACAACGGTATCACTAACAGTAACGGGATTGTCGGCGGTTGGACCCACCTCATTTCTGAGGCAAGTTTTAAGGATGAGGTCGATTCTTTTAAGCCTGGATGGTCTACCATTTTATTTTATGATTATTTATCTATTTAGTTGGCAGGTATTGTAATCCAGGGCAACTTACAAAGTCAGGATCCCGTCTTTTGAATGAAGTCACTGCAAATACAGCATCAATAATGCAGGAACACAGCAGCCAGAATGACAGCAAATGTATTTAATGAATGGCTGTGACTGGAGGCGAATCGCGTCCTGGGAGTGCCGCTAATGTGATGAAAAGGGGGTCATTCCTATGTTCCCAGGGTCCTGTGTTCCCCATATTTATATGCCACATAATGGGAACATGACAAAGGGTCCTATGTTCCCCATATTTATATGGCACATAATGGGCACATGACAAAGGGTCCTGTGTTCCCCATATTTATATGGCACATAATGGGAACATGACAAAGGGTCCTATGTTCCCCAGATTTATATGGCACATAATGGGAACATGACAAAGGGTCCTATGTTCCCAGGGTCCTATGTTCCCCAGATTTATATGGCACATAATGGGAACATGACAAAGGGTCCTATGTTCCCAGGGTCCTGTGTTCCCCAGATTTATATGGCACATAATGGGAACATGACAAAGGGTCCTATGTTCCCAGGGTCCTATGTTCCATAGCTCTGTGTGCTCTCCCAAGTCCTAGGACCCTGGGAACATAGGACCCTGGGCACATAGATACACACCCAGTGATCATGGATCTGGGGCTCCAGGCTGGCTGGGGCCCAAAAATGTATGGATTGATCGGGCGGAATATTATTAGTGTCATCGGTATATTTTTAAACTGGCGCAGAGTCTTCTTGTAATGAATCCCTGGCAGGGTACCTGATCGCACCGGTGGAAGAGGAGACGACAGACCAATCACAGAAGTGAAAAGGCAGTTGCTGACGGACATCACGTTGCGACTTGCTTTTTTTGATTCTGATTTACGAATGCGGTTGACACGCTCCGCAATTAAAAAAAAAAAAAAAAAAAAAAAGAAGAAAAAAAGCCAAATGGGAAATCAAGGAAATAATTGCAAATGGACATTTGCCTTTGTGGTGTTCTCTTTCAAGTACTCAAGACCAACTGCACCATTTAGTTAATGGTTGAAAAGCTTGCTAATCATTCACAAAAAGTATATAAATTGGAGAGAATGGGAAATCAAGCAATTGATTGTTTCCCATCTGTATCCATGGAGGGGATGACAGTATACATAGTTAACTGTATAATGGCATTGTGTATCAACCGCATTAATAAAGAGCGGTTTGCAGATTGAAAATGTGAAGGGAGGTTCCGCTCGATGGTTTCCTCCATTGCCCTCAGTGAGCTGTGAGCTCTATGATGTCACGGCATTGAGTCATCACAGAACCATGGGAGTTGCAAACAGTGTGTTTACAGAAGTGGGTGTGGAGTTCATTATTCTGATATCTGTGTGGTGTGTGTGTTTGTGAGTGTAGTGCAGGATTTGGCACTTGGGCAACTTCCTGTAATCATTAGCAGGACTGAGGAAACCTCACCTGTTTCTTTTCAGGAGTCTCCTGCAGAGAACGTAGGCCCAGGGGATGATGGGATTGAGAGCTTGCTGAACCGCCAAGTGTCTGTGAGAAAGTGACATGTAGGTACATGTGAGGACTGGTGCATAGGGTTATAATTAACCATTAACGCAGGAGTGCATGTTCCACATTTATGTGTGTGACAGATACTTGCTTGCATTCATTTACGTGTTTTTCGAGTTATTTTTAATGTCGTGGAATATGCTTCTTAGTCCCTGAACTTATGAATAAAATTTAAAGATGCATAAAATATAAAGAAAAATATATGTATAGCGCATGGTTGTTCCAATGACCCGGCTTGGCGCAAACGATACGTTGATGCTGCTGAGGGGGACGTGGAGTCCATTCGAACCGCGCCACCCCATTGGCTGGTTCGGGAGGAGCGCAAGTGGTTGTTGAAGGAGGGAAGATGGCCGCCCGCTCCGGGCGGAGGCAGGGAGGCGTGTGCGGACGTGTCGCCGCCGCGGCCGCCGCTTCGCTCGGCTTTCTCACGCTCCGCTCTGTTGCCAGGCAGCCCCGCCGCGCCAGAGACGGGTGACGGGACAGCCCCCCCGGGGGGGGCGGAGCAAGGGGACGGGCCTCCTGACGACCTCGCTCTGCCAGTGAGTGTGGAAAGCGCAGAGTTTCCCTTTTGGTGCTGCCCTGTCTGTCAGCACATCTGTTATTATGTCTGTAGGCTCATTTATTTACGTTTTTTTTCCCCCCGTATTTATTTAGCCGGAACTATAATCTAAAGGGCATTTAAAGGGCAGCTCCATGGTAACTGACATAACAAATGCAGGATATTAGGGTGGTAAAGTCCAATACAGCTATATAATAGAGACGAATAGGCTTATTTCCTCCTGATGGCTATAAAAGCAGACATCACTCTCGATCATGTGGCTCTATTGGACTTTACCACGCAAATATCCTGCATTTGTAACGACAGTTGCCTTGGTTTTGCGTTACGGAGACGTGCGGGGGCTTTGAAGACTGTGTCTATCCAGGATGTTCTTTGTGCTGTACGTGCATGAGAACTGTGCATGTCTGTGCATGTGAGAATTGTGCAGCGTCTGTGGAACTCCCTCGTCGTTGTTTGTTCGAGTGTTGCCAAATGGAACTTGATAGTAGTGTAAAACTCGGTGCTGTATCCGCTAAATCAAGTTTAAAGTCCACATTGTGACTACAGTTGCACACTCCTTTGATTAAACTCCAGTATAAAAGAGGTATTTGTCAAGCAGATTGTCTGGATTCCTTTGGCTAAAGATTAAAAGCATGGTTAGTCCCTGTTTGTGGGTGTGCATTCGTGCTGACCTTGGAGCCAGAGAGAAGATATTGAAAGGTGTGATTGGTCTGTTCATTAAGTTCTCTCTCTCTTTCTCTCTCTCTAAGGCCCTTTAGACTTTAGGGAGTGCTCTCAGACAGGTTTTCCTGTAACTGTGAGAAACGAGTGAATAAGTGTACAAAACACCTGCCTTTCACAGGAAGCGCCTGTGGAGAGCTTAGGCCCAGAGGGTGATGGGAGATGTAGTCCAGCTGAGATGCCAGGTCTCTCTGAGGAAGTGACAGGTATGTGCGTCACTTACATCAGTTTCACTGCTTTCACACGTTTACATTTATACGCAGAGGGGGAAAATATGGAAATAAATGTTTCGCACCATTGACTCTCTGCATGTTAAGACCTCACAGGGTGTGGGGTTGTGTGGAAGCGAAGTGCAGCAGTGTTGTTTCATGTAACAGAGACAGTGCCCAGGGCTGTGCTCTGGGTTAGCGGGAGGCCCGGCTGGCAACCGCTGCGCTGCGCTCACTGGGCTGTCTGTCGTCAGGGCCTGTTGCCGAGGAACGGCGGGAGGAGGGCAGGTCGCCCGCTGAAGCGGCTCTGTCCGAGGAGGGGCTGCAGGTCAGTTGGCGTCTCCCTCTCCGCGCGTCCGTCCGTTTAATATTATTCATTCGGTATCCGTCCGTTTATTGTCGTACTGCTTTTCCTGTCTGTCGGGCTGCGTCTGCACTTTGTGCAACAAACCCACAGATTAATTTATAAGCCGGAAGGTTGTCCCACCTGTTCCAGCTATCGCCAATGGCCCTAATAAATCTGCTTCAACAGATACTGCTCCGGATTAGCTGCTCACGGTTTGTTCGTTTGCCTCCCCGTTCCCAGGTCTGCCAGGAAACCAGGTCAGAGGGATCCGCCCCCTCTAGCCCCTCTGCATTAAGCCCCTCCCCTTCCAGTCATGTGCCTTTGATCTCCGACCAGGAGAGTCACGCCCCTTTTAGCCCGCACACTGATGCCTGTGCAGTCACCAGTCCATGCTCTGACACTGACGGTCTTATCCCTGTTAGCTCCACCCCTGATATCGACTCCCACATAAGCTCCGCCCCTGAGCTCCTTACAGCTGATATCCCCGCTCATGATATCGACTCCCACATAAGCTCTGCCCCTGAGCTCCTTGCAGCTGATATCCCCACTCATGATATCTACACCCACACAAGCTCCGCCCCTGAGCTGCTTGCAGCTGATATCCCTGCTCATGATATCTACACCCACACAAGCTCCGCTCCTGAGCTCCTTGCAGCTGCTATCCCTGCCCATGATATCTACACCCACACAGGCTCCGCCCCTGAGAGTCTTGCCCCTCTTAGCTCCGCCCCTGATACCGACACTGACGTAAGTCCCGCCTCTGAGCCCCCCACCCTGGAGAGCCAACACCCAGCCTCCGTCCCGCCTTCATCTGTCCTTGAATCACAGGAAGGAGAGGTGTCCCAAAAGGAAGAGGTGATACCTGAGCCTGCTCACATCCTGGCAGATGTTGTACCTCCAGAGGGTGTGTAAGAGTGTGAGGGGCTGGATGGGGCATGTGGGTGGGGCTTCAGGGGGAATGGAAGTTTAAAAAAATAATCGGATAAAATCAGAAGGCCTCCAAAACGCCTTTTGTTTCTCTGACATTTTTCTCACCCGACAGATATTCGTGGTGACTCCTATGAGGCAGTGGAGGGGGATGGGCTGAGGAGAAGGCACATGCCACCCCCCGCCCATCCAGAACCCCCGCGGAGAGCGAGGGACGAGGAGGAGGAGGAAGAGAGGAGGAGTTCCACCTGATCGAGAAGAAGAAGGAAGAAGGGGGCTGGTTCTCTCTGAACAAGTGCATTGTGGGAGCTCTGGTTCTGCTCTGCCTGGGGTCCATAATATTTACAGGTGAGTCGCCTGGATAAGTGAACGTTGCTCAGAAGAGCAGTTCTCGTGTAGAGCTGTGCTCGTTCTCATTCCTGTGGTTTCTGTAGACCTTTTCATTGTGTTTGCTTTTGTTTGTATTGATGTAGCAACTGTGATGTGTAATGTCCGTAGCGTAGGCCCAGAGGTGTTGTAATGTGTCTGTTAGTAAATGCTGTTGTTTTTGTGATGCCACTTCAATAACTACTGCCTAGTAGTTGTAGTTATGAAGTAGCTGTAGGGGATGAGTTGTAATATAATTAACCGAATTCCGGTGAACTATAATTGGATGTGAGTAACAATGTTTGCATAATTTATGCTGCGCATAACTTGCTGAGATAAATAAATAAAGAAAGGTTCCAACCCAAAATGGATGGGGTTGTTTGTTATATGAGGCGTATGGAGATCTAAGGTTCGCTGCTCCTACAGGTTACTTCCTTGACCTGGATGACGGTAGGAACACCTGGGCACCGTGAGCTGCAACACTAACTCCCACTCACACACCTAGCTCTGATCCTGCTTTACCCAGAATGCACTGCACGCCCATGTCACGCTCAGTCTAACAAAAGGCCACTTGTCTTTGACTCTGATGGTAATTGTGGGCGGGGTTGTGCACGTTGCGCAATAGTTGATATTCCTGTATTTGCAATTGACTGTGGCACTGTATAAAGAACACCATGCGAAGGCCTCAAGTGGAGAAACCTTCAGTGGATTGTTTTGTCATCATATTTGATTAGAATCGGTCGCTAAAAAAAATAAACAACGGGTAATGAAGGCCACGAGACCAATGAAAGTCATAAAAATTCAGAAAAACCTGGTTTTATAACCCCTTGGTACATCCATCCAGCCATTCTTCCATTGGGTGACTATTTTTTCAGTGCACCTTTTCCAAGTCTTTACAGTACAGTGCCTACAATGACCACAATGCATGTGCCATGGCTGGGTTGTTGAGACTGACACATTTTCTGCAAAATGTAATTACAGGTTAGCCATTTTGGCTGACTCTCTAAGCCAAAGTGACATAGGAAAAAAACATTTAAGCTGATAACTGGCCTGGAACATGCTCCTCTGCTACTATACCCACCCTGTCTGCTGGGAGCACTTCAGCTACTGAGAGCTCTTAACTGGCAGAGGAAGGGGGTTGTGAGGACTCTTAATGCAGTTTTAGTTCACCCGGCACTCCGGAAGGTTCCGGAGCCAGTCTGAGGTCCAGCATTTTGGAAATGGTGCTGTTTTGTTGTGTGGTAGTTCTGTGCTCTGTGATGAGATTAAAGGCTTGTGCAGGTGTCCCTGTGCATTCGACAGTGTTAACTGTGTCACAACCTGTGTGTGTGTGTGTGTGTGTGTGTGTGAAACCACTGTCGTGTCACATAGATGTGTTTCGTGTTGGATTAAGCCTGTTATTAAATGAAGTGTACTGCTCACCGTGTTTATGGTTTGTGTTGTGACCGTTGATTTGAATTACTTTGCATGAGTCGCACTGTAAAACAGCATAATTGTGTGTATATGTTATGTATTATCACCATTTGCAATGTTGCTGCGGTTTTCATAATGTCTTATTCTTTACGCTAACAGAGGAGGATTTCGCCCCACCGAGAGACCAAGAGCTGCACGGAAAACAGGTCCGCTCTTTTTCTTCATCTCATCTTTTCTTGCTCTACCTCTCCTGTTCTCCTTGTGTCCTTCCCTTCAACCCCTCTTTCTCCGTACTTCTGATGTGGTGTCAGAGTTTGCGTGTTCACTGTAGCAGAGTGTGGCTGATCTTCAAGGAGCGGCTGTCAGTTAGAGTTTGAGTGTTCATTGTGATGGAGTTTGGCTAATCATTAAGGAGCAGCTGTCAGTTAGAGTTTGAGTGCTCATTGCAGTGGAGTGTGGCTGATCTTTAAGGAGCAGCTGTCAGTTAGAGTTTGAGTGCTCAGTGTAGTGTAGTGTAGTGTGGCTGACCTTTAAGGAGCAGCTGTCAGTTAGAGTTTGAGTGCTCATTGTGGTGGAGTTTGGCTGATTATTAAGAAGCAGCGTTGTCCGGAAGCTGTGCCGCTGATTTGGGGCATGGCCATTTTGTGCTTCTCCACAGGGTTGAGTTGCATGCACTTAGTATCCGGCTGCATAAATGAGTAGCGTGTGCGTGGGGAGCTCAGTGGTACCGGATTAAGTTGTGATGTAACTGTGCATTTTCTGCCAATCAGGAACGGCTTAAACCCCGACGGCAAACTTCCAGACCCTAAGGAGGTGTCACAGCTACTGGGCAAACTTGCAGAAGACAACCAGCAGATGGCGATACTTCAGGCACAGCTACAGGTCAGAGCTATAGCTACAGGCCAGAGCTATAGTTACAATTAAGGACTATAGCTACAGGTCAGAGCTATAGCTACAGGCCAGAACTATAGTTACAATTAAGGACTATAGCTACAGGCCAGAACTATAGTTACAACTAAGGTCTATAGCTACAGGTAAGGGCTATAGCTACAGGTAAGGGCTATAGCTACAGATAAGGGCCATAGCTACAGGTCAGAGCTATAGCTACAGATAAGGGCTATAGCTACAGGACAGAGCTATAGCTACAGTTAAGGGCTATAGCTACAGGTACGGTCTATAGCTACAGATAAGGGCTATAGCTACAGGACAGAGCTATAGCTACAGTTAAGGTCTATAGCTACAGGGCAGAGCTGTAGCTACAGTTAAGGTCTATAGCTACAGATCGGAGCTATAGCTACAGGGAAGAGATATAGCTATAAGTCAGGGCTATAGCTAGAGGGCAGAGCTATAGCTACAAGGCAGGGCTATAGCTACAGGTAAGGGCTATAGCTACAGGATATAGCTATAGCTACAGGGCAGATCTATAGCTACAGGTAAGGATTATAGCTACACGGCAGAGATATAGCTACAGGTAAGGGCTATAGCTACAGGGCAGAGCTATAGCTACAGGTAAGGGCTATAGCTACAGGGCAGAGCTATAGCTACAGGTAAGGGCTATAGCTACAGGGCAGGGCGATAGCTACAGATAAGGGCTATAGCTACAGTTCAGAGCTATAGCTACAGGGCAGGGCTATAGCTACAGGTCAGAGCTATAGCTATAGTTAAGGTCTATAGCTACAGATAAGGGCTATAGCTACAGGTCAGAGCTATAGCTTCAGGGTAGGACTATAGCTACTGGGCAGAATGTGCCCATTATTTTGATACACCCAAAGAGCTGGAGTACAAGAAACAAGAAGTATGAATCTCAGAAACATGGCTATCACTGCAAAAAAAGAAAAGTCATGCCTAGAAACCGAAACCCAAGAGCTAAAATAGGAGACTGCACTGCTCAGCTAACAGCTTTCGTACCTACAAAGGGGTATCTGCTGTGTACGACAGCTGTTTAAGCAACAGTTTTTCTGCTGTTTCCTAATCGCCATTGTGCCCCTGACACAGAAGGAGGAGCTGGACTTGGTGCTGCACAAGGCTGAGGAGACAGGGAAGGAGTCCCCTACTGGCCAGATTGAGAACCACACCTCAGTGCACAGTGGGCTTTGGGAGGAGCAGAGCGTGCCGGCCTTGGAGGAGGGCGACACGGGACAGGAAGGGGCACAATTGGGGAGAGGCCCGGGGAATGGAGCGAGGGAAGAGGAGGAGGAGAGGAAGACGGAAAGGGTGGAGAAGCCAGCGGGGAGGGATGGGGAGAGGAAGAGAGAGTGGGAGGGGAGAGTGAGGGAGGTCAGGAGGGTAGGGCATCAGGAAAAGGCGGGGAAGAAAGGGAGGGAGGAGAGCAAAGAGTGGAGGCATAGGGAGGAGAGAAAGGAGAAGAGAGGAGAGAGTGATTGGAAACACAGGAAGGACGGAGAGAAAAACAAGCACAGAGAGTGGAAGGAGAAGGTGGAGAAGAGGCGAGCGTGGGAGAAAGGGAGAGAGTGGTACAAAGGCGGTGAGAGAAAAAGAGAGGGAGCGTGGAAGGACAAGACGGAGAGGAAGGACCAGAGGCATGACAGATGGCGGGCGGAGAAAAAAGAAAAAGACTGGAAGGCGCAGAAAGAGGGATGGAAAGCGCAGAAAGACTGGAGAGAGGAACGAGGGATGGACAAAGACAAGAGCAAGAAGGAGAAGCACTGGCAGGGCTCGGCGGGGAAGAAGCCGCGAGCCTTGGACCACGTCGACTACTGGAAGCGGCAGCAGGAGAAACTGCGGAGGAACCGCCCCCCGGTGGACTGCAGGGGTGTTGCGGAGTGCGCCCGGAAGGAGAGGCTCATCCCCGTGACGCAGGCGGAGTTCCAGGGCCTCCTGGGGTCCTACCTGGGCAAGCTCGGGGACGGCGCCCAAGAGAGCAAGGCCGCCGTCCTGTCGCTGGTCGGGGAGTTCTTCGCGGACGGCGTCTTCGCTCACCACAAGGTCCCGTTCCGGGAGTTCGCGGAGGACGTGGCGGACGTGCTGGAGGACGTGGCGGAGGGCGACCGGCGTGCCGAAGAGGAGATGGAGGAGTTCGAGAGGGAGGCGCTGAGGAGGTTCGCCGTGCCTGGCGGAGGAGAGAGGGAGGGAAGGAGGAGGGGCTGAAAGGAAGAGGAGAGATGGAGAAGGAGAGAGAGAGAGGAAACGGGGCTGGGGTAGAAGTAGAGAGAGGGAGGGAGTGGGCTGTCGATAGGCGTTGCCGATGTGTAGTTTCAGAAATTAGCTTCAGATGTTAGTGGTAAAGTGTGGAAGCACCGCACCAGAGCAGTTGCTGAGCACTGAGCCTGGTGCATCACAAAAGGACGTGACCCTGAACGTCAGCCGTTCCCAAAACAAGTCCCAGGGAATCGGCCATCACCTCTACCTCTTCTACACTGTTACCAACGGCCTTTTGTGAATCCACTAGAGCTCTTCATACAATCAACTGCTTTCTAATCTGAACTTTATCGACCTGAAGCAATATCCCTCACACTGAATGTGGAGGACTTTTGGAAAGAGCCAGACTGCTTGGGGGTGGGACAGTGGGCAGGGGGGGGCCATCGCTCCAAGCTCAGGATTAGATCCGCGTTTTTGTATAACTGTCTGACCACGTGTCCACCTGGTTCAACAGATTGTCCCTAATTGCACTTGGTCTCCCCAGTTACAGGTGTGTTTAGCTGGTCACAGAGAAAAGGGGAGAAAATTCTGCAGCAGGAAGTGGGAACACCTATTGGGAGGTGGGACATAGAGTTAGAGTAATCGGGAGAGCTCATTGGGTAAATACTGTTGAGGTGCGGCGTGGGATAGGGCGGTGTAGATCTCCTGTCCAATCAGAACTGAATCGGTTTTCGTTGGGTACCTCAGTACTAGCGCTCAGTCAGACGCAAATACAAACCCGCTGCTTCACATTAGCCAAGTTAACCCACCGCCACTCGACTGTGGTTATGGAGGGCCGTGATGTCTGTAGGTACGACGTCTTTTCTGCCAGGCACTTAACCACGTGATCCAGCCAATCATTGGCACTCTGCTCTGAACCGATTTTAGCCTCCATCCTTCTGCTTGGAGTTTTCTGGAAAGCTATGTGGACAAAGGCCACCTGGACCTGGAGTTGAGCAACAGTCATTTCAACTGTTTTGTTTTTTTTGCCAGTGAAGACTCTCATTCACCAAGCGCCTTTCGAAGTGGAATTCTTTCTCCTTATTTTCTTTCCTTTCTCAAATTTTTCAGATTCTTTGGTTTTTGTAGCGGCATGGTTCCTGTTTTTATCTGTAAAGGAGATTTCTGGTCAAAAATCTAAGGGGTACACAACCCGTAACACAATACTGTGTTCCAGGAGGGTTGGTGTGTTTTTGTGGATTCCACTTGGGCGGATCGGCTAGCTAATTAGTTTAAATACGCCAGCAATCAGTCCTCAGTTAAAAATTGTGAAGAGAATTGAGGATATGAGTAGTCTTCAGCTATCATTCATGGACTTTCCAGCAAATGTAGCTAAAATGTCAGGCCATGTAAATTAAAAAGACTAATTAGGATAGTATGTAGCAAGAAATTCAGAAATTTAATCTGCCCTCATTGTTTAATAGAATGTGAGATTTTCTCTTGTAAATTTTCAGTGTCCTGGTTTTTCATTTTTTTAGTGTCAGCAAACACAAACTGGAGATTGGTGTTCTCACTGTGTTTTTCCGTGCAAGTCTGCTTGTTGACTTGCTGACAGAGCTGGTCACAACAATTGAGGTGATTTTTTTTCTTTTTTTTTTCCTGGAACATTTCCCCCATTCAGTCACATGCCTGGTTGTGGAAAGCTGTTGGGCTTGAGTTATGCACTTAATGAGAAGGACTGGATTCTTAGTTCACGAGAAAACCCTCAAAAAGCTCGGATAAACGTGTACGCAACTCAACACAGCACATGGAATACAGTGTACGTCTCTGACCGGTGTTGACCTTTAAGCCTGGTACACTTTAGTTATGTAGATCAGGGTGATAGGCCCTCCTTGTTTCGGAAAGCCAGAGCCTCTTCCGATTTCAGTTTTTACCCAAACCCTTTAACTACATAATTGGGTATGACGGTGGCCTAATTGAATTTAGCCGACCACGTGCCCAGGCTTATGTGTCCTATCCGGAAGATGCCTAGTTACTCCGCACAACCACAGCTCTCCAGGGACCGGGACGTCCTGGTGCAGCCGAGGGTTGAGTGACTGCGGCGGTTAAATTTCCCCTTTTGTTTCGCCATCCAGTGCTTCGTGTTGTTTTAGGTAGCCTAGTATTCAGCCAGCTAGGGCTCTGTTTGGAAGTGAAGGAAGTGATGTAGTACGAGGAGTCTTGTAGCGTGCGTAGCATTCAGTGCTAGTGTGTGTGTGTAATTAAATTAGCGAGGTGGCTGTGGTAGAAGTAACAGCGCTCTCCGTGGAATGTTCTCAGATGAAGTGGGGGCGTTGGTGTGCGTTCGGTCACGTGATACGCCGCGCCTAAATCTGAAGCGAGCTGTGTCTCTTAACCTCAGTCCCGTCCGGCGCGGCTGCGATGGCAGGCTCTCTCTAGAGTCACTGCTGACGCGCGTTCACGCTTTGGCTAAAGTTTAGATTGTTTAGATTTAGATGTTTTAAATTCACACCTGTTGTGCACGGGGGGGGGAGGAGCCAGTTGTTGACCTGATATTAAATGGCTCAAACCAGCTGATGTCCAGTGGATTCATTTCTGTGGTGTCGTTTCTTTTTTTTCCATTTGTGTTTTATAGATAGATAGAGGCCAATTGAGAGCAAAATTCTTTTACTACGGTGCCCTGAGACTACAACACTGTAACTAATGAATGACAATACGTTAAAATATCACAGAAGTGGAGCAAACAAGATGGAAATATACTGGTAAAATGGCAAGTACATTATGAAAAGCAAGTACACGTTTCCTGAAAGACATCATGTAAAAGGAAACTGAAACCCTCAATGCTAATCAGTCTGTCCAATTTGAGTGTAAGCTGTAGATGATTTAGACGGTGCGGTAACAGAAGTCAAACACAAAGATTTGTGTTTTACCTGGCAGGTCACCTGAGGAGCCAACTATCATTAGCAGGGACAACCTGGGAAATGAGCATGTTGGGAATTTAAGGATTGAGCAGCTGAGCAGCTGTAGCGCGTGATTCAGTGGCCAGTGTGTTGGGCCAGTTTTGTGGGAATTAACACCTCTATTTTTTCCCCACATGCCACAGGACATTTTATAACTGTGGTGAGTCAGGACCTCAGTATAGCATCTCAGCTAAAGATAGGTGAACATGCTAATGAGGGAAATACACATAGGAAATGAGAAACACAATGGCAGGGGGTTTGCAGTTTCATTGTCTAAACTGAATATAGGCTCTATATTAGTTTTTGTTGGAGGGGGTTAAGTCGGGTCACTGCTGTGATTTTAACTGGGGCTTTGCAACCTGGGGTGTAGACTGCCTGCATCACCAATGGACTCACTGATGGAAAACTGGAACAACAGGTCCTTATCTTAACCCTTTGAAGAGTTTCTTGAATGTTTTTACTTTTAAAAAAATTTTAATAAAAAAAAAAAAATTATAGTCAGTGTTCTAGAACTCCACTGTTTTCACAATTACCAGTAGTGATTGTTACATCAGCATTAGAATGTTCAGTTAAAAAACATTCTGATCACACATTTGTTATTGTTACATCAGCATTAGAATGTCCCATTCAGAACATTCTAATCACACATTTGTGATCTCACTCCTCACATGGGTTAAGAGACTGGCATGAAGTTGAGCCAGAAAGGTTGGATCTGTGAGGCTCTGAAACGGACACCCATATCCAGCTTGGCTCCTCTCAAATGGGCCCTTACTTTGAAGGCCTTGCCTTTCAGCTCTCAGCTCTTTGCATCCTGCTCCACGGCTTTTTTTTTTTTTTTTTTTTTTGTGGCACTTCAGACTTTCGATATGATATACGAATCCATTTTTATAATAAAATGGGTGTGGAACGCAATTCTGCGGTGTACAAAGTGCCTGCCAAAAACGGATCAGCTTTCCTTTTTCCAGGAATGGCCAGAGCCAATGGGAGGGATTGCAATGAGTAACATTTCTGCCCATGGTCTGTCTCTGAGTTATCCAATGTGAATCCCACAGCCAATTTAATGAATAATGTTGATGGACATGGTATCTGAGTTATCCGATGGGAAATCCTCTACTAGTTTTGAGTTTTACTGTAGGTGAGAGAGATAAATCTAGTGTTTATAAATCCGTATAAATTTATAGGCAAAGCCGTTACTATACACCACAAGCAGCTAATGCAATTAGAAATTAGTTTTGAATTTTATGGGGCAAAAATAATAAAACTGCATGAATGTGAAATGGACATTTTTGTTGAGTGTTTATAACCACCTCTGAGTTCTCAGGAGCATGACCAAATTCAGGGAGGACTTCACATGAGACAGATCTACAACCATGATTATGTCTTTCACAAGAAAATGCAACCTGAAATTTAAAATTAAAAATGTGCATGAAGAATAAAAAAGCCACTGGTCACTGGTCAGAGTTGAGCACAAAACAATTAAGACCAAAAGGGGAACCATTCTGAATGTGTACGGAAGCATTTAAACAGCCATAACACAACTGCACTCCATCCACAGGCAGAGAGACTGGAACAGCAGAAAAATGATGTATTTTATTTATAATGTGCACACAGTGTCTGAAAATAAAGTATCCACAGAAAAAGAAAACAGCACACATTTGTTACACGGGTTATAATTACAGTATCTGTTATATTTAGGAAATGGTAGTAGCAGTGATATGTAGATGAAAACTGATACAGACTTTTTCCTGTGGAAGGTTCCAGAAAGTCTGCTAGCACTGCTACACTAGTGAATACACATACTCTCACAATCGTGTGCACACCCACATTTGAACGCATTCTTTGAATGAGCTGAACTCTGCCATGGGCTGATTCATTGGCCACTGATGCAATCCCTCGTGCTGACAATTTTGTTGTATACAGTTCCTACCTTAACCCTTTAATGTGTGAGATCACAAATATGTGATCAGAATGTTCTTAACTGAACATTCTACTGCTGACCGAACAGTCACTACTGGTAATTGAAAACAGTGGAGTTCTAGAACACTGACTTAGACTTAGAATTTTGAACAGACATTCCAAAAAACCTGCTCTTCAAAGGGTTAATCTCACCAGGAAGTGACTAATACACTGAGTATACCTGCGCCCCTTGTTCTACGAAATAATAACCATTACACTGGAATTTTACAAGAAATGCCTGGGCAAGAGTCCTTGTTCAAAGAGCCCCATCCGCAGTAGGAATGCAGCCAAGACTTCGGCATGGCCCGCCCTGGCTACTTTTGTCGGTTCACCCTTGATTAATGCGCACAGTGTCCTCGAGTACCGCGGTAATGTTTTCTCGCCAGCCGCCAGTTCGTGTCTTTTCTTGCACGGCCGTGAGCGGCGGCAGAAGTCTGTACGTCAGGTTGCGCTGACTCAGTCGAGATAACGCAGCGTCCAACCTGATCCCAGTCTCCTTATTTACACCCTTTCTCTCACACTCTGCAGTTAAACAGGAATGCAAACTGTCCACTCATCAATGTTTTTTTTTCTTTTCTTTTCTTTTTTTTTCTTTTACCTGTGCACCTTGCGGAATAAACGGTAATGGGGGCATGATGGTGGATTTACACATGACAAAGTACGATAAAGATTTTACCGTGTCTGCAAATAATAAACCAATTAAGCCAAAGACACCACAGAACAGGCAATGCCTTAAAACAGGAAACAACACTGTTTTTCCAATATTATTTTCCATTATTTGTTGTATCAAATCAAAGCAATGTGTGTGTTAACCAAGCCATAAACAGGCATTAGCTGGTGCACAGACTCAGACCAGGAGTAAATTGTTATAGAGATGGTTTTCCAATCCCAGCCAAAGAGGCAATAAAAGATGAAAACTGAAGAGAGAGTTCACTAGTGTGTGTGTGTGTGTGTATTTGTGTGTTCCTGATTTTGTGGATTTTATCCTCCTCCATCTGCATGAGTAATTGCAACTGCAGCTTGACTAGTGTGTAGAGACATAACGCAATATCAGTAGGCAAAGTAGGCAAAGGGTGTGGTTACAAGAGCGTCGTTATCCCTTTGGAAGATGGCAGCGCGACCGATGTTTGCGGCGGCCTCTCCTAGCACTAATACAGTGCCTTTACTTTTCTCATCGACAGCGGGGAAGATCATTGGCTCCCCTCTCCCCTCCCTGCTGGACACTTACCACCAACGCTGCGTTGGCAGAGTTTCTAGCATCACTAGAGACCCCCATCACCTGTCCTACAGCCTGTTTTCCCTCCTGCCATCTGGGAGGAGATACAGGTGCATCAAAACCCAACAAGTAGGATGCAAAACAGCTTCTTCCCCCAGGCGGTCAGAATCATGAACATATTGTGCCCCCTGCAAGCACGCCCACATTTACCCTCTAACACCCAAGCACTGGTCACTTTAACTGTGAACTCTTAAAATATGTGCCCTTATACTCGATAAATAAGACAGACAATTTAAATGTTTTAAATGCATTTCAAAATGCATACATTTTATACAATTTATTTATACATTTTATTACTTCTAGTATTGGCCCCTGTGAGACTGGACAACTTGAACACTGGACATTTTATTGGATATTTTATTCTGATGCTGGTACTTGTACTTATATTTACTGTAACTCAATTGCTGCTGACTGTTTTTTTACACTGAATGTGCCTTCTTCTTTTCTTATATACATATTATTCTAGGCATATTGTCTATTTTTTTCGTTTGCACTGTTCTGGACTGGGAGGAATAAACATTTCGTTTTTATGTATGCAAGTACACAAAAAATGACAAGTAAAGGAATCTTGAATACACTTGCATTTTAACAGCAGTGGCTTAAAACATCATCCAGGTGATAGTGCCATTTTGCGTGTATGTCTGTGTGTGTGTGTGTGCATGGGCGTGCCTGTGTGTGTGCATGTGCATGTGCATGTGTATGTGTGTGTGTGTGCACGCACGTGTGTTCATGTGGGCGCATGCGTGTGTCTATGTGCATGTGTGTGCATGCGTGTGTCTGTGTGCATGTGTGTGTGTGCGTGCGTGTGTGTGTACGTGTGTGTGTGTGTGTGTGTGTGAGTGTGCATGTGTGTGTGCACATGTATGCGTATATGTGTGAGTGTGTGTGCGTGCGTATGCATGTGTGCGTGTGTGTGCGTGCGTGTGTGTGTGCACGTGTATGTGTTCATGCGTGCGCATGCGTGTGTGTGTGCATGTGTGCGCATGCGTGTGTCTGTGTGCATGAGTGTGTATGCTTGTGTCTGTGTGCGTGTGTGTGCATGTGTGTGTGTGTGCGTGTGTGCGTATGCATGTGTGTGTGAGTATGCATGTGTGTGTGTGCGCATGTATGCGTATATGTGTGAGTGTGTGTGCGTGCGTATGCATGTGTGCGTGTGTGTGCGTGCGTGTGTGTGTGCACGTGTGTGTGTTCATGCGTGCGCATGCGTGTGTGTGTGCACGTTTGCGTATACATGTGTGTGTATGTGTGTGTGTGTGTGCGTGCGTGCGTGTGTGTGTGAGTGTGTGTACTGCATGGAAATTTCCAAGATGTGCCGATAAGAGGACAGCATCCCCGCTAAGGGACGGGACTGGGGGAATTTGGGTGAATTCATTTTCCGCTGACGCAGCTCATCTCGGGGGCAGAACAGGGTATAAAAGAAAAGCAAAGGATACTCTGTTTAAACCTGCGGCTACCTACTGCCTACTGCCCTGCTGGTGAGTCAAAGAGTGAGCAATATCTCTCTGTTTGCCTCTTCCTACTGCTCTCTCCCTTTCCCTCCCTCTCTTTTCCTCCTTTCCTGACCACCCTTTCCATATCTTTTCCATCTTCTCTACCTCTTCTTCACATGAACTATTCCCTTTTTTTAAACTCTTTTTCTCCTTCTCTCGCTCTCCCTATCTCCTACTTCCCCCTCACTCCCTCCTTTTCACTCTTGCTGTTGTTGTTCCTTTCCCTCGTCCCCCTCTCCCTCTCCTTCTTTGTGCGATAAATGGGCTAGTCAGCGGCGTTCGCGGCAGAGGGAGGCACATGCCGATGTCACGAAGTAATCCTGATGCAGACGGTCTAACGGCAGGTACGAGGCCTTTTTTTTCGACCTTGCGATCTTCTGAAGATCCTGGGACAGCTGTTTAAACTTCAGAAGAAAGGCCGTCGATATTCCTTCATTCTTTCCTCCCCCTTTTTTCCTCTTGTTTACTCAAACCTCTTGTTCACGCTCCAGGCACACCTCCGCCAGTCTAAGGCAGGGCTGCCCAACCCTCTTCCTGGGAGATCAACCCTCCTGTAGGTTTTCATTTCAACCATAATTTGGCTGACCTGATTCTATAATTAGCAACTCGATGAGATCTATAGCTGTGGAATGAGGTGTGCTTTTGTTTGGCTTGGGTTTGGGTTTGAGTGAAAACCTACAGGACGGTAGATTAAGGTGACCAGATTTCAAATCACTGGTCCTCGAGGGCCGTGCTGGTTTTCCAGCCTCCCTTTACCTGGGAGTCGGGTGCAAAGACGGTCTGGCCAATCAGTAGCACTAATTGTTCAGTTAATTTCCCGGGAGAAAAGAAAATATGGCACCAAAAACGGGGGCTGTCCCCGGAAAACGGGGACGTCTGGTCACCCTATGGTAGATCTCCAGGAACAAGGGTGGGCAGCCCCGGTCTGGGGTGTTTTCCAGTTTCTCCCGGGCAAAAACACACTCCCTGCACCTTTCTCTCCCAGGCCATCTCACTGCCTTCCCTCTTCACAATGGAGTCTGCCATCAGCACCCTGGTCACTCACTTCAAGACCTTCGCTGGGAAGGACGGCTCCTCCAGCACCCTGAGCCGCGAGGAGTTCCGCAGCCTGGTCGCCTCCCAGCTGCCCACCTTTGTCAAAGTAAGGACGCTCCTCGTTGCTGTGACGACCATCAGCATGTGTCCGAGTTTAAGGGCAGGAAGGGCTCGTACTTGCCCCGCTCCGCTGAGCTGGTGTGCGGTGTGGCTTGACGATGGCTACTTTTAACCCTTTAAGGTGTGAGATCACGAATGTGTCATTAGAGTGTTCTAAACTGGACATTCTAATGCTGATGTAACGATCACTACTGGTGGTCGAAAGCAAAGGAGTTCTAGAGCACTGACGCAGAACTGTGAAGAAACGTTCTGAGAAATTTCCTCTTCAAAGGGTTAACAGGCGCTGGATCAGCATGTTGCACCATGCAGGTTGTCCACCGTTCCTCTCTACCCCTCACACACGTGACCTGGAGTAAGGGGGGCAACCTAGTGGCTGGTCACATGCGTACTGCCTTGATCATGTATGTATGGATTAGAACCGAAGCTTCAGTACCAAGCGTCGGTCCTTGTTATTCCGTTTATTTAGCTCGCAAATGACAGAAGAGGAGCGTTAAATAGCGAGAACAACACCCCTTACTGTATAAACCACCAAAGCTTTAAGTGTATGTGGCAACAATTATGTACTGTATGTTTATTTATTTATTTATTTTTGATGGGAGCAGGTCATGGTAAAACATGTCAGGTAAAGCAAAAAATTGAAAACCAGCACTAAAAAAAAACAAATACAAAATATGCTGTGTATATAGCTAGAGACTATGATATATATGTATTCTGTTGAATAGCAGTGCTGTTTGTTGCTCCATGATAGAAGATTCAGACATGAAAATTGAATTTGGGGTGATTCTATTAATCTGGAGAGGATGAGGAATGTAAAAGAATGTGCGGTACCATGCACTGCCACAAGGTGTCGCTGGTGCTCAGCATTCTTTCCCCAACCGGTTCTTTCTGCCACGCTGAACATTTTCTGCTTTCTCTTTCATCGTTGACTGTCCGCAGAACAGCAGTGATCCCGGGGTAATTGACCAGCTCATGGGTTCATTGGACGAAAACAACGACGGCGAGCTTACATTCCCGGAGTTCTGGCAGCTGATTGGAAAATTGGCCTGCAAGCATGGGGGCTTCAGCCAATAAGAAGCCAGGGTGATTTGGCTCTCCTTAGCAAATCCATTGTAATGATGTGGTATTTCTTAAATTTGGGCCAAAAGTGGTTGTAATCATATAGTACATTTTTTAATAAGAACTAATCTAAATGATTTATTTCATCCTCTTCCGATATAGAAGTGTAATAATAAAGCTGTTCTCATTTTAAACCTTCCCTTCGTGTGTCTCACCGTCTCTCATCCTTTCCGCCCTTGTTTCTCAGCCACCAGGGCTAACATGCACCTTTAAATGTATAAATCAGGTCTGAATCATTGCTATTACGGTGTAATTATGCACCAAGCCTATTGTTAAGCCTGCATTTAAAACATCCTGTAATCTGCAACGAAAACGTTCGCAACCATGTGGCTACTCTCAACAAAACGTGAAAAATAGACTCTGTCAGTAGGCCTATAATGTCTTCTCATTCTGTAACAGTCCTATGCTTATACTATATGTAAGTGAACGCGTTACTTTGTAAAGGAGGTTGTGTTTGTACACGTATATTTGCAAAAGGTTTTGGGGAAATTATTTACTTATTAAAAATAGATTTAAATCCAAAACATAATGAATGCTGTTTTTTCATGGAATGTCAAGAACTCGTTCAGGAATTATGAATACGAGCTGGAATGTTTTTTAAAACCTTCGGCCTCGGTCACCGTTAGTACAAACTGAAACAATGGAGTTTGCGTCGGGGCAAGTCTTCAACAAATACTCCCTGTTGACACTGAAGGCGCGGCTGAAGCCTGACTGCTTCTGAAAAACGCTCATTCCACCCTGGCGGACTGGGCGGCTGCGCAACACGAACGCGTAGTTTCAGTGAGCCAGTATGCGTTCGTCATTTGGCGTTCACGCAGCCTGACGGCTACATAAATGACACTCTCACGTTGTTTTAACGTACCCGAGGCGCAATCAGACAGCTTTCCATAGCCTGCGACATTGGAGCCTGTCCTGACAAGGACACAGTTGTGCACAATACAACTCAACCGTGGTTTTAAAATAAACGTAGGCCTATAGGCAAAAAGGTGAGGCATTTGAAGCGACGGTTTTCTATAGCCAGGAAAGGGTTATTATTCAGTCCTACCCACTGCAGCCTGTGTTGACACGCTCTCTCTCTCTCATTTCCCCTCCCCATCTCCTCGAAGCTGCGTCCTGTGATTCTGATTTTTTTCTCTCCTTTTTTTCTAATTCGAAACAGCTTTACTGGCGAAAACTGCATTCAAATCACGCACAACAAAAATAAGTTACACCCCGCATTCCAATCATTAAAAAAGCAAAATGCAACCATTTGTAAGCTGCAGTACTTGTCCTGGCATCCCCAAATGCGCATTCGTTTTCCCTATCCCTCTATTCTCTCTCTTCACACTCTTCCAGGTACACGCCCTTTGACTTGTCGGGGGGGAAAAGTTTAAGAAAAACTACAGCACGGAAGAGATTCCACAGACCGTCTAGTTTAGCAAGTTTGCTGGTTCAGAGAGAGAGGCGGGTTGAAGAGAAGGAAAGTGAGAATAGCATAAGAAAAACAGAAAAAAGTTTCGTCGATTCTTTTTAGGTCAAAATTTTACGGTAAGTTCTCTATTGTACCGCTACTTATGCTAAAAGCTACTTTATAGACAAGACACGATCATATCCCCACGGCCACGTTTCAGCCGACACCCTTGAGTGACAACGAGACGTTTCGAGGTTCACAAGGGTTACAGATACAGGGGATGTGTTAATTCTAGAAAAATGCTCAAATTTAAATCAATGTGTATGTGATTTAAAGAAAAAAAGTTAGGTAGTGCTAAAAGAGAGTAACTTCCTTTGCCAAAAGACTAATTGAAACTGTCTGGCAAAGCCAGGATCATGTGTGTTGTGCTATGCGTGGTATTTCACGGCACGATTGTAAATAATAGTTAAATCGAGGGGAAATGGTTGACTTTGTGACACAGGTAGATGAACATTAGGCCTATAGAATAATGTGTAAGCTATGGATTTGTACTATTTATTAAAACGTGTAGCCTAGAGATCGCATATTTTAAAATAAGTACAAGGTTTGGAAAAGTTACTAATGTGCCTATTTTTCGACAGCAAATAGCCAAGTACAATTGCCTTTTCAACAGCAATAGGCAAGTAAGTTACCAAACGCATGCTGGCCGTTATCATGGAGTACCGTGCATTTGGATTAGTCACACATTCCACCCCACCGCACATCTCCCAACGGATCTTCACATAGTAGCCCAACGTAGGCTACATTTTTTTTTAAATCGATATTCGAAGTTTGGTTGCAGTAAACTGGAAGCACGGAAGTCACCTTTTGAGAGATGCGTTCATCTAACCTGTGTTTTATATGGGCTCACGATTGCATTTTTAATTCCACGAAAAATAAATGACAGTTATTAGGCAGTTTGGCGCAGTCAGTGGCCTCCGCCTAACTTGTTCCTCTATTAATTTTTCATAGCATACGAGCGGCGGTATTGTCGTTACTCAGGGAGAACACATATCACATTATCCCAAATTGTAATCCAACTCTCAATCTCTTTTACGTTATAGGGCGGAAACCGGAAACCCGCCGTTAATTTATTTAACTAATTTCAGTCTTGCTTTATTTATTTATTTATATATTTCTGGGGGAGTGCAGGTTTGCAGTAACTAACGGATATTATGTTAATTTAGTGTCTGAAGACCGGTGCGTGGCCCAATATAGCCGCCCTACCTTCAGCAAAAGTGTGTGTGTGTGTGTTTGGGGGGGGGGGGGGGGGGGGGGGGGGTTGCACGGGCAGCGTTTCTAGATGAGCCTGTCTGTTAACTACACGCCCGTCATAGCCAGGTAACGGCTAGGTTGTTAATAATGAATGTGCCGAAGAGACGGAGATGGCAAGACAAGAATTGTGACCTTGGCATAGAAATCTAGGAAGAGAAATGGCCTATCGCAGGTCGGTTGTAGATTCAAGGATGTTATTCAAACCATAGACTGGAAACAATTAGGTGAATCGTGTGTGTGAATGTTGTTCATTGAACTATACCGCGGCTTTTTAAATCGAGGGTGGATTTATAACGCCTCGTTGAACACCAGTGCCACTTGGATTGGTTTGCCAAATTTCAAACTCCTGACTCGGGTTGCGACGAGTCTTCTGTCAGAATGATTTGGAGTCTTCAGAAAAGGAACAATACATTTTTGTCCGCCAGCATTGGGACCTTGAAATGTCATGGTTCTACCTGTCAGCTTGTTCTTTATTACATAAAGGTGTTACATACATGATTGAAATGTATACGTTTAAGAAATGCGACATTGTTGCTTATCTATACTGTAGCCTACCTACGAAAACATTTAACATTTAAACTGAATCAGTATCTGAATCTGTAGGCTAACAAGACCAAACTGTGACATATTGAATCCTTGTCCAAACTCCCTCAGAAATTTCCGTGAACGGTTTTTTTATTTTATTTTAATTCTGGTTACTGCAAACAATAAAAAATTTTTTTTAAAAACAGCTGAAAGATCGAACACGAGCGTAAAGGAGCCATTTTCACGCTCATTCCTAGCGCATAGACGCGGCCCGTTATATTACATTGTATTTCATTAATATAGCTCGTTCTTATCCAGAGCGACGCAGTCTCCACCCACACCCTCCCAACGGGACATTTGTGAAACGTTGTCCATTCATGTTACCTATGGAACCACGCTTTCTGTTATTTTGTAGCTAGCACTGTTCTGAAAGGACAAGCTCAAACCGCGGAAACTGGATGGCGCATTTTGGAAGCCTGAATTACAATTGTGCAGATGTAACATTAAAAAAAAAAAAAAATGAATGTGTCGTACCGCTGAGTTGACGGAGGCAGCTAAAGCACAGGTTTCAAACTCAAGTCCGTGTGGGCCGCGGTGTCTGCTGGTTTTCGGTGTGTACATCGGCACCGGTGGTTCAGTGAAGTCATTGATTAGCTAAGCGATCCACGCACCTTGTTGCCAAGGCCTTGACTGGCAGCTGATTGAAAGGAAAACACAAGAATCCGCAGACACTGCTGCCCCCTGGGAATTCAGTTTGGCACCCGCGAGCTAAAAGCGTGACGAGTCACCGCAGTGGCAGCTGGTTAGCCTCGCAATGTCTTGATATGGAGGGTGGGACGGTATACGGTTGCTGAACGGGCCTGGGGCCTGAGGGAGAGTTTCACAATGCGGGCAGGGGGATTTTTAGGGTGTGCTGGGGTGTGGAGCATCTGTGTCAGACTGGAGACTACTGGCAGAAATCGCCTTGCAGGTTCCCCTGAGGTCATAAGAGGGGAGGGTGTGTGTGTGGTGTGTGTGTGTGTGTGTGCGTGCATCTCCATGTGTTTCTGTGTATGGTGTGTGCTTGTAAGTCCACACTTTTTTTTTCTGCGTGTGAGTGGATTTGTGTTTGCACTTCGGTGTGTGTATCTGAGTACGTGTGTATGTTTGTTCACCTGTTTGTGTGTACATGCTTTTCTGTGTGGGTTAGGGGTCGTGTATAAGTGTGTGTGTGTGTGTGTGTGTGAGGGGAAAAAGAGACAGAGTAATAGACAGGTAGCAGGTACTCCCTCAGGTAAGGTGAGCCTTCAGCCTTGTGGTGGTTCTGTAGATCAGGTGTCCTATCAGAGATCAGAGCTTCATTGTGTATCGCAGCGTGTCTGTCTCTCTGACTCCCTGTCACCCTTTAAAGTGTTCTCACATCACCTTTCCATTCATATGCTATTATTGGCAGCATACACACCCTAATGGCATGCCATCAATGTGTCAGCATCTGTTTGCACTGATTTGCTTCATATATGTGTCCCTCTGTGCGTGTGTGGGAGTGTGTGTGTGTGCGTGCATGCATGTGTGAGTGTGTGCGTGCATGTGTATCTATGTGTGAGAGAGAGATACCGTGTGTGTGAGAGAGGGGGATTTCATACGCCCCTCAATACTTTGTTTGTGTTCCTTTTTTTCGAACAGATAATTCGACTCGCTCACTTTTCCAGGTCCTACATTTATCACCGCCCTTCCTTCGCCTCACCTGTCTCCACTCTTAACCTGCTTCGCTGTCCAGTTTGTGCTATGGCTTGTGTTCCTCTCTGCTGCTGAGTGGTTTTATTAAGAGTTCCTTTTGACCGCCTTCATCGCCGCAGCCTGTAACCGGCGGGGCTCTCCCCGCGGTCGTCAGGCAAAGCGTTGTGGCAAACGCACGACCCGCTCGTCTCATTGGTCCCCGTTTTCCGTGTCCCCGCAGCAGGGCTCATGGAGGCGGCCATTAAGACTATAGTGGAGGTCTATCTGAAGTCCTCCGGGGGGAAGGACAGCCTGAGCGCCGGCGCCTTCCAGAAGCTGGTCAAGAAGCAGCTGCACAACATCATGACGGTCAGAACCCAGGCCTTCGGCCGCTAATGACATCACTGCCGCGGCCGTGACATCGTGCTAATGACATCACTGCCCTCAGCCATGACCTCGTGCTAATGACATCACTGCCCTCAGCCATGACCTTGTGCTAATGACATCACTGCCCTCAGCCATGACCTTGTGCTAATGACATCACTGCCCTCAGCCATGAAGTCACTGCCCTCAGCCATGACCTCGTGCTAATGACATCACTGCCCTCAGCCATGATGTCATGTCAATGACATCACTGCCCTCAGCCATGGTGTAGTGTCAAAGACGTCACTGTCCAGCCACTACACGCAGCCTTAAGGAAATGGAATACCCAGAGCCATCTTGTGAATTTGTGCCTTTTTCTTCTTGAAATATATAATGATAAATGCATTTTACAGAAGATGATTTTAAATGTATACATTTCATTATTAGAAATGATTTCTATATTTTGCCATATTTAGTAAGGTGTTGCAATATCTTGCAATTATATTTGATTCCAGTATATTTTCTGAGTATGTTCAATTTGCATAAAGGTGCAGACCATGGCCCTTATCTGTCACTGTTTGACTGATGATTTTAGTATATGTAGAGGTTAACTAGAGTGGTTTCTATGACAGGGCAGTGGTTGAATATTGAATGGGTGATGATTTTTTTGATGGAATTTGAAATCCCTGAACATTCAATATGGTCAACAACTGTTATGCAATTAAATAGTCTATATTGATGGAATCCACGTTTTGGAATTCTGATGCTATTATAATTTAATTTTAAAACGTTGCCCCTGAAATATTGAATTTAAAATTTCCTCATAACATAAAAATATACATAAAAATAAGGCTTGAACTTGCAATCCAGCTTTTTTTTTTTTTTTTAATAAAGAATGTTTCCTTATTCAGTTCACGGACAACCCAATTATCCACTGGTTGTTTTAATCAGTGGAACCAATCGGTCAGACCAGGGGAAAACACAAAGCAAATGCAGGTGTTAAAAGTGGCGAAGAGACAAACAACCTCTAGACCCACTGTGATGATGTCACACTCATTTTTTTTTTTTTTTTTTGTTGTAGAATGTCCACGGGTTGCCCGGTAACAAACGATTGTAAGATTCTAATGTAATGATGTCACAAAATGTTTTGTGCGGGCTTGAGACACGGTCAGACCGCTATGTCGCGCGAGGCTAATGTCGCCCTGTTGCTCGTTTCAGGACACGGACAGCTCCAAAGCCATTAAGGACATGCGTCAGGGGCTCGACGACAACCAGGACGGGAAGGTCAGCTTCCCGGAATTCATGACCCTGATTGGCTACCTGTCCACCTCGCTTAGCGAACAGCGCGCCAAGGAGGCCAACCCCGCAGAGACGCAAGAGGCGGGAGATGGCGCGGCGGGGGACCAGGAGGCCCCATAGACCACCTCAACCCGCAACGGCCATGCCCACACACTACCGTGTTAACACGTACCAGTTATATACCGTAATATACCAATCATCATACCCCACTATATCACTACACACTACACTACATAGCTCGTATGATTAATCTGTCTATTGCCATTTTGCATTTGCTGCTTATTGTTTGCCAGTCGAATATGCAGAACACTCACAACAATTAATGCAATTTGTTATTGTTTTTTTTTTCTTTCTTTCTTATTCTTTTTTACATTTTATTTTTTATTTTTTTGCATTGGGTTGCATACAGGGGGCAAGCTTAGTGTAAGGTCAAAGGGAAGACTTGGCTATATAGCATTCCTAAAACTGCCGGAGGTGTTCTTCCAGCAAAGCTAAGGTGCTTGGTGAGAACCTTCCATTGTTCAGACATCGCAGCTTTTACTGGCGGGAGTACCGCAGTCTTTTGTGCGCTTTTTCGACGCTTATTTTTATTTTAGATATCAAACATAATATTGTATTCACACTCGGGCGTTTAGCAGATGCCGTTATCCAGTGCTAGTTACGAGTGAAATATGAGAAAGCGCGTGATGACTTTCAGTTAAAAAGCATACGCCGCAGTGTCGATGAAAACCACGTTGCATACGACACAATGCCATGATATACAAAGCAATATTTTAAATAGAATACTATATAGACGTGCACATCACTAATTTACCGTACCGTGTTAATGCACACCACACAGCATATTCTACAGCATTTACTTGCGCGCGCAACATACACGCGTGCACTCCATAAAACTTCGCGCCACGTAGCCAGCTGTATTATCATACTGACAAGCTGACATCTGGATGCTCCATACGTGCTCGCCATTTTTTTTGCACTGCTTTCCCGGTTCTGTACTGTTGGTTCGTGTTAGCCTCGTGTATTTCCATAGTGATCACGGTTAGCTAATTGTAGATTTTCTCCCGGAAGGAAGGCGCAAGGAGAAGTTTGCTGTCTGTGATGCAGCTGATCCTCGTGCCTTGCGTAAAGACTGGACATTAACATTTAGGAATTTAGCTAACGCTTTTATCTAGAGCTTTTTTTTTTTTTTTTCGTTTTTTTTTTTTTTTTTTTTTTTTTTTAAGAGCATATAACAGTGCTAGCAAAATAGCGCTATTCCTAGAACTGGACTTCTCCTGGCCCTACCCCTTCCCTTCATACGTGCAATGTGGGCGCAGGTGCGTGGCGCGCTATTGGGCCCGCTGCGACGCGCGTTGACGAGGCGTGCTCCACGGCATCGCCCGCCTCGCCGGGCAGGCCGCGGGTCGCCATACCTGATTTATTGATACCTTTTTCTCAATTAGCGTTGGACCCAGGCCTGGAATATCAGGTGCATGCCATCTCATCCATATAATGGCCCCAGGTAAATAATTAAGGGCCAAGAGGCAATGAACACCAGGGGACCCCTGTAGCCCTCGGAGGCTGAAAACAGCCCATTCTTTTGAAAGGATAACCTTCTGTCTCCAGGTCCCTAGAGCTATCAAGAGGGACACACCTGCGGCTGATCCCACTAAATGCACCTTTTAGTGACACACTCCTGGCTAATCCTGCTAAATGCTCTCCTTCGGTGACACACCCTTGGCTGATTCCAACCGAACGCACTCCTTCAGTGACACGCTCCTAATCACCCCCCCAGCGTTGCACGCGCCGTTCTGGTCCGAGCTACACAGCCCCGCACCCCCCTCCCATGTTACAA
Organism: Anguilla japonica; assembly: GCA_025169545.1. Classification (NCBI taxonomy): domain Eukaryota; kingdom Metazoa; phylum Chordata; class Actinopteri; order Anguilliformes; family Anguillidae; genus Anguilla; species Anguilla japonica. Next base: position 49,657,434 of record CM045890.1, on the reverse strand, counting down.
GTGTCCTGCACATCGCAAACATTATCCTGACATCCATCCACTCTGACACCCATGCATATATGCACACCGATGCCGGGACACCGCAGTTTCCATCTAGCCGCGGGGACTTGGGATTGTATATAACGCCCCCGTATCGCTTTACCGGACGCGTTTTTCCAGCGCTGACTTGCGTAACTGCCCCGACGCGGGCGGCGGTTCGGGGTCTCGGGGCGACCCAGACCCCGGACTAAATATTCGCACGCGCGACTCTTTTGGCCCGGCACTTACGGCGATGTGCCGCACCGCTGCCCCTCCTGAAACACTATACCGCGCATTAGCTTCGCCCTAAATTAGCCGCACGCTAAGCTTCCCCCCCCCCCCCCCCCCCCCCCCCCCCCCCGCGCGGAGCTGGACGTATAGCTTTACGGCTCCATACCTGCCCTGTCGCGTCTGGCTGTCTGGGCCCTCCCTGGTCACCGCACGTGTAGAATTAGTAGCCTGGCCCCACCTCTGCCGCTCCGTGTCGCTTTGCGCGACACGACCCCCAACGCGCTCCAATTTTCACAGTCTGTAAACCACTCTCGCTTGCTGAAGTACAGACAGGCTGACAGACACTCGGTCAGAGACGGGGATGGAGGCCGTTTCAGTTTCAACACATACGGTCGAGGAAACGAATTGAAATTAAGTCAAAATTAAGCGATTAATAATTTAAAATTATGTAATTAATTGGGGGTGGGGGGGGGGGTGGAAACACAACAGAACATTTTGGGCCTTTTTTTGTTGTTGCGATTTATCAATTGAAATTTCGGCCAAATTAAAGTGGAATTGAAACTCCAAACCCCTGGACTTAGACCGGAGTTAGGGCTGACACCCCAGCTCAGGCACAGCCCCCCCCCCACCCACCCACCCACCCCACCCACGCCAAGACCACTGCCTCCATCCGAGAAGAACCACTATGCCCTGTGTATGTGATGTACGCGTTCACTGTGCTGTGACTGATGTGCGTTTGCAGTGCTGTTTCAACTGGCCGTAGCACGGCATGTGTGCACCCCTGTGTCTGTTAAAGCAAATAATAATAATAAAAAAAAATAACTGTGAAAACGCGAGGGAAAAGTCCTCACTGCCGCTTCTGTTATTTCTGTGTGTTAATGCTCTGCTGTTGCACCGTGAGTGTGTGTGTGCGTGTGCGTGCGTGTGGGTGCACGTGTGTACCTGTGCATGAGTGTGTGTGTACCTGTGCATGTGAGTGTGTGTGTGTGCATGCGTGCCCGTATACCTGTTTATGTGCGTATGTGTGTGTACCTCTGTGTGCGTGTGTGTGCCCGCGGGCGTGTGTGTGTGTCTCTGCGCATCATCAGATCGTATCTGGAGCCAGAGAAAGGGATAGGGGAGGGTAAGAGACAGGTGGAAGGAGGGATGGAGAAATGAAAGGAGGGGGTGGGATGGAGGGAGGGTGATATTTAAGCCCCCGGCGGACTCTCTCTCCGTCAGTCTTCCTCTCCCTCTTACCGGAAAACAAAAGCCACCCGTCCTTCATCCACTCAGGTAAGACCGGAGGAGGAGGAGGAGGAGGAGGAGGGAGAGGGCTCCTTCTTTGTCCCTCTCGACCGATGGGGGGGCCCAATTTGCAGGATCTATGTCAGCGATTCTCTTTTGTTTTACTGTCATCGCTGTGGGGGGGTGGGGGGTCATCTTCACCCCCGGAGATTGTTGTGGTTCCGGAGGGTTCTTTTAACTGTGTTATTGCTGAGAGCCAACCCGGAAGATCCTTTTTCTGCACTCTTTATCTCCACACCCGTGATCTTTACAGAGCAGTCCATCCACATGAGCAGGTGCAGTCTCTCTCCCTTCCTCTCTCTCTCACTCTCTCATTCTACTGTACGTGAGATCAAAAACTTTGCCGACATCAAAGTCCTTTGTAACGTTTCAGGGGGCCGTGTTGGAGGTTGTACGCGGTCATTGTTTTGCAGTGAACGAGAGTGGCGTATTTGCCTGTGATGCACTGTGCTGGGTAGCGTAGCGTGCTGGTTTCTGCTGGATGAGCTGCTGGTCCTTCATCTAAACGTCTTCCTGTTGTCTCTGAGCGGTGTGTGTGGTCTGCTCTCCATGGTTCCTTTCATCATTAAGCATTTTCATAATTATTTTTTTGGGTTTTTCATTTCCTTGGTCCTCGTTCTATGATTATCCTATATGTACTTGCTAAATGATAAATTGCCACCTTCTGTAATCACTGTCTTCTGTCATGCTAAATCTACTCTCTTCTGTAATTTTATATCTACTGTCTACTGCTATAGTACTAAATCTACTGTCTTCTGTAATCCTAAATCTACTCTCTTCTTTAATATTATATCTACTGTCTACTTCCGTAGTACTAAATCTACTTTCTTCTGTTCAAGTAAATCCATTTTCTTCTCACATACTAAATCTACATCTGAAACCCAAGGCTGGTGCCTCATCCAGGAATACCAGTGGAATGTTTCATGTTTGTATCAAGGTTTTGCATTCTGTTTGACAATTTATGATGTGAATAGTGTCAATTTTGGGTGTGTGTGTGTGTGTGTGTGTGTGTGTGTGTGTGTGTGCGTGCACTTGTTACTTCCCCTTCCTCCTGGTGTGTTTGCCATTTTAAGTGTAATTGAAAACTTGCTGAATTATGACTTGAATCCGTTTTTCTATCCACTGAGCATCTGTAAAATAGCGCTTGATCCAAAGCGCTTTACAATTGATGCCTCTCACTTAGAGCAAGGTTAGGGGGTGTTTTGACACTTATGCCCTGTGAGCAACCCTGCAGAAATCGGTCTTACCTCCTGAGCTATATCGCCCCATGTAAGGGTTCAATGTAAGGGTTCAAGCCAAAATTCAGAATACCTGCAAATGTTATTTGTCCTTTTATTTTTTTAAAAGTAAAAATTTAAAAATCAATAGTGAAAAGTGTTCCTACTAGCGCAACATTATGATGAGTTGCTCTGTAATTCTGCCTTAGTTTTCTTTAAGTTGCTTTTTTCGACTGTACTGAACCCGTGGTGGAGTGATGCTTTTTTCACATTTAAAGATTTATCCTTTGGAAACCCAGCAGAATGAAGTTTAATTATTATTATTATTATTATTATTATTATTATTATTATTATTATTATTATTATTATTATTATTATTATTATTATTATTATTATAATAATAATAATAATAATAATTTTTTGACATAATACAAGTATCCTAGATATAAAAACATGTTCCAGTGAAAATATTTTCAAATATATTTCAGAAAATATTTTATTTAAAAATAAAATTCAATGAATTTTATTTTTATTTAATCTGCCTTGTGTAGATTTCAGCATAGTAGAATATACAACTCTCGAAAAAAAATTAAGAGAACATGTCAAATTTTGAGTTTAAACATTTTTTTATATTCTTTCATGAACAATTGACCATATTTGATTTTAATTCCAAACAAAAATATTGTCATTCAGAACATTTATTTGCAGAAAATGACAACTGGTCAAACTACTAAAAATGTTGTTACCCAATGAATTATGCAAACTAAACTAAAAATGTATACACATAAATAAATAATAACAATAACAATGTAATTTTTTTATGAAAGGTCCAAAAATCAATCCTTGGTGGAGTAACGTTGATTTATATATTTTTAATATGGGGTGGTCTTATTTTTTTCCAGAGCTGTATTGTTCTTGAAATTGAGAGCAGAGACTCATGTCCGGGTCTTAGGAGGTTAAATGAAGTCCTGTGTTGTTATGTGTCTGGCCCCTCCTCCTGCTGGCCCCTCCCCCTGGCAGCATGTCGTCCACTGAGCCCACCTCCAACCTGGAGAACGCCATGCAGCTGATGATACAGACCTTCCACAAGTACTCGGGCAAGGAGGGCGACCGGTTCACCCTCAGCCGCGGCGAGCTCAAAGAGCTGCTGACCGAGGAGCTGGGGAACTACCTGGGGGTGAGAACCCTGAAACACACACGCGCGTTTATACACACACTCATACTAACACACTCACACTCTTACTCACACTCACACACTCATACTCACACAAACACACACTCATACTCACACGCACTTATACTCACACTCACACTCTTACTCACACACTCATGCTAACACTCATACTCACACACTCACACTCCTACTCACACAATCACACTCTTACTCACACTCACACACTCATACTCACACTCATACTCACACACTCACACTCTTATACACACACACATACTAACACTCATACTCACACACTCACACTCTTACTCACACAATCACACTCATACTCACACCCATACTAACACTCTTACTCACACACTCAGACTCTTATAAACACACCCATACTAACACTAATACTCACTCACACATACTTTTAATCGCACTTACTCATTCATATTCACTCACGCACACTCTTATTCACATACTCACACTCATACTCACTCACATGCACACCTACTCACACACATTCTTACTTACACACTCATACTAACACTCATTCTCACATACACTTGTATTCACACTCACACTCTTATTCACACTCATACTCACACATGATGATACTCACACACGCACGCACTTACACTTATACTCACATACACTCATAGTCGCATGCAATCATACTCACACACACTTATACTCACACTCACATACACACACACTTACACTCATACTTACACACACACTCATATTCACACACACACATACAAACACATGCACTCACTCAGGCACAGGTTATCCCCGATACCAGCCCCTTCTGTCTGTCTGTCCGTCCGTCTGTCCGACAGAACGCCCAGGATAAGGATGCGGTGGACAAAGTTATGGCCGACCTGGATGCCAACAACGATGGGGAGGTGGACTTCACTGAATTCATCATCCTGGTGGGGGCGCTGACGGTGGCCTGCAATGACTTCTTCGACAAGAAGGCCGAGGAGAAGAAGTAGGGGCGCAGAGCCGGCGGGAGTGTGGGCGGAGCTAAAAGCGTGAGGTGAAGCCGTCTCTACGACACCTTGGTGGAGGAAGAGGACAATGATGAAGAAACAACCCCTCCACACACACACACACACACACGCACGCACACACACACACACACACACACATTCCTCACGACAGTGGGGGTGTGTGCTATCGGTAAGAATCAAACGGTGCAGGGCACGCTATCGTGGAAAAGGACGGAGACGACATCACCTCGCACTCCACTTCCTCAAACTTCTGCTCTCTCTCAGGGGCGGAGCCAGAGGCCCTGTCCCTATCTTCCTTACTTCCTATGAAAAACCCTACGCTTCAGTGTCTGTTGAAAGTCAAACCTCAACCATGGGGACCAAAGCAAATGTAACATAACACATTTTGGGTAATGTCCACAGGAACTATGTTTTTCGAGAGATTAATATTGACATAAATATTTGTTATTTATTCAATGTTAAATGAGTGAATGGTTTCTTCTTTATAGCTTTATAACTTGTTTTCTTTTGTTATGTACCAAACTGTTTCTCTTTATTTAATTAAATAAACCTAATATTTAACCAGCTTGTGTGCCTTTTCCATTTTTGGTCTTTGAATTGAATTGGACTTTGTCTCATTACACAGTTTTATTGTGTTTAGAGAGATAAGAGGCATTAAAATCTAGTGACTTTGGCTATAAACTCTCAAGTCTACATCATTCAAGTTCACAGGTAATATTATCCAGTATTGGAAACCTTTGAAAGTGCCAAAGTCTTGTGGTGTTGTATAGGCAGGTAGTGCTGTAGGCCCATTACTGACACAAATGAATGCAGTGTGATGTCACACCACAAGATGGAGACGTCCTGATGTGGTAACCAGCACACAGTCTTATTAGAGGGGTCCCCAAAAAAACGTGTTTTTTCAGATTTTCTGCTCACATAAAATATTTTTAGATTTCTCGTGGCATATGAAACCGAGTCTGCGTTCAGAGACCGGATCAAGACGAGACTTCAGTGGTGGCATTGGAGCGATCTAAAAGTGATAACTGTCAGGCCCCACTTGTGAATTAATATTCTATTAGGTGGAACAGCCTTACTGCTACCCGCTTACAATATCATAAATCAATCAACATCAGAGATAAAACCGATAAAATTTTTTTTTTTTTTTTTGGAGCTATTGGAAGATTTGAGAAATGCATACACTTTAATCCGCATTAATGGAGACATATTTAGCTCTTGTTATGTGGAGCAAACACAGCCATGTGAAAACTGGTGTCAAATGTCCAGTAAATCACATTACATTTTCCCGGTGTTTTTCTCTCACATTTTGCCTAAATATGGCATTCCCCCAAAGATTTATGCTGAATATGAGTTGTCTTTGCTGAATTTGTGCAGAATTTTATTTAAAAAATGTATGTTTTAAAATAAATCCTTATTAAATCTTATTTTCCAAAACCAAGATTTAACATTGAATTTATATATTTATTTACCACAAATTTGTGTTTTAAATTGAAATATTTAGTTTAATATTTTGTGTTTATTTATTTCTTAAATCTTGGGTTTAACATTTATTTATTACAAATCTTGGTTAGAATTTTAAATATACAGTTGAGGTCAAACGTTTACATATACCTAGGCTAAAGACATTCAAACTCAATTTTTCACAACTCATTGCACATTTCATGTTACCATACATTTCTTTTCAAGTCAATTAGGGCATCTACTTTATTCACATCAGAGGCAATTAAAAAAAAATTGATTAGAGACAGATTTATTTCAGCTGTAATTCACTATATCAGGATTTCAGTGGGTCTCTTAAAACATTCTGATGTAATGACATTTAGAAGCTTCTTATTGGCTAATTGTCATATTTAGAAGTTAACTGGGAATTAATTGGCACCTGTGGCTGTATTCAAGGGCCTACCTTTAGAGCCACTGCCTTTTTGCCCTTGATACCAAGGGAAAATCCAAGAAACTCAGTCAAGACCTCAGAAAAAAAATTGTGGACCTCCACAAGTCCGGTTCCTTCTTAGGAGCAATTTCCAAACAACTGAAGATACCATTAGCATCTGTACAAACTATTGTCTGCAAATATAAAAATCTTGGGACTGCACAGACACAGACAGGAAGGAGGCTCAAATTAACTCCCAGGGCTGAACGAACTTTGGTCCGGAAGGTTCGACTGAACCCCAAGACAACAACAAAGGAACTGGTGAAGAAGTTGGAGGCATCAGGTAACAAAGTATCTACATCCACCATTAAGAGAATTCTACATCGCCATGGCCTGAAAGGCTATCGCGCAAGGAAGAAGCCCCTCCTCCAAGGCCAGCATAAAAAAGCCAGAATGAAGTTTGCAGGTGATCACCAGGACAAAGACCTAGCCTTTTAAAGGAGTATTCACTGGTCAGATGAAACATAAATTGAACTGTTTGGCCATAATGATCAGCGCTATGTATGGAAGAGAAAGGGTGAGACAAAGAACACCATCCCACTGTGAAGCATGGGGTGGCAGCATCATGTTGTGGGGGTGTTTTGCTGGAAAAGGGACTGGTGAATTTCAGAAAATAGATGGCATCATGAGGAAGGAGGATTATCTAGAAATACTGAAGCAACACCATCAAGACATCAGCTAGAAAGTTAAAACTTGGTCGCAACTGGGTCTTCCAGCAGGACAATGATCCTAAGCATACCTCCAAAGTTAGAAACAAAATGGATTAATGCATCACAAAGCCCTGACCTGAATCCCATATAAAATTTGTGGACTGAACTGAAAAAGCATGTCCAAGCAAGGAGGCCAACAAACCTGACTTAGACCAGTTCTGTCAGGAGGAATGGACAAAAATTCCAGCGAAGTATTGCAAGTAGCTTGTGGAAGGCTATCCCAAGCATTTGATTTAAGTTAAGCAATTAAAAGGCAATACCACCAAATACTAACAAAGTGTATGTAAGCTTTTTACCCACTGAAAATCTGAAATAGTGCATAAAAGCTGAAATAAATCTGTCTCTTAGCTATTATTTTGAAATGACCTCTTATGGAAATAAAGTAGTTATTCCTAATTGACTTAACACAGGAATTGTACAGTAACATGAAGTGTGTGGAGTTGTAAAAAATTTAGTTTGAATGTCTTTATCCTGGGTGTATGTAAACTTTTGGCCCCAACTGTATAGCCAAAAAAAAACGATTTATTTATATCTTAAATCCTTTATTCCAAAGGAAATATTTATCTTGTATCTTATATCTCCATTTGTACACTAAATATTTAGCTAAATGTAAATCTTTCATTTAAATCCTTTTAAAAGATGTGCTAATTAGCCCCGCCCCTTGATGATTGACATCCAATGGAGGGGGGAGGAGAAATGGCTCCAGGGTCTTCTAGCGAGGCTGTGACACTTAATGTTCAAGGACTATATTAATTCCTGTTTTCCACAGATTATTCAGATACACACAGAGAGCATCTGTAATAACCATTTAACATGCCTGACATGACAAAGCATATGGGTACAAGTATCTGTGAATGCTGTAGCAGGTTACCTAGCTAACTAACTAGCTAGTGTACTCATGTCAAATATAGTCCACATCCACAGTAGCTATGTATGGTCAGCATGACATGCTAGGGATATGTTTCGGGTATACTGGCAACTGTTACTTCTGGTGGCCTTGACTCACATTTTATAGTGAAGCTGAATATTGCTGGGCAGCCAGGCCAAATAGTGAGGAATTTGGGGGAATGCCATATTTATGGTAAATATAATATAAAGGCCCAGGAAAAACGTGATGTGCTTTACTTTATATTTAGCACCCCATAGGATATATGGTTATAAACCACGCTAATGGTTCCAGAGCAAAATTTCATGCTTCGGCTTGCAATGAGGGCACAGCTCTTTTTTAAAAGAATATGTAATCCTGCTGCAGTTTTCTTGGACCGTTGAATTTACATTTCATTCGGCCTTGACCGCGTTTCCATGGTTTTATGTTGACGGACGTTTCGACTTGAAAATCAACACCAGCTGCTGGTACAAGAACAAGTTTTAACCCAATTGCCACCCCCTTTACACCTATCCTGTGCTGAATGGACAAATCCATAGACCAAACACCCCTGTTCAAACAGATTACCATGCAGCCATGAAAGGTTTGTGTGTTTGTGTGTGTGTTTGTGTTTTTTTTTTTTAACTCTGTGCACACATGCATTCTTTGTATGCTTCTGTTTGCATATGGGTTGAATCTCATCATGCCCGTTTCTGAATGAGTGCCACGCCCACATTATCACGCAAGCAGACGTCATGGAGCTGGACGTAGCATCTTTATTTGACACGCGGAGGAGAGGAGGCGAGCGCTCTTCACTGCTTGCGGCACTGGGGGGTTTTCAGCGGAGCGGCTGGTGAGACAGAGGCTGTCGCGACGGGAGAGCGAGGTTTTACTGAACCCGCAATGGGCGGAGCTAGAGCGAGCCTGTCAATCATTTCTTTTTCTGGACCAATCGATGGGCGCTGGTAGCCACAGCAGACCACAGTGAGTCACTGTTCAAATTAGTGAGTCACTGATGTATATTGTTAGTATGTGTGCATACGGAATATGTGGCTACTGTATGTGCAGTTGAGCTCCGCCCATTTTTGGGTTCACGAAGCCTCGTTCTCACAACACTGGAAAATGGGGGATTGTGGGAAAAGAGGTGGAGCCAGAAGAATAGGGACTTGATGAAGAAGAGATGGAGGAGTGAGAGACAGTGGAATATATGGTGTGAGGAATACCTGAACAGAGAAAGAGGGAGAGAGACAGACCGATTAAAACAGGAAGGAGAAAGATGGACGCGTGGAAAAACTGAGGCAGAGGCAGAAAAAGAAGGAGGAAAAAAGACAAAAAGAGCGGTAGAGCAGTGGGGCCAAGCCTGAAGACGTTAAGATGAAGGGGAGGAGTGGGAGTTGGAGGAAAGGAGAACAGGAAGATAAAAAACACTGTCTGTCTCTGTTATGCTGTGGAAGCCGAAGAAACAGGGAACAGTTAGACGCAGAACCCAAACTGCCTCTGCCCGTCTGAGGGGGGAGAGAAATGTCCTTGATCCAGAGCGACATTCCGCTCGACGCATTCCAGCACGTCTGCACCTCGGCCGCACGCCGCCCCCCCCCCCCCCCCCCCCCCCCCCCCCCCCCCCCCCCCCCCCCAACTCATTCGATTTCCTGCTCACATGCTCCGGTCGTCCGAGGATTCGTTTCCAGGGAGGTCAACCCCGGCAACCACTCCTCATAGTGCAGATGGACAGACAGACATATAGAGAGACAGACAGACATACATACAAACAGGCAGACAGACATACAGACATACATACAGAGAGACAGACATACAGACATACATACAGACAGATGGACAGACAGAGGCAGACAGACAGACAGACAGACATACATACAGACAGATGGACAGACAGAGGCAGACAGACAGACAGACATACATACAGGCAGACAGACATACAGACATACATACAGAGAGACAGACATACAGACATACATACAGACAGATGGACAGACAGAGGCAGACATACATACAGAGAGACAGACATACAGACATACATACAGACATACAGACATACATACATACAGACGGACAGACAGAGGCAGACAGACAGACAGACATACATACAGACATGCATGCAGACACGTCTGGCTCAAACCTTGTTTTTATACACCACATCATAGCGTTTTCCTCCAGTGGCTAAACCTGATTGGTCGCATGCCCTGCACTGTCTCCATACAGAAGTGTATTAATACATGTTTTGTGCGTGTATTTTTATGTGTCGTACACAATGTCAGATTTCCTATTTCAGCTAAATAATTGTATCTCACAATATCTTGTATCAATATCTGTCTATATAGAAGACACTGTCTCATTAGGTCATGTGGAAATATCTTCAACCTTCATACCACGGCTTCTTTAGAAAATGTTTTTCACCAAAAAAAATATGTTTCTTTCTCTTTTTTCTGTCCTTCTCTCCGTTGCTGTTTTAAGAGTGTGCTTCTTCATTCCAAGTTTCCAGTGGTTTGTTGTAAGCTCGAAGCATTTTGGGTGGGGAGGGGGGCTGAGTAGACATTTTTATATTTCTGTCTGCATAGAGAGAAGAGAGGGATCACAGAAGTGTGTCCCCTCCCCCTTCCTGATTGCCTTGTGCTGTTGTCTCTCAAAAAAAAAAAATGCAAAAAATTTGGGGGTGTGGAGGGTAAGGAACGCCCAAAAAAAGGGGTTGTCAATCTATAAACAAAAATCAAAAAAGTTTCATATAAATTTTCTAAACCTTGTATAAACTTGAAGTTGGTTGCTCTTGGGTTTTCCATCAAGTCCAGTTTGCAAATTAATAAGGAATCTTTCTGGAAAGGACCTTCCTTTTTTTTAACCCCCCCCCCCCCCCCCCCCCCCGTCCAGTTTCAATCAGCATTGGCTGCTGGCAGTGTCCGTCTGCGATGCGGAGGCGCCGATTGGTCAGCCGGGCGTGTGGACGAGGGCCTTGGCGGTGCTGTTCTGGAAGAGCGGCTGCAGGAACATCCCCACCGTGCCCACCACGCAGACGAAGACGAAAATCCAGAGGAACAGCCGGTCGATCACCATGGCAACGTACTTCCAGTCCTCGCTCACCTGGGGGGGGGGGGGGGGTGGAGGGGTTGGAGAAAAGAGTTTTAACATGCGCTGATGATGTCACTCATTACCCTGGTAACCCTGGTAACCGTGGTGAACACTGAAAAGGTCCGGAGCCTCGCGCTGCTGCAAAAGTAGATCCCAACAGCTGCTGTGCGCTGAGCAGCCGGGTGCAAAATGGCCGCCGTGCCTCGCAGATTAAGGAGCAAGCCAGAACAGGAGCCATATGCATATAAAACCATTATCGTTATCATCACAAACGCTCTGGTATTGAGTTGCATTGCTTCTTTACACTTACTATCCATTTATGCAGACAAATAGTGACTTGGATTTATTCAGGTTAAGTGCCTTTGCTCAAGGGCAAAACTGCAGTGCCCCACCTGGAAATCAAACCCACAACTCCCCGGTGATTCCTAAAGGGTGTTTGGTAAAGAGGCCTGAAAGTGAGCACCAAATGCAAAAGAGGTAAGCTACAGTACATATTGCATATTTACACCCACATTTTTAACATTAACCGCAGTCTTCTCAATCCACTATGCTAACTAGCATTTTGATGAGTGAAAATTTTTGGTGTTAGAAAAAAGAAAGTTGCCAGATGTAAAAGTGCTGAGGCACCACATCCTTTAAGTGGCTCCCCCCCTCCCCTTGTATACCAATCCTTACAGATACATCAGCAACGCAGAAGCAGACAACAGAGCAACACAAAAGGAAAGCAGCGATAAAATAAATATGAGGTTCTTAAGCCTAAAGAGTGAGGTGAAGAGGCAGGCCTCACAGAGCAGACACCGCTCCCCTGCCGGCCCCCGGCAGCTTCGGGGGCCACCTGCCCTGCGCGACGGCCGTTTTTTTAACATATTTATTTTCCCCAAACGGGTGTTGGGTGCGCGGGGCAGAGACATCGGACCTGAGGACAGACGCGCGCCGCGAGGCGGGGCCCCGCCCCTGGCCCCGGGCCACGGGCGCTACGGTGTCCTCCGGCTCTCCGTTTCATCCCCACCTTTAATAACTTAAAAGGCTCGTTTACCCGACGCTCCCGGTTCAAATGACCGTGCGCCCGAGGCGCCTGGCCAGTAATTTAACTCTACTGGACCAGGGCTGCACCCCCCCCCCCCCCCCCCCCCCACCCCATACCCATCCTCACTTACACTTAGCGGAGTACATGAGCTACTGGGGCATAACAAACAAAACGTGAAAACTCATAATCAATAAAACCCGAAAACTCATAACCAATAAAAACCTGAGAAGTCATAACCAATAAAAAGCTGAAAACTCATAACCAATAAAGCCTGTGAACTCATAACCAAAAAACACCTGAAAATTCATAACCAATAAAAACCGAGAACTCACACCCTGGTCTTCTACTGGGGTATGGCCAATAAAAACTGACAACTCACACTCTGGTCTTCTACTGGGGCATAACCAATAAAAACCGACAACTCACACTCTGGTCTTCTACTGGGGCATGACCAATAAAAACCGAGAACGCACACTCTGGTCTTCTACTGGGGCATGACCAATAAAAACCGACAACTCACACTCTGGTCTTCTACTGGGGCATGACCAATAAAAAACGACAACTCACACTCTGGTCTTCGTCCTCGCCCTTCATGTGGTTGGCGATGAACCGCACCCCCTCCACCGCCTCCTCGAACCCCGGGGCAGGCCTGGCCCAGCAGGGCCTGCGTCAGGATGGGCGGAGATGGCTGCGGCGACGGCTGCTTCCCGGGCCGCGTCAGGCTGGAGGTCTGCAGGGGGGCGGAGCCCACGCCCACGCTGTCCTTCCTCTCCCTCAGCCCGTTCTGCGCCTCCGTGGCCCCTCCCCCTCCCCCGGACTCCGCCCCCAGTTGCTTGACGGACGCCTGGTTGACGTAGCAGGCGCAGGGGTCGCTGTTCTCGGCCGGGGGGGCGGGGTACTCCGCGCTCCCCGCCGGCGCCGCCCCCCCCAGCCTCCTTCCTCCTCCCCCTTCGACTCCGCCCCCGCGCTCGAAGGCCTGCCTCTTCCTCCTGAGCCGCTGCCGCTGGCAGCCGTGGCGGGGCTGCTGCATGAAGAGGAGGGCGGGGAGCCGGACCAGGAAGACCAGCTTGACCCACGGCGGCATGGTGTGGGTGGTGGGCGAGCGGTGGTGCACGTTGAGCACGCACACGCTGGTGACGATGGAGAAGGTCACCAGCACCATGGTGAACATCAGGTACTTCCCCACCAGCGGCACGTCCAGCGAGGTGGGCGGCACGATCTTGGAGATGAGCAGCAGGAAGACGGTGAGCGCCAGCAGCACGGAGATGCACAGGGTCATCTTCTCGCCGCAGTCGGACGGCAGGTAGAAGACCAGGATGGCCAGCGAGGTGATGAGCACGCAGGGGATGATCAGGTTGATGGTGTAGAAGAGCGGCTTGCGGCGGATGATGAAGTCGTAGGTGATGTCCACGTAGGCGGCGTCGGCTGGGTTCTCGTTGCGCCGCCCGGGCAGGGCGATGATGTCCCACTCGCCGCTGGGCGTGAAGTCGTCCATGCTGGCCACGTCGGCCTTCAGGACCAGGTCGATCTCGGTGCGGTCGTAGGTCCAGGACCGGAAGCGCAGGGTGCAGTTCTGCTGGTCGAAGGGGAAGTGCTTCACCTCGATCTTGCAGGCGCTCTTGTAGATGGCGGGCGGGAGCCAGAAGACGCTGCCGTCGTGGGAGACGACCGCGTTGGAGTAGAAGGACACCTCGTACATCCCGTCCGCGCTGTGGGGAGGGGGCGAGAGGCACCCGTTACCACGCTAAATTTAGCCATTTAGCAGTCCCCTTTAGCCAAAACCCTTAGCGATGTTGTGTGAGCACGTTATTACGTACTTATGATGTATTAAACGTTTAATCAGCCTAAATACTTTCACGTTAAACCTCTCCTCACTGCCCACCCCTGGTGATGTTTAAAATGGCCTCCTGTTGTTTAAAACGTGAGCTTTTACCTGTGCAGTACAGTCAAAAAAAATTTAACCAATCAAAATCATTGCATATTTCAGAAGGTCCTCTATTTGACCTATACAGTCTGGCTGTAGGACTGTGTGCAGCAATGACTAGGTACCCAACCTATCAAATGCATAGCTGCTATTTTTAAACCAGGCCACCAGCCAATCAGTGACTATCTTCCTCACAGAATCTGTACACCACAGAATCGCTAATGGAATTTCCACATTAATTATACTACGGGAGCTGAGCCACTTGGAGCTGGGTGCTCCTCGATAAGTGTCTTCACGTTCGCGCTCAGCAGGTCAGCTCGTCGGGTATGACGTCATTTCCTGTTTGAGCATCTGCCCGAGAGAGGGCCCGGATCGTGTAGCGAACCGGCGTCTCTCTGCCCGAAATGTTTCCACGGCAGGGCAGGCACACCGACCCGTCCTGGCGTCGGACCCGCCGGCCTCCCAAAGGGCCGAATTAACATTGATGAGGGCCGCCCGCCGCGAAGGTGACACCACGACGGCCCGCGCCCCGCCCTCGCGCCACCAGGCTATCCGCTCCCCGCAAAACAAGCCCCCCCCCCCCCCCCCCAAAAAAAAACAACGGAGCCGCACGGATCGTCCCCCGGCTGTTGTGTTTACGAAACGCTATCCAATATTAACGATACTCAGAAAAGGAACAACGGGATCGCAGGAGCTTTAGTCTTGACCCAAAGCTAAAAATAAAAAAGTTAAAAAAAGCGGCTCCGAGCCGCGGTTTAAATTGCGCTCGACTCTGAAGCGCGCACTTCGCCACGGCCAGCGTCACACCCGGTGAGGTTCAGATGGTCAAATAAAGTTAGGGGGCTCCAGGAATCAATATTAAAGTGCAGGGCAATTTCCCCCCGAGCTTCTCCGTCCGTGCAGGAGTCAGCACTTCACCTCCACGGTCCCCACGAGACCCGTGTACTGCTAAAAGCTGCCATCATTCCAGTCGGTGCAGGAAGTGTAAAAAAAATATATATTTATTATTTTTTGATATGAAGGAGATACAAAGAATTTTGTTACAGTGGTTGGTAGAAGAGATATACATTTGTAATATTTTTGTTTGTTTGATTAACTGGCACCCAGATGGTACACAAGCACATTTTGATGTAGGATAGTGCTACAAATGAACAGATCAAGCACATTGATGTAAATTTGCGTATGAACGTATATGCAGAGAAGGTTCGTTAAAAAGCTTGTACGTCGCGGGCAAGCGGTTCGTGTGCTGGTTACCTGCCACCTCGGGGGGGGGGGGGGGGGGGGGCGAAGGAAATTAGCAACTAGCGGGGGGGGGGGGGGGGGTCACATGGGTAAGACGGCCAAGGTACGTGCGGGGGGTGACAGAGACACCCGCGGCAGCGGCCAGCTGTCCCGCAAGAGGATCCGCACCCTGGCGTGCCCCGGAGCGCAGGTAGAATTCGCCGGGGGGGGGGGTGGTGAAGGTTAGGGGGGGGCAGGGCGAGAGGGGAGTCAGGTAAGGACATCAGGGACACTTCTGTTACCGCCGGGCGGGTAAGGTGTCTCGGAGACGTCAGGCGGAGAAGCCGCGCTAATTAGGCGCGGTCAGGCGGGCGGGGCTCAGTCGCGCCGATCGGCGGGCTAAGGTAGCGGGACGGGGGGGGTACTGTGCACCCCCCCCCCCCCCCCCCCCCCCCGCCCGCACGCAGTTGAAAGGTAAGAGCCGTGAAGAGCCGACAAGGTGAGGCTCCCTCCAAAAAAAACAGAAATAAAAATAGCACAGTGAGACAGTCGCTGGCCTGGGAATGCAGTTAGCCCGGTTCGCTATCATTGCTTACCGCTGCTCAGGCGGATTCGCTTACGTTCGCTTACATATTAAAGTGCCCTGGAATAAGAGCGTCTGCTGAACGAACGAAGCACAAAAGCCCAGGTTTGCCCGCGAGTAGCTCCCCGAAATGCCCCCCGACCGCCGCTACTTCAGCCCAAGGTGAGGCCTGACGCGGGGGGGGGGGGGGGGGGGGGGCTCGTCCGGGGAGATCCGGGCTCATCCGGAGTCTTCTCCAGCGCTCTGACTTTGACAGCAGCTGAAGGTCAAGGTCGGCGGGGGGGGGGGGGGGGGGGGGGGGGGGGGGGGGGGGGGGGGGGCAGAAAGCTGACAGCTGATGTCAGACTGGGGTAGGATGGCAGAGGTGACAGACCTCTCTCTCCGGCCCCTCTTTCCACATTAAGTGGCCCATACGCGCCTGTAATGACACCGCGGCAACACGCCTGTCACTCAGCCGTCACCCCCGGTTACCCCGCGGGAGTCCGATTGCAGGCGCGGGGCGCGTAATCCCCGATCCGGTCCCCAACCTTCAAAAGCCGGCCCGGGTCGTTCCGCGAGAAAACGGACCCCAGAGGAAACTCTCTGGGAAACGGCGTCGCATTGTGACATCACCAGGAGCGCGCTCAGTAGATCCCGTGGCACTCTTCTCAATGGGGCTCATCACGAAGCTCCACCATTTTATCATTCGAGCCCATTTCTACGCAAAAGACTGGCGTTCGCGCCACGCAACGTTAAAAAAAAAGCGCGTCTGCGAGGGTGAATCGCCGACACAGTTTCGGCAAAGCGCCGGCGGGGTGCGAGCGCGCCCCCCCTCCCAGCGCCGCACCGAAACGGTTTGGCGTATTTGTTCGGCGTACCCGTCCCGTTACGTGCGTGTGTCATTACCTCTTAAGCTCGCTTAACAGCAACGGCGATAATAACAGGGGAATGGCCTCTGTTAGCTCACTTAGCGCTTCATTCACACCCGCTAGGGGGTGGTGGAAGAGGCTCTGCGGGGGGACGGGGGGGGGTTGGGGGGTGGGGGGGTGGTTTCGGGGGGGGGAAGGGAGGGGGGGGGTCGGGACACTCACTTGTTGTAGAGCACGACATCTGGCAGCCAGATGTGCTTGGAGGGCAGGCGAACCTTCAGCATCCCGTCAAACTCCTCGGGGACCCAGGACAGCCGGTAGTCCTGCCACTCCTCAACACAGAATCATGGGGGGAAAAAAGCAGCTCGAATGGCAAATCTGGAGTGTTCAAAAACGTCAGGTTTCCTCACTGTGCACGAACAATAAAGTTTCTTTTTCATTTTAGTTTTTTTTTGGTGAGAATAGGCAGCATATGCTTTAAAGGGCATAATTTATGGTGGGTTGAGGTTAGGGTTATTACAAAACAGGCCCAAAATAATAATTTCCTATAATAAAGATGGGGATTTCAGTTGTGATTGGGATACACTGACCAGTAATCTAAAATATTTCCCTTTAGAATTCACCAGAAATTATCATTTTACGGCTGTTCTTCTGAAGGGGGCATGCCCCTGGAGGGTTGTAGTTCTCAGGGTCTATACATTTAAACCCCCCAAATATTCAAACTGAAGTTATGCCCTTATGCTGCACAGTAAATACAGCATTACATATAGCAAATACGTTTTTTCTGCCTTTAAACCATTATACACACATGACTTACAATATTATTAAACATTAATTGACATGCATTGGAAATTACACCCATAAATGTTAGCCAATATCCCAAATAAATTGAAATATTTAGCATATTGTGCTATCTGGGCCAGGTGATTTGGTATATTCAATGCTTAAAATACATTCCTTAGAATAATGGAAATGAAGGTAATGATACAGATTTATGTGAATTCAGCACATTTGACAGACAGCACCATTTTTACCGTGGTAATGAACGTAGCCTTCTGAGGCAGAACATGGGCTGTGTGTCCTTACTGCCTCCCAGTGTCCGCATTCAGCAGCTCCTAGAACATTAATGGGCTTTCCCTCCCTCCCTCCCTCCCTCCCTCCCTCCCTCCCTCTCTCTCTCTCTCCCTCTCTCCCTCTCTCTCACTCCCCCTCTCTCTCTCTCTCTGGATCGCTCTCTCCCTCTCTCTTTTTCCTGTCATCACTCTGCCGGCACCATAATGATTTAAAACACATTCAGCCCCTTTCTAGTGGCAGCCGTACAACTCTGGGAGGGTATAACAGGCAGTCAGCCCTGGGAGGGTATAATATAACAGACAGTCAGCCCTGGGAGGGTATAACAGACAGTCAGCCCTGAGAGGGCATAACAGACAGTCAGCCCTGGGAGGGTATAACAGACAGTCAGCCCTGGGAGGGTATAACAGACAGTCAGCCCTGGGAGGGTATAACAGACAGTCAGCCCTGGGAGGGTATAACAGACAGTCCCTGGGAGGGTATAACAGACAGTCAGGCCTGGGAGGGACAGTCAGCCCTGGGTGGGTATAACAGGCAGTCAGCCCTGGGAGGGTATAACAGACAGTCAGCCCTGGGGGGGGGGGGTATAACAGACAGTCAGCCCTGGGAGGGTATAACAGGCAGTCAGCCCTGGGAGGGTATAACAGACAGTCAGCCCTGGGAGGGTATAACAGACAGTCATCCCTGGGGGGGTATAACAGACAGTCAGGCCTGGGAGGGTATAACAGACAGTCAGCCCTGGGAGGGTATAACAGACAGCCCAGTTATAACAGACAGTCAACCCTGGGAGGGTATAACAGACAGTCAGCCCAGAGAGGGTATAACAGACAGTCAGCCCTGGGAGGGTGGGAGGGGTATAACAGACAGTCAGCCCTGAGAGGGTATAACAGACAGTCAGCCCTGGGAGGGTATAACAGACAGTCAGAGCAGTCAGCCTGGGAGGGTATAACAGACAGTCAGCCCTGGGAGGGTATAACAGACAGTCAGCCCTGAGAGGGTATAACAGACAGTCAGCCCTGGAGGGTATAACAGACAGTCAGCCCTGGGAGGGTATAACAGACAGTCAGCCCTGGGAGGGTATAACAGACAGTCAGCCCTGGGAGGGTATAACAGACAGTCAGCCTGGGAGGGTATAACAGACAGTCAGCCCTGGGAGGGTATAACAGACAGTCAGCCCTGAGAGGGTATAACAGACAGTCAGCCCTGGGAGGGTATAACAGACAGTCAGCCCTGGGGGGGTATAACAGGCAGTCAGCCCTGGGAGGGTATAACAGGCAGTCAGCTCTGGGAGGGTATAACAGACAGTCAGCCCTCAGGTGTGATCAGCTCCTCAGGTACATGATTGCATGTAGAGAGAGCACCTCAGCTATGTCAGTCTGCAGCTCCGGTGTGTTAGTGCTGTGTGTTTCTGTGCATGTGTGTGTGTGTGTGTGTGTGTCTGTGTGTCTGTGTTTGTGTGTGCGTGCGTGTGTGTGTGAGTGTGTGTGTGTGTGTGTGTGCTTGTGTGCGTGTGTGTGTGTGCGCGTGTGTGTGTTGTCTGGTTTTAAGCTGGTTTGGAGATGGACAAGCTGGTAACAAAATGGTTTAGCTAGCAACCGTGCTGGCAAGACCATGTCTGACTGGTGGGCCAGCTCTGTACCGACAACAAACCATCAACAAATTCCATCCTAGCCTGGGAGCTGGAATTTCCACCAGGGAAGACAATGGCCACTGAAGTAGTGTGGGCTTCTCTAGTGCGCGTACTTGAGCAAAAGCAGCATTTCTGTCCCCTGGCAGTACAGACATTGACAGGAAATGAGGTAAGGGAGAGGCAGGAAGTGATGAGGTGACTCACCTGCGTCAGCCAGACATTGGTGGTCATGATCTGTTCCCTCTCGTGCTGGAACGGAAAACCGAACAGCAGACGTCACCGATAATGGAAAAAGGTACAGTCAAAACCTATGTTACGCTAACGAGACACTCTTTAGCATCCAAACAGGAATATCTTTTTAAAAAGAGGTGTCCTTATTTCATTGGGAGGCCATCGTGGCGGGAGAAGTGGCAAACAGAACAGAACGTGCGACGTGAAAAAATAATGTTTTTACGCCAGCATGCGGTGTCACACTGCCGCCTTGTCACAAGAGCAGGTCGGCACAGCTGAGTTCAGAATTCTCAGGTGCTGACAGCAGGTGGACACTAGAGGGCAGCAGAGAACAGCAGCACATACTGGGCACTAGAGGGCAGCGGAGTGCAGCATGGCGTTACCGGCACTGGGGGATTAACGGTTCACTCACCACACTGATCAGCTGTGCCAGAGACACCATCAGCTGCACGGTCACCACTTCCGACCCATTGGTCGCCGGACGAATCAGTTTGTTGTAATGGGCGGGGTTGAGGAGGTGCTCCACCAATCGCTCCTCGGTGTTCACCCCAAGGCTTCCTGCGGGCACGGACGGTGATTGGTCAGGAGGAGGCATTCCATTTGCAATATAAACACACGCAAGCACAACATGACACACCTGCCCGACCGACAAACCCTGCTCCACCCAAAGCCCGTTCCGCTGGTGATGTAAACCCTCGATTGGACGCAAAGAGCGAATCAGCAGCAGCTCTCTTTCTTTTTTTTCTCAAACGCGTGCCGTATTCACCGGGGGGGGGGGGGGGGGTGGCGCTCCAGTTTCGCCTCAGCTGTTTAAATATTACGGTGTAAAAATAGGGTATTGCGCATCATCAAGGGAAAAAAAACTGCAGAAGAGGAAAACCCTCTCTCTTTATCTCTCTCTATCCGTCTCCCTCTCCACCCCACCCCCCACCACCTCTCTGTTCTGTGTGTCATTGTCCTCTATATTTCCCCTTCCTATATCTCTCTTCCTTCTCACTCTATTATTTTTTTTCCTCTGTTTTATCACCTTCTACTCCACCTCTCCCTTTCTTACTCTAAGTTAAATTCTGTTTTATATCAAATGGAATTTAATTCTGTGCAGTGGTAAAGCGCTTTCAACTGTACCAAGCTCATACACAAACCCCTCCCTCATACATCTAACATGTTACATCACACAACATTTCCTCTCTCTCTCTCTCTCTCTCTCTCTTGTTTCCCGGGTTCAGTGAGCAGGAATGATAGTTTTACAGCCTGGATCATTGAAGACTGTAATCATGCCCCATAAACTCTCCCTCTCTCTCTCTCTATCTCTCTCACTCTCTCTCTCTATCTCCCACAGACATCAAAGCTATTGCTAAAACATGTCCTGCCATTACCATCTTCACTATTTATACAGACTGCTTGTCAGTTATGTTTGTGTTAGTGTGTGTGGGGGGGATGCACAGCCATGTTTGTGACATCATCCGTGTGTGAGAGCTTCAAACAGGGCCCTTTTGCTAAGCACACTGCAGTGTGCACGTAACCGTGGCGACCCCTCTTTAGTGAGCAATAAGCCAAGGGAAAGGCCGCACTCGGGCTCGTAAGGGTTTCTGAAATATAACAAACTAAATGTGTACGATTGCCATTCAGAATGATACAAATATAAGCCTATTGTGCCATGTTTTGCGCTCTAATAAAAAAAAAATCATATTCCACATGTAAGTTAATTGCAAAATATAAAATCTAATGCGTATGGTATGTAATACATATTGCATATATATATTAGATATAGCTCAAAATACTGAGCATATAATAAACATATTATTGATCGCCAGTTGTATACAGAATGCAGAAAATAATAGAATTTGTGTGTATGTAAAATGTCATAGTGTATAAAGGTGCTAATTGCTAATATATTTAATTATATATTTGACAATAATTACAATATATCGTAATTCCGTATAGGCTGGAAAGTCCTGGATATTATCAGCCACAATAAAAAAGTAATATTGGATATTACTTTTTTATTGTGGCTGTTTAAATTATTAAGTGATGCTAATGTTTGTTTTTTATTTGTTTGTGCATTCTGATAAGCTGTGAACTCACAGCAATATGAATATTTTATGAACAGTGCTGTTTAACGTGCAGTCTGTATGAGTGGGTATGTAACCAGTTAGTTCTCGTTGAAGGCACAAGAACATAAAATGTTGCAGGACTTTAAACTATACTGGCCAGGCGGCCATATTTTTGTTCCAAAAACCCGTAGACGGGCACAGGCCTACACACATTTATAATCCAGGAAATTGGTACTGAAAAACTGTACTAGGACTGCTTTGAATCATCCTGTTTAGGGAATTACAGGTTCTGTATATACATGCTCACATTTTGGGAGGTGGGGGGGGGCAAGGGAGGGAGGGAGAGAGAGGTAGAGAGAGAGAGATTAGGAAGGAATAAGCAGAGACAGAAACAGTGAGCTCTATTTACTGCGATGGAGAGAGGCTCGGCTGCTGCCAAAAGCTTTTACGACTCAATATCCAAGAATCAATATGACATCAGGACGGAGGAGCGGGTGCTGAGAAAGAGAGAGAGACTGAGAGAGAGAGAGAGGGAGAGAGAGGCGCTGATTTGTGCAGATCTCTGAGGCGTGCATTATTGAACGAGGCCTTATAAACTGAGGACAGATCTGAGAGCTGATGGAGAGCGGCGACAGAGAGCCGGGGGCTGCAGGGAGAGGAGTGCGCAAAAAATCTGTGTTCCGGAATGCTGAAGCACATGGATCCAGGCCACAGCCAGAGGAGTGTGCAAGAATCTGTGTCCCAGAATGCTCTAGCACACTTCCTCTGGACTGTGCACGTGTTCCAGAATGCTGGAGCACACTTCCTCTGGACTGTGCTTCTGTTCCAGAATGCTGGAGCACACTTCCTCTGGACTGTGCATGTGTTCCAGAATGCTGGAGCACACTTCCTCTGGACTGTGCAAGTGTTCCAGAATGCTGGAGCACACTTCCTCTGGACTGTGCATGTGTTCCAGAATGCTGTAGCACACTTCCTCTGGACTATGCATGTGTTCCAGAATGCTGGAGCACACTTCCTCTGGACTGTGCTTCTGTTCCAGAATGCTGTAGCACACTTCCTCTGGACTGTGCATGTGTTCCAGAATGCTGGAGCACACTTCCTCTGGACTGTGCATGTGTTCCAGAATGCTGTAGCACACTTCCTCTGGACTATGCATGTGTTCCAGAATGCTGGAGCACACTTCCTCTGGACTGTGCTTCTGTTCCAGAATGCTGTAGCACACTTCCTCTGGACTATGCATGTGTTCCAGAATGCTGGAGCACAATTCCTCTGGACTGTGCTTCTGTTCCAGAATGCTGCAGCGCACTTCCTCTGGACTGTACATGTGTTCCGGAATGCTGGAGCACACTTCCTCTAGACTGTGCATGTGTTCTGGAATTATGTCTACAGGACCTCTTCATGTGCAGTAATCAATCGAGAGCAAAAATAAATAAAAGCAAAGCTTCTTGCCTTGCTTCTTGATAAAAAAACGTCCATAATCTTTCATTTAACCTTCCATTAAAGATACAGCACATGTTCAGCACAATGACTTTTACAAACCTTTAAGAGAATCATTTTTGGCTGGACCGCAACAGTGGGGCCAGCCCTACAAACGCGAATGTCTATGACTGAGTGAGTGACTGAGTGCGTGAGTGATGCAGTTACACCATTGGTCGGCCGGATCACGTGTGTTAGGTCCAGCCATATACTAGGTTTTGACCTGGTCTTGTTCATTCTCATTTATTCCAAAGGAACAATGCACACTAGTCCACAAGCCAGCAGTTTTGTCAATCAAATCCATAAATGAATATTCCTACTGCAGGTCAAAAGGTTGTTTTTAAGAAAAGTCACACTGAAGCTCTAAATTTTGACGTTCCAGCTCTTGCTTGGCAAGGCTTTCAGAAACCTTCAGGTCAGATTTCACGCTCTGCGGTGCACCACAAGTCAATCTCACATTGTGCGCATTTAACGTGAACATCACAAAGGCTCTAAGCACCACAGAGCGAGAGTCTGTTTCTCTGGGTTCGAATTTCGGTCATTTTGTACAAAGTGCTCTGGGCTACCGTTTTTTTTTTTTTCCCAGTTTCACAGAAGACCGTGGTAACCATGACAGCGATATAAACGACGTTGATATATTCCTATGTGTACAACTGCACCATTTGTATGGAGACAGTGTCAGCTCGTCAGCCTTAGCTGAACATACACCAGTGTAAGCTATATCTCCGTCTGTCACAGCTGCACTTTGTTAGCATGCTAAAAGTAGCGCTAGTATGCTAACTGTCACTGCCCATTTTTGCACAACCTGCCTGATTTGACCAGCATCAATTTCTGGTTCCAGCTACTCTTGTCATACCAACAAAGTACGAAGCATAGCTTCGAGTGACGAATGTTGTGCTGAAGCCAATGAACTTTGGCTAAAGCTGACGAGCTGAGGATGAGATGTCCTCTCAGGGCCACCGTACGTGCGTCCATGCAGTGGAGAATGGACGCTCCCGAAGTGGCTGTCCAGCAGGTGATGGAGCAGAAAAGCTTCATAAACCCAAAAATAAATAAATAAATAAACAAAACAATAATATCATATGTTAACGAGTCACTGATTTGAAACTATGGTACTCTTATTTTGTCTTTCTCCTCTGGCCTGGTGGAGATAAGTCACCTTCACAGTGCCCTACTCTTCTGCTCTCAGCGCAGGCTGCTACCTGCTTTCCAAAGCAATTTAGCCTGCCTTTAAAAAAAAACAAAACAAAATCTGACATAAACGAACACTGACACTTGCATAAACAAAGCGCATGTGGTTTTGTTTGCGTTTTCCATTTTATTTGTCCTTTTTCGTTTACTTCGCTTAGGGGACAACAGCCCTTTCCCCACTCAGGTCTTGAACACCTGTCCCAGAATCCAGTGCTCTACCCGCTGCGATGCCACCTGCCCTTCTATGTTGTTTGACCTTGCAGTCTGTTTATTCCTGTGTGTGTATATGTGGGGCAGAGCGAGAGAGAGAGAGAACAAGGGAGAGAAGGGGGGGGGGAGAACATATGAGATTATGTGTGTGGGAGTGCAGGCATATTCTGTTCCAATTTATACAGCAGATGTATGCATTGCTATAAATCAATACTGCTTTTCTGTATTGTCTGTGCGCATGTGTGCTTGGTAATGCATGTAGCCTTATAATCTAAAAAGTAGCACATTTGTATTACTGACAGGGGGCGCGCACTGTTCCATTTTGGGATCACTTTCCTCCTGGTCATTATTGACCGATGCCTTTAAGGAGATGATAGACGGCTGGTGTCCACACAGAACGCCGTTTAGTTGATTGAGTTGCTGGTAAAAACGGGAATTGTAAGCCGCGCGTCGCTTCATTGATTTTGCCCGACTGGAAGGTCTCGGCCCCTTTCGAGTTGAATGGAGACATCTCCTAATTCAATTAAATATTTCAGCTGGTCAATATAAACAGCCAAGTGGTGCTAGTGATGGAGTGCAGTATTATCCACCACAGCGCTACATTGATTAAGGACAGCACGGGACATTAACATCTTACATCTTTTCCGTACTTCTCACGTGCACAGGGTGCCTACACTTCCTTCATTACGAGGAATGCTAAGCCGTCCGGCCCCACGTGGAGTTCACTCTGACCCTTCCCCATCTGCTCCGCGTACTGTCGGCTTGGCACATCTGTCGCAGCTAATTAGCTCAGGGGACTGAGCCGCAACGGCGGCCGTTTTCGAGGAAACCACGTCGGCTCGGTCGAGTGATGGATGACGCTGGAGAGGGAGAAGCGCCGTGTGTGTGTGTGTGTGTGTGTGTGTGTGTGTTTTTTTTTTTTTTTACCTGAATATGTTAATTGATGTAAAATGGTTCTGCATGATGCGTTGTGATTGACACTGAGAGAGTGTATGTGTCCTGTTTTTGTGGTGCAATATATTTCAGATTGTGTGTGTGTGTGTGTGTGAGTGAGAGAGAGAGAGAGAGAGAGAGAGAGAGAGAGAGAGAGAGAGAGAGAGAGAGAGAGAGAGAGAGAGAGAGAGAGAGAGGAGGGGGGCAAAACTGAGGTTTCAATTGGAAATACAATTTTCTCTGGAAAAATATAAAAAGGCAAGACAACTAGTATTTGCACAAAACGCTTTCTGACAGCGTTGTACGACGTCACCATAGTACACAAGAATGTTGCTTTAATAGCTAACTACACCCTGTAGCATTGTTGCAGCCATCGTCTTATATCGCTGTGTCATAAACGGGTTTAGTACAGACAGTATATTTATGTGAAGCACGATTATATTATTATTTATTACTGTACTTTAACAGCAACTTATTCGACACCTTCTAAAAATGTACCCGGGACAGACTTTCTGTGTATTTATATTACCCCACTTTAAACATCAACCATATTGTAACCACAATGTATTCATAATTTATACTGGGGAATGCAGCTGGCTACCCAAGGTGTACCAGTGAACACGGCCATGCAAAATATTCTGAAGTACGACTCGTGGCGACACATCTATCTCTTGACAATTTTAAACCATACATCAGTTTCTCAAGTTCTGTTTTTCATCTCTGTTAGGCCGTACAACGAAGTGTCTGTCTGTCTTTCGGTCTGCGTGAACTGTTAAAATCACATTCTCCCCCTGGTTATCCACCCTTTAAATAGCGCTGATAAACAAGTTACTCACTTTTCACAATGGCGAGCAGGTAGAACAGCATCCAAGGACCCATCGCAGCGCAGAGGGAAGCTCATCCGCGGCTGGTGATATGTATAATGTGTGCTTATGTTCGGAGATTTGCGCACATGTATGCCATATAACGGAGTCTTTTGGTGTATTATTTGGTACCTGGGGTGCTTACGTCAGTCCTTCCCGGTCGAGGCATTGTTTTCCTGTGGCGCGCATAAAATCTCCTGCCCAGAATTCAGGTATGTCCAAACTACTCGTTTTGGGTTACGCGAACGAACGAGAAAAGCGGAGGTGGCGAGAGAGGGAGGGGTGGAAATGTATCAGAATTTCCCATCCGTGATTAAGCTGGCAGCAGTCGAGCCTCGCACTCATTTTCTGTCATACCTGAAACGAAGACAAAAATCCACATTGTCCGTGTCATGTCTTGAACGAATATCAATATGGGAAAATAGGATCAGCGGATGTTTGTGGCGATTGTGATTGCGGGGTCAGCGTATCTTTAGAGGAAGAGATTGCAAAGCAAAAAAAGTCGGAAAATCGTTCATAATTAACCTAGTTACGGGCCCATTGCTGATGCTTGCATTTTCGTTATTGCCCTCTTTATTATTCTTCGTTATTGTTTTGTTTTAGTTGTGGATGGTGGTGTTTATTCGGAGCTTTGTGGTGTGCGTTGATGCCTGTGCGTGCGCCGCCACTGTCCGCGAGCGAACTGGAGCTCGAGGGACCTGAACGCGTCATTCACGCCTGAAGAGGAGAGACGGTACCGTGTTGCTATATTCAGGCACAGTTAGCATCCCCGCTACATCACCCCCCCCCCCCCCCCCCCCCCCTCACACACACACGCTTACACACTCACACAAATGAGGCTCAAGAATCTTTGCCTGCGTCTTGTTCACGTATGTTCACGGAAATATATCCCCCATCCATATCAGATATCTTTATTTAACCTAATGTTTCAGACTTTTCTCATAACATGGATACTATTATAAGTGCCGTCGTCACAATAAATTTTGCCCCCCCCCCCCCCCCCCCCCCCCCCCCCCCTTTACTGTATGGCTTCAGCTGTCTTTTATTGATGTGTCTTGTTTTTGTCATTTTTATCCCATGGGGGTATTCAAAAAAGTGACCTCCATATACACAGCAGGATGGAGGGGGGCAAATGAAGCACTGAACAATTAAACAAATAAATAAAAACACGGACTATACTGGAGAAAATGAAAGCAAACAAAGAAAGGAGAACGATACAACGATAAGGGACATCGAGGGAGGTGTGTGTTTGTGCGTGTGTGGGCGGCGGGGGGGGGGGGGGGGTGAAAACCAGATGTGGAGTAAAAAGCATAATTCCCTGCATTAATCACTACCTCTCTTTCCCTTCTGCTCTGTCTCGCTCTCTGTCTCCCTCTCCTCCCTTTCTGCCTTTTTCAGCACTGTCTTCCGGTCTGCGTTTTCCTTTTTGGCCTCTCTGTGTTGCTCTCTCTCTCTCTCTCTCTCTCTCTCTTTCTCAGGCTCGCTGCGGTGCTTGGGGTGGCCTCCTGCCGCTGGTCTGTTGCGTTGTCTGTGGCCATGAATAATTTAGGAGATGCAACCTCCCTGAGTGCTTCCCTCCAACTTCTCACCAGTGCTGACTCTGCCTACCCCCCCTCTCTACCTCTCTCTCTCTCTCTCTCCCTTAGCCTATATCACTCCCTCTCTCTCAAACTCTCCCTCTCTCTCTCTCTATCCCTCTTCCTCTATTTCTCCCTATCACTTCCTCTCTTATCACTTTGCCTCTATCACTCCCTCTCTCTCAACCTCTAACTCTCTCTCTATCCCTCGATCTCTCCCTTTGCCTATATCACTCCCTCTCTCTTTCCTTTGCCTCTATCACTCCTCTCTGTCTTCCCTTTGCCTCTGTCACTCCCTCTCTCTGTCTCTCCCTTTGCCTCTATCACTCCCCCTCCCTCTCTCCCACTCCCTTTGCCTCTATCACTCCCTCTATCTCCCCATTTGCCTCTATCACTCCCCCTCTCTCTCACTCTCTCCATCTAACTCTCCCTTTGCCTCTGTCTCTCCCTCTCTCTCACTCTCTCTCTCTCTCTGACATGTCCGTATGACTGTCACACTGACAGAATGCTGCAGGAGGCATCAGGAGCCAAACAGGATGCATTTCACTTACCACCACAGACCAGAGGTGGAAAATCCAGGTTCGGGAATTAAAAGTCCTCCCCAGTATGTTCTTCCAGTCACCTGGACTTACTAATTAGCACAGTTCTTCAGCCTGGAGGAAGAACTAATTAGTGAAATCAGCTGGCTGAAACACATGGCAGGACTTTTTCTTTCTGACCCCTAGACTTTCCACCTCTGGCACAGACCGGTGCCACTGACACACTGACTAGCTCAGTATTGGGATGTAGGGGTGTACAGTATTAACATCATATGAAAACAGAGACACTGAAGCATACTTGTTTTTCTTTATAATTTCCGTAACCAAACAGATTATACAGCATTACAGGCATACAGAAGTACACATTCTGCAAAGCTTTGATGATTAACGAAGACACTTTATTAATATTAATGATAACAATTCCTTATTTTGACATGAACACCAGGTATTATGTACACAATTACATAAAACAATAACAGCCATTTTAAGACATATTCCTCCACGTGGCCAATATACAAGTCACCAAAAAATAGATTACTAAGAAATACAGGTTGAATTCTCATTGAGGCCAACAGAATTAGGGAAACGGTATTAGCCCTGTTGGACTGAATTCTTGTTATTCACCGACGGTGCTGTTTGAGCTACATTCAATGCGGCCACAATCCTTCAGGTTCCTGTTTTGGCAGTCAGTTCCAATGCGTGCTATGTAAATGAGGGCTGCCGTGGTGTGACCCCTCCCCCCACAAGTTTCCGTGGAGACGGGGGTAATGGCGTCCGTACCCCTTGCCTGAACTATGTCTAATCGATGGGAGTCTCTTACCGGCATTCTCGAGATCTGGGATCCAATGAAGTGACACGATTTACCTGAAAAATGAACGCACTTCAATCCGCCGTATTGATTTTTCCTAATGGACTGAGGGGCTGTCATTAGATCCCGTGGGATCCGGGCTAATTGGCGTCAGCCAAAGACAGCGCACTGCATTACGCTGATCACACACAGTTAGCAGTGCCAACCCCGAACAACGTCGCAGTCATTCACAAAAGCAAATTAAGAAATAATGAACAGAGAGGGAATGAGATATTGTTTTTCTCTGGTCCGCAACACCTCCTTGCTGCGAGACAAACGTTATGCTTTTGGGATGGAAGAGGGCCAGAGGATTTCATCGTTCATTCTGAGGGCCTGCACAGAATCTGATCGTCAGCAATAATCAAGCGTTTCCAAAATGGATCGAGTCCAGCAGGATGCAATGTGCGAGCTCGTCCACCAGAGGGCGTGAGCAAACGTCCCTTTTGCTATTTCGCCATTGAGAACTTCAGAGTTTGTAATAAACTGGTGAACCTGACAGGGGTTTGTGAAACAAAAAGGCAGGTTTTAAAAAGTTGGAACAAAGAAACTGATTGATGAAAAGGTGTGTGAGGAGAAGAATATGCATCATCCGATGCACATGCAAGAATATAACCTCCTATTTGTTCAAAGTACTTTCAGTGAATTTGTGAGTGCACTTTGTAAGGGAGGTAGCAGAGTCAATAAGCTGAGCGTCTATTTAAAATATTACTGTTTGAGAGAGAGGGGGTGTGTGTGTTACCCTTGTTTGTTCTGCCATACTGTCTACCCAGATGTGGTTCTACCTGGTTTTCCAGTACATTTTCTGTTCCGGAGAACCTATTACCAGTCTCTTAGCAAGATTAGCAGATTAGCAAACTGCACACAGCCAAACCCGTCCTATAAGGAGGAAAAACATTACAGGAGGCTCTAAGGGGCTTGCTCATGTTATCGTTTGGTGAAGTAATACATTGAAGACATCCAAACCATCCTATAACTCTATACCAACGTTTCTGCCTTCTAGAAATATAGGTGTGGTCAATATAGCCAGTAGCTGTGCTTATTTATCGTGTGTGATAAATACAAAATATAGCGAATGATAGCTGTTTTCATATGCGAGCAAGCTATATAGATCTCATTTCTGAAGCATCTCATTGGTCAGAACTTGATGGAACTCAATAATAGTTTGATAATGACCAATGGGTGGGGAATGCTACTTAGTGGAACATCCGTGGCCATACGACTCAACGGGAACTCTTCAGAATGGGCTGGACGTCGGTTTTGCGGAAAAGTGCCCCCACTAGAATAACCCAGCGACAGGCGACAGTTCCTGAAGGGGGGCCCGAGGGGCTCGGTTGTAGTTGTGATGTCAGAAGCCTTTATTCTATTATGGCAAAAAAAAAAATTTTAAAGCCTCAAAACATTTCAGGTCATCTGAGTCTTCATGAAGGTGGGGCCTTATAAAAGGGTTGAAGCTTCAATGGGTGGGTCTCCACACTAGATAATTCTCCACAGCATGTGCCAGTGTTGTATTGCAGTCCTGTTGGACACTGCAGTGGAATCCAAATCCGGTCCTGGTTTTCTTTCCGCCCAGGTAATTAACTGAACAGTTAGTGCTGCTGATTGGCCAGACTGTATTCACACCTGACTCCCAGGTAAGGGGAGGGTGGAAAACCAGCAGTCCTTGGACCTAGAGGGCCGTGATTTGAGTGACAGGGCTATGAAGAATGGGCTACAGACAGACAGACAGACAGACAGACAGACTACAGGACAGGGTTAGCGTGTGATGAGCGGGACAGAGAGAAAGAGAGAGTTACAGAGAGACAGAGGCGGAGAGAGGTACCGGGACACCGTGAGTGGAAAAGGGGGGGGCGGAGTCAGAGCGTGACGGACAGCGGCCGGAGTCACTGTGGGCGGGGCACGGGGTGGAGCAGGGTCATGTGCTCGGCCCCGGTGAAGGGCAGGCGCTGGCTGCAGTAGTGGTGCACCACCTCGGGGATGCTGGGAAACACGCAGCTGCTCTGGTCCAGCGTGTAGCCGCTCTCCTTGGTCTGAGCCACGATGATGTGCACACAGCCCTGACTGGTCCTGAGAGAGGGAGGGAGGGGGGGAGAGGGAGGGAGAGGGATGGAGGGAGGGAGGGGGGGAGGGAGGGGGGAGGGGGAGAGGGAGAGGAGGAGGGGAGAGAGAGACAGAGACAGAGGGAGAGAGAGAGAGGGAAGGAAAGAGGGAGGGAGAGGAGGAGAGGGAGGGAAAGAGAGAGAGGGAGGGAGAGGGGGAGAGGGAGGGAGGGAAGCAGAGGGAGAGATAGAGAGGGGGAGAGGAAGGGAGAGAGAGCGAGCGAGAGAGAGAGAGGGAGGGAAAGAGGGAGGGAGAGGAGGAGAGGGAGGGAAAGGGAGAGAGGGAAGGAGAGAGAAAGGGAGAGAGAGCAAGAAATAGAGGGAGAGAGAGGGAAAAAGGGAGAGAGAGGAGGAGAGGGAGGGAGGGAGGGAGAGGGGAGAGGGACGGAGGGAAGGAGAGGGACAAGAAGGGAGAGGAGGAGAGGGAAAAAGAGTGAGAGAGGGAAGGAGAGGAGGAGAAGGATTGAGGGAGAGGGAGGGACAGGGAGGGAAGGAGAGGACAGGGAGGGAGGTGGAAAGAGGAAGAGGGAAGGAGAGCGAGAGAGAAGAGGAGACAGAGTTAGAGACAGAGAGAGAGTGAAAGAGGAAGAAAGAGAGAGGGAGAGAGATAGAGGAGTGGATGCAACAGAAACTTTGTCTCTCATTGTGTATTGAGGTGATAAGATCATTTTCTCCCATATCAGCATAGAAAACCAAGACCACGTCAACTTTCTTAAAGTAATAATCAAATAATCAAACAGGGTGCTTCTACCTGAATTCTACTACCCTCTTCAACCAACACACACACACGCACACACGCAAACACACACACACGCACACACACACACACACACACATGCACACACAACACACACACACGCACGTGCACACATAAACACATAAACACACACACACACATGCCCGTGCACACATAAACACACACGCACACACGCACACACCCACACACACACGCACGTGCACACATAAACACATAAACACACACGCACACGCACACACACACACGCAAACGCACATGCACACACACACGCACACATACACACGCACACACACACACACGCACGTGTGAGGTCAGGAGCGCTGTGCGGAGAACAGCCCTGACGAGCCTGCACTCACTTGAGAGCGATGGAGTATTTGCTGGTGCCTGATTCGCTGTTTCTCACCAGGAAGCTGGCCTCCTTACAGGGCAGGAGCTGTGACTCCGCCTCTTGACGTGTCACACAACCATGGTACCAGCTGGGAGGGGGAGACAGCAAAGCCATGTAAGAATCAACACAAAAAAAAGAAGAAGAAAAAAATGTCCAGCATTATTTGCACAGGGCCAATAAGACCTCAAGCAAAGCATGTAGAGATAAATACATTCAGTGTGAGAAAAAAAGCATAGGACCAAAGCGTGAACTGTGAGCACAGAAAGTTCCATAAAAGATATTAATTTATCCTTTTCTACATGTTGGTAATCATTAGGGTCTAAATGTGGATACAGTCTAACAAAGAAAAACATTTTTTTTTTAAAGAAAAAGGTGCATTCACGGACGAAGAAAATGGACATGCGGGGACAATCATGCGCAACAAGAGAGTTTCAGTAATTATTTGAAGAATTATTTCAGGAATGTCACGTGGAAAGTAGAAAAGCCTGTCTGCTAATTAACGCATGGACCAAAAAAAAAAAAAAAAAGACTGGAGCAAAACAAATAAAAAGGGGAGCATGCGCTATCAGTAGATACAGCACTGTTCCCTTCCTGCGTTTGTGCACCACTGGTCAAGGGGTCGCTCGTATTATTATTGCTTATTTGGTACGGCCCCCGTGCGGAGGGCTTTCTGCGGCCGGGCATGCGAAAAAGAATAACAGCAATGGAAACAACAAGGGACGCAACCGCACTCAAATCGAGTTGAACAAAGGTGCCACGGTGCAAATCATGACAGGAAAACCTCAGCGCCTAGCAATTATTCTTCACAAACACAACACTGGCGTAGCGGAGAGGAAGCAGAGCCAAACTATTGCAGTTGTAATTCTATAGCAACCTTAATTTAAAATGTGTGCATTGCTCCAGACCAGTAAGTGTAAGGGCATGGCTAACTTTCAGCACATTGTTATTTGAAGATACACACAGTACAAACTACATTTGTAGTAGGGGCAACATAGCTCAGGAGGTAAGAGTGGTTGTCTGGCAGTCGGAGGGTTGCCGGTTCGATCCCCCCGCCCTGGGCATGTCGAAGTGTCCCTGAGCAAGACACCTAACCCCTAATTGCTCTGGTGAATGCGAGGCATCAATTGTAAAGCGCTTTGGATAAAAGCGCTATATAAATGCAGTCCATTTACCAGTCCATTTACATTGGTGAGACTGGGTTAGGTTCATGTGTATATTTGAAATAGTTTAAGGCCTTAAAATTTGAAAAAAAAAAAAAAGTCTTGCAGATGCCTGAAAAATCTCAAGGAGACATGTCACAAACCCAAACTGCTCCAAGTGTTTTTATATATAGTTATTATACGAAAGAAGTCAATCGGGTGAATGGCAGTTCTCGGTCTTGAGTTTTTATTGATAAAATATGCGGCTGTGAATTGTATTGAAACTGAAAGCACTTTTGTAAGCAGATATTTTTTGATGCAGCTATGAGTTGCGCCTACACTGAAAGTAGGGTCTAATACCCTACTAATGCCTGTTCGATATGAGACACGTCACTCATGAACCACGGCAGATTTCTCCGGGACGGTAGACAGATATCGCGATAAGGTTGACGTTACATTTTAAACTTTTTTCTTGACCATATTGTTAGCAGGTGGTGTCAGTTTACCATCAAAAATTGATTTATGGTGAAATGTCTCCACGTTTAAAGTTATTTAACGAGGTCATCGCAATTAACTGCACGTTTTACATTCCGTATCGAGTCAGCACGTTGGCGCGCACTAATTTAGATCCGTAAGTAAGCTTTTGTCGGCGAAACTTCAACCCAGGCACAGCCTACATGGACAAACAATGCAAACCTCCCAGCCAATCAGAGTTGAGCATTCAGCCGTCACAGGCTTCCCGCTTCACCTCTGTTTCTCCAGCGGAAGGGTGGGGTCGACCTTCGCAGACTCCGCCTCCGACGCGGGGCCTGGCGAGGAGAGAGGGGGGGCGAGGGTTTGAGGATCTTCTGGTTCCAGCTCTTCTGCCTCAGGTGCTGCTGGCGCCCGGCGTGGGGGGGGTCGTCTTTGGTCGGGATGGGGCGCTCCACACCCTCAAACTGAGCTGGAGGACAGGGAAGAGAGAGAGAGAGAGAGAGAGAGAGAGAGAGAGGAGAGAGAGAGAGGGATAGAAAAAGGCCGAAAACGAAAGCATGTAAATACAGCATACAAATTATAGGCAAATGATACATTTCCGCACGCGCTGTGGCGTACTGTGATTACAGATACCTGGGCTGACTACCAATCAGCCTCAGGCGTGCTTGGCTGTGGGTGAGGCAGCGGCTGACTCTCGAAGTCTACCCTGGAGGCCTCGCTCGACCTTCAGGAGACACCAGCGTTCACGAAACAGGGCTGAGACGGACTGACGCATTGGAGCGAACTGAAAGTAAACTAGCCGTGTAAACAAGCGGAGCGACTTAGTTCCGGTTTGGCACCAGGATGTGTCTCAGTCTGCCCTGAACCGGTTTTATTGACACTTGGGGGGGCCAACAGGAAGCTCTGACAGCAGCCAAAGAGGAGGGGCTTCGCCATCTGCGCCTCCCCCTGCCCCCTCCTAGTGGCCACGCCCCTTCTTCTCTATAGAGCAGGGACCAGGAGAGCATGGGACTGCAACAGACTGCGGGAGGCGAATGCATATTCAAGCCTGTTTTATTCGTGCTGCCAAACAAAGTAAATCTGCAACTGCGACAGAACCGCAGTATCATGAAAAAACATGCAGATGGATTAAAGGGATAGATTTCTGGGAGAGAGAGATTATTTGAGTCTTACAGAATGATAAGGGGGAGAGAGAGAGCTGGAGGATGCATATTCAAGCCTGTAGCCCTACATAACTGACAGGTGATGTTGCAGTGTTTGGGACAAGATTGGGTAAAACACACCGTGCATATGTGTGTGTGTGTGTGTGTGTGTGTGTAAATACCCAGCTCCATCAATACTGCGATAATCATAACGTCTGAGCACAGTTATCATGAAACACAACATGCACACTTGGCTTAAAGGGATAGTTCACATTTCTGGGATTTCTTAAAAGTGTTATTTGAGTCTTACATAATGATAAAAAATATTATTACATTAATAGAATGTTATTGGCCTTGAAACCTTTTAAGTGCAACAAAGAATATCTAACATTCCTGAAAAACAGCCAGCTTTTCAGTGGCTTATATAAATCTGTTCTGGGGTTTATGGTCAAAAAAGCAAGAAAATACACTTCAAGTAACGGCAGACCTGTATGTCCCTATACCAGCCAATGTACCATCAACTGGCAAACAGAACCTTCTGTAAATATCCTCCATCACACTAAATCTGTTTTGGTAAACGGCAAACATGCACTAAAGCTGTAATAATATTTTTAAAACCCCAAAAAGTGAACCATACCAACAGTGGGAAAGGAGTGTTAGTGTACCTTGCATACCAGAAGCAGTGTTGCTAAGCGACAGGCACCTGAAAGCCAGCCCGGTTCCAGCTCCACAGCGGAGCAAGAGCATCTGCGCATCGCCGTGTACCGG
Organism: Anguilla japonica; assembly: GCA_025169545.1. Lineage (NCBI taxonomy): Eukaryota > Metazoa > Chordata > Actinopteri > Anguilliformes > Anguillidae > Anguilla > Anguilla japonica. The sequence continues at coordinate 49,620,931 of CM045890.1, read as the reverse complement.
ATGCGGTGTTGCTAGGCGACGGGTACCTGCGGGCGCCTTGGCGACCTGCTCCTTCTTCCACTCCCAGGGCAGCTCGTACTCGGCCGGTGGGCGGGGGTCCAGCTCCAGCCGGGCGACCGGGGCCCTGACTCCTCCCCCCTCCCCCTCCGTGCCCGCCTCATATGGGGTGTCGTATATCTGGGGGGGCGCGGGCCTCCCCTCCTCGGCCGCCCCCTCTCCCCCCTCCAGCAGGGCGTACCTCCTCTGGAGCTCCATGCAAAAAGCAGCAACGTCTGCAAGCGAGAGGAATAGAGTCCCAAAGATATCATTAACATACACATTTGCACTTAATTTAAAAAATTTTTTTTAATTATGCCATTTTACATAACCCATGTAACTTAGGCGTGGATCGAGAGCACCTCTATGGTCTCCATATAGCAGAGAGAAATCAGATACTGAAAACCCTGCGGAATGCCCAGCACATGCAGTGAACACTTGTGCATGAGTTTTTTTTTTTTTTGAATACCAGTATGAGAAAATGAAAGATAGAAACCGGGGAGTTTGTTGATGCATTTGCACCTGTTGATGCTGCTTCCAGATTCGTGTTGGACTGAAATGTAAGTACAATGTTAAACCTAAAGATAATGAAGCTCGTTGGTTAAGGAACTGGATTTGTAAATAAGGAGTCCAATCCTCCTTATTTCAATCCCAGGTCAACCACTGCTGCTGTCACCTGAATTGCTGCAATAAATATCCAGCTGTATTTAATATTTACAAATAAATAAGAAATATTACATATTATAAATAATATTACAACATTATATATATATATATACACCTTGCATATTATAAAATGCAGGTTTTGTGAGTTAGTCTGAATAAGGTCACCAGCAGATCTTTTCTAAAATGTTTTTTCAAATGCACTGCACCAAGCTGTGCTCTTCAAACTTACTACAGCACACGCTATTGAACATTAAGCTGCAGCACACCAATGTGGTATCTGTGTAACAACACTGGCAGTTTGTTTCTTACATGTTGATACTGGGCCTGCTCAAATCTCCACTTCTTTTAAAAGCCAGGAGTCAGTGTTCTGAATGTAACTGTAATAAAGAGTATCTGGCTATGACATAGCATGGCTACATACATCATCACATTAAATTACAGGCATTCAGCAGACACTCTTATCCTTGCGCTGCTTTTCTACCGGGGACTGAACCTGTGACAAACTCCTTACCCCCATAATGCTACACTGCCACCTGTGAGTATTTTGTGTGTGTATCACAGCATGGATAATGCTGTACCCTGATTTTATTAGGCCACTGTTAATTTTGAATTGGCTGCAGCGTTATCGTAGTCATGCAATGCGGCCAGCCAGTGTCAGGGCAATTGTGTGTCTGTTCCAGGTAAAACAAAGGACTCATGGAGTGAAAGGTCATTTGGATGAATGACAGCTCACTTCCTGAATTCTGGGAATTTCTAAGCATGGGGGGAAGGGGGGGGGGGGGGGGGGTAAGTAGGCCATCCCACATTAAGGGGGGAGCATGCAGGAGTGATGTGGAGGGGTGGTGGTGGTGGGGGGGCAAGGGGAGGGTCAGTGGAGGGCAACTTCCTATCCAGAGAATGGGACCAGGAAACAGAGACAGGAAACAGGAAGTAGAGACAGGAAACTGCGCCCATTGTCCCAGCACACCACAGTCACCGTGGCAACCTCCTGGGGAACTGAACAAGAGGGGGGGGGGGGGGGGGGGGGGGTTGTGCTTGCAGAGTCTTTAGCTCCGTCTGAGCGTAGCATGCACATGCACACACGTACACATGTGCACAGTCACACATATACACACACACACACACTCACGCACACATGCACACACACGCATGCACACACATGCACACTCACACACACACATGGACACGCACACACACAACCGCAAACACACACACACACACTCACGCACACATGCACACCACATGCATGCACACATGCAGACTCACACACACACATGCACACACAACCGCACACACACACATGCATGCATACACACACACACACACACATACACACATTGGTGCACACTCACATGTGCACACTCACGCACACGCGCACACATATACTCACACACACACATGTACACACATACACACACGCGCATGCACACGCACATTCACACACACTCACGCACACACACACACACACACACTCACGCACACACATACACACACGCACATACACACATTGGTGCACACTTGCATGTGCACACTCACATTCACGCACACTACACACACATATTCACACACACACATGCACACACATACACACACGCATGCACACACACACACATACTCACACACACACACACACACACATACTCACACACACACACACACACGCACATGCACACACACACACATGCACACACGCACACATGCATGCGCACACACACACACTCACACACACACACATATTCACACACATGCACACACACGCACGCACACATACACACTCACACACACACACGCACACTCACACACACATGCCCACACACACACACACACACACCCACAAACACGCACATACTCACACACACACGCACATGCACACACACACGCACACACACCACACACACACGCACACACACACACACACACACACACATTCACACACACACACATCACACATGCACACACAAACACACACACACACACACTCACACACACATGCATGCACACACTCACACTCACACACACATACACATATTCACACACACGCACACACACACACACACACATACTCACACACACACGCATGCACACACACACACATACTCACACACACACATGCACACACACCACACACACATACTCACACACACACACGCACATGCACACACACACACACACACACACACACTCACACACACACACACACATATTCACACACATGCACACACAAACACACACATACTCACACACACACGCACACGCACACTCACACACACACACACACACTACACGCATACGCACACATGCACTCACACACACATACATGCACATACACACACATACTCACATGCATGCACACACACACGCACACACACACACACACACACACACGCACACACATGCACACACACACGCACACACACACACAGTGCGAGACAGGCACCTGTGATCATCTGCTGGGCGTCGTATGGCTCCATGTATCCGTCGTTCTCTCCCACTCTCTCCGCCTCCCTCTGCTCCCGGGTCTTCTGCGCATCGAAGGGGTCCGCGTAGTCCTCCAGAATGATCACCTGGAGGAGGGAGAGGCCCAAAAACCGCATGACGCCCGAGTGGTTTGCTGCGGCTAACGGCTATGCTATCTGAATTCATGCACGGCAGCTTAAATACAGTGGTCTATAACACACCGACACACTACGCAAAGGCCAAATTAACCACTGCAGTGTTTCTTTTTTTTTTTGTGTGTGTTTTCGGGAAAACAAGCCTGTCGATGCGACTACGTGTCATTTTTGGCTAGAAGAGAGGGCGGGGGGGTAGATTGGGGGGGGGGCGTGAGCCTCACCGGTACGTCTCCGGTGCCAGCTGTCAGAGCTGTTTGGAAATACGACTGGATTTATGTCCGAAAGGGATGGTCCACTGGCGCGCTAGATTGGGCGCGAACGGTGGTTCCCAAACTAAGGGTCGGGACCTTCTGGGAGGTCGGGAGAGCGGTTGAGGGGGTTTTGAGATAAAAGTGAAAACTTTTATCTCAAAAAATGTTGCTTAAAAAAAAAAAAAAACTTAACATCTTAAAGCTGAGTTTTATGCACCCACAACAGTCAGTTGCCATTCCATGAAAATAAATGTGGCAGTATCGAACGCATTGGTTGTTCTGACAAGTTGTATAAGCATGTTGATTCCATATATGAACGTAGGTTTAGCATCATCTTAATGAAGCACGCTCGCTTATTAAAAGGGGTTTGGGCTCAGGAAATTAGGGAGACACTGGGTTGGAGGAGGAACCTTGGATGACTGCAGTATTTCAAGGTCTCAGGTGTTCCATGTGAATTAAATCAGAACAAACCTTAAATTTAAATTGGGGGGGGGGGTGCAATACAGAGGTGTTAGAATATCAGGTCTATAAACCTAGAAAAATTACCAGTTTAGTTATGAAAATTCATAATGCATGTCAATCAATACTGAGGCCAAGACTGAACCATTATTTGTCCTTAACACTGACTTGAAAATAAATCCAAGGGATACTTTCCTTCTGCAATACATGGGTTGAGTACATTGGTGAGTACATGTGTTCAACAATGTTGCTGAAGATAAATATTGATACTATTTGATTGACATTCAACTGATATTGCACAGCATCGTTAATTGAATCAAGCTACTTGGAGAAAAAATCTGAAAAGCCCCCAGATAAGGATTTTTTTCTGGCTGCACTGGGCACACGCTCTCTCTTTTCTGGTGTTTGGCTGAAAGAAAACTCCCGGACTGTAAGTATTCTGGCTCGTTGCTGTCAAAGTTCCACGGGAAATGCGCGTGATTATGAAGCAACCGACAGGAGTCCCTCTGACATTTACCTGCCATTTAAGCCAGTCTGCTTAGAGCACACCTGCAGTGTCATCTTGGTCTTTTACATTCTCGCTTCCGAAACGAGGCAGAGCCACGTTCTCACGGCACACTTCCCTCCAGCGTTTGTTTGTCTGAGCGCTTGTTTTACACTCAGCACAGCATCCGAGCTCTTTGTTAAGTCATTTGTTTTATACTTTTTTTTTCAAATCTGCATTAACGGAAAATGTCCAATGCAGCCACATCTCGTGTGCCTAAAGCTACTCGGTGGCAAAATAAAATTGGTGAGTTTTTCCTGTCAGTGTAATAATTCCCACCATGCGTTGCACCATTACAGGAAATGCAAAATCAATCAAAGGCCAGTCCTTGTTGATGTTGTCCCACAGTTGAACATCTCTTGATATGGACTGGTAAACAGTTGACTGGGCTTACACACCGATGTTCCCAATTTTCAGTAGGATTAACCATTTAAGGCGTAAGATCACAAATATGCGATTAGAATTTTCTCAATGGAACATTCTAATTCTGATGTAACAATCACTATTGGGAATTCTAAAATCAGTGGCATTCTAGAACACTGACTTAGAATTCTGAAGAAACAAAAAGGAAAATTCCGAAAAACTCCAAAGTCTCCAAACAGTTAAAACAAATGAAGTGGTGTCCCACTGCAGCCTGTGGCGTTTCCCACAGCATCGTCACAAATCACGTGACATCACCCCCACTGCGCAACACAAATAGCCCCATCTGGTTGGATGACTTCTCAACACTGATACCAAGTGCCACAGAACCGTCTACAGGCCTACCGCAAATTTTGTGATGCTTTACAAAAGAAAAAAGAAAAACAATAATCATGTTGTGGTTTTTGTAATCTAATGATCGCCTCGAAGTCACCAGAGATAAAATGAGAATGCGATGATGCATAGCTAGAAATGTGTAGCATGCTCCTCACCCCTCAAACTCCACCACCTCTTCTTCTTCTCTTTTTCCCCTCTCCTTTATCTTTCTTTTTTTAACACACCCTCTCACTGCCATTCTTTTTTTTTGTATTATCAAAGTATAGCCAGAGGCCTCTGCCTTGGACAAGGTTAACACCTAAGTGTCAGGTGACACAGTCCTTTAAAGAACCTGATAGGCTTCACCGGGGGGGGGGGGGGGGGGGGGGGGGGGGGGTTGAAAGAAAGAAGGAACATATGAGGAGGAAGAGGAGTGTGTATGTGTTTCATGGTTGGGGTTAGGAGGTGAGATAGGAAAAAGGGATTAGGAAAAATAAGAGAGAAAGAGAAAAAGGCTGAAATCTTTTTTTCTGCTACTTCTGCAAGGCTAACGCAGTTTATGACTGTTAGGCTTATTTTGAAAACGGGTTCCTATTCAATAGAGAGTTGGTGGCAGTGGTTGGGAGGGTGTGGAAAGAGAGTGAGAAAGGAAGGTTAAGAGAGACAGGGGGCAGACAGGGAGGGGTAGATACAATGAAGGAGAGACAAAGAGAGAGGGTGGGGGCGAACGCAACAATATCGACTTTCATGACTTCAACGTTTCAATGGTTTTTACTGTGACAAAACCCACAACGCCCAAACCCTCTGACAGCATGAGCATACTGCAAATATTAAAACTAAGGCTATGCTACCGCCTCACCAAATATGTGTTAACAATGGTGATAAAGTGTATTGACAATTGTGGCACAAATCATCGGTGAGATAAGTTCTTCTTAAAATCGAAATGAACTGAACACCTGAAACATTAAACAGGCCGTAACCAACAGTAGCCCCGTGGAACTTGTTGGTTTGATTACAAGTTTAGTAGAGTCAAGTGCGCTTCCTATAGGTGGTTTAGATTATCCCGGACTAAATTACACTGTTGTGGCGTTCGTGTAACGCGCAATTTAATCTTAAATCCGGGGGGAAGTAGACAAGGGAATTATTTTAAAAAGCTTTCCCGTTCAATAATGTGAAATTACGCAGTGCCAAATCTGCACCTGTTTGTGAAGTCAATAATCCCCCGTTACATTAGTTTATCCCAAATTAAAGGAACGTTTATGCCACTCACCGTCTCTGTTCTACAAGCAGTATTTCCTTTCTCCGTTTCAGGTCCAGCAAGACCACCGGTGCCACTGCTGAAGTTCGGGTTTTTGTCCTGTTTGTCTAACTTTATCAGCCGGCTGATGTAGGCGTTCGCCGAACTCGAACTTTTAAGTGACCGGTGCTCTTCCAATCCAGACTCTGCCTTTGAGTTTTTCCGACTCTTTCCCGGGATAAAGCTATCCCAGACCTTTCCATCTTTCATCGAACCTCCGCCGGTAGTTCCATTCCGTCCCAGTTCTATAGCCGAATTTTTCCTATTTCTCCCTGAGAGAAGCGAACCCACCCCACTAGCGCTGCCACCCTCGACTCCAGAATTTTTGCGCGGACTGCCTTTGGTGCTGCCAGTTTTGGTGCCTATCCCGGCTGCCAGTCCGGGTTTGGCTCGAGACTGAGAACTCGACTCGGAGGCTGAGCGGATCCTGTCGGTACCGTTCTTGAGATTTATGGGGAAATCTTTGAACCACTTTGCCATTGTCGCTTATTCGTATAGGGTGAGAAGTTCCGCTTCTCGATTGCTCCTCAACGCCATACACTCTCACGCACTGACACAGGCTTTCAGGAGCCACCGTATACCCCGTCACAGAAACACTTCTTCCAACTTTTATATTTCTATGGAATTAAACCTATAACTTTACGGTTACCCCAATTAACAAAGTCTTTCCGCTTTGAACAACAGTTTAGCCAACCTATCTATTGTTTTGTAGTAAAACAGTGCGCATAGGCTATACCGCGATATTAATGGTTAGCGCATCAGCATTTGTAATATTTGGAAGAATTTTTTAGTTCACCGGTTTAACATTAATTATAAGAAAGTAGTTTTCCCCTTCACTGGAGCAGCTGAGAAAGCTCGTGCAGCCTATACAATCGTTTCTTAAATATTTGTGCCCCGTAGACCTGTGGCTGTCTTTCTTTTCAGTTATTCCCCACTACCTTCTCTTTTTCTTCCATTCGTTTTTTTATCTGTCTTTTTTCGTTTGTTCTTTTATCTTCTCGTTATTCTCGCAGAACTAAGAAAAGTCTTTGGAACGGATAGACTCGCCTAAAGGTAATTTTTATCTTGACTCTTGTCCAAGATCCCATTCCTGGAGCGATCAGACCAAGCGACTTTCTGACTCTGGCGGAGAGATGAAGCAGAATAGGTGGAGGAGAGGGGAGGAGGGTGGACTGTATTGGTTGGGTTGGGGTGGGGTGGGGTGGGGTGGGGGGCTGGGTGGTGAGAAGAGACTTAAAATATAGAAATTAATGTGCGAAAATAACGTAAAAATATGATTTATTTGGCATAACTTCTTCCTGGTCATTATCATTTTATTTACATATTATTTCTCTTTTGGATTGAGATCCGGAGACCGTCTCCAGGCCATTGAAGTAAACTAAACAGTATCTGTTTAGCAAAGGGTAGGCTGTGGCGAAGGGATGCACGTGGTCAGCAACAATGCTTAGGTGTGCTGTGGCATTCAAATCATGTTCAGGTGGTATTTAGAGGTCTAATAGTATTTAGATCACTGTCGTAAAAGGCTGCTGTTTCAACATGTATGGCCTTTCTGTTAACTTGAACGAGTCTGCCCATCCTCTTCTCACCTCTCCCCTTTAAACAAGGTTTTTTTTGCCCACAGAACTGCCACTCACTGAATGTTTTCCTTTATTGCAACATTGTGTGAGCTGTGGAGACTAGTGTGTGACAATCCCAGGAGGGCAACTTTTTGTGCAATGCTGCAACCACCATATCTTGGCACCAACAATCATACCATGGTCGAAGTCACTTAGATCACGCTTAGACCACCCATTGTAATGTTTGATCTAACAACAACTAAACCTCGTCACCATTTCCTCGTGCTTTATTGGGTTGTAGTCACAGTATTCCCTGTTTGTAGGAGCGTGCTTCTTGCGTTATCAAGTGTACCTAATAAAGTGGCCACTGAGAGTATAATGCCAGCCATAAAACAGTTGCTGCAAGCATTACGATAAATGTATACGCATTTGCTGTATTTGAATGCACTTAAACACACATATGAGTGTAGTTCTATTTTCATCTGTGATGTTGATATAGGGTCTGTTAAACTATTCTAGGATGGTAGCCATGTGGACTGTGGTGCCAAAATGGGATTTAAAAAAATGCACTAAAGAGCCCGCAGAGCAGAGCTTGTCAGTTGCGAATAGAATAGAGGTAGCATTGGATGCAGGTTTTTGGTTGCACCTTATTAAAACTATTTATTAAACTACATATCCCGGCAATTATGTAGTGCGCATGCGCATAAATCACAGATTCCAGTATGTGCCATACGTATAAGATGCGAGTGGGAGCTGTGGCTTTGAATTTTCCACTTCATTGATACCTGAAATACATAATTACTACGTCCGTTTCGTTTATCAAACGAAAACGTAACCACTAACTTACAATTTCCTGTGACTCACGCTAGGATTGCCGGACGTGTAGTTTCATAAGATAGAGCTGTTCTGTCACCCCTCCTCCCACGTTTAAAAGTGGACTGTTCTCGACTGATCTACCACTTACGGAAGAAATGGCCATTATTTATAATAAAGTATTAAGAAATGCATATCCTGAGTACGGTATTAAATTAACAGTGTTGCGTTGCAGTATATAAAAACGGACCTGGTCGTTGCCGTAAAATATGTGTTTCCCGATAGCCAATGAGCAACAATAGAAAGATTCCCCCATGTTATTGCCATCTTGTAACCTTCCCGGGTGCGCGTCTCTCCCAGTCGGTCTCTCTTTGTCCAGCGGCGACAGTAGGCCGGAGTAAGACTATGGTTGATTCCCAGCTTTGGGATCGATTACATTTGTAGTTTTCTCGGAGCATAACGCGGTTGTCGTCGTGACGCTGGTGCACTGGCTATCTCCACAAGGAACGGCCCGGGTAACGGACCCCAGAGTAAGCATCGGACGAGGGAGATGCACAGAAACATAGAGTCGAGCTAACGTTAGACAGCCAACCATAGCTGGCGAGCAAACGCAAGGCTAGCTAGCTACGTTGAATTGGGCAAAGCGTTAGCTAGACTAACTGTTTTAACCCGTCGGTAGATTTTAAATGTTAACGCAAATACCGCAGCGAGTAGCTCACAGCATCCCAGTTAACAATTGCACCTATCCGTTAATCAGTCATACCCGCGGCTGTGCAGCGATGTTTGGGGCAATAGCTTGTTAGCTGTCGTGCTAGTTGCACATCTGTTAGCGATCATGTTTTAGGAGGGGGAGTGTTTCTGTAGCCAGCTAGCAACGTTGTTTCACCCTCCCATTCTCCGGTTGCTGACGACCCCAGCTTTATTTTAGCACAGATCTTATTGTCTAATTACAATTACAGGCCCGGCTTCTAAGATCGGACACGACTAGCATCTCGGGAGACAGAACTGGACCCGTTAGTGAGCTTGTGACAGCTAAAACGTGCGCCACCAAGGAACAAAAAAAAGAAATCTGAATCCTGGGATTTTGGAACTGATCGGAGTTCGGTTTCGTGATCATCCAAACCGTTATTGAATTAACTGGAAGAGCACTTGTTTCGCTTCTCACATTTTTCTTTGTATGTGAACGGTGGCATGGCACCGCACCGACAGTCATATTAATGGCTGCCGAATCTGGGAGGCTACCGGCGGGACAAGGTCAAGGAAAACGAGGCAAAGGTAGGCTTTTTGTGCCCGCCAGTCTCTACCCTGTATGTGATCTGACATTTCTTTAATATCTCTTCCGTCTGTATGCACCTGCCTGTCTGGTTGTCTGTTTTCCAATGGGTCTGTCTGGCAATCTGTCTGGCTGTCTGACTGACTTCGTATCTGCCCAGCTATCTGTCCATTCTCGGTCTCCCGCCTGTCCGGAAGGTACTGTCGCTCTCTGTGTAGCTACAAGTCTCGCTTTGTCATTTTGCCTGTTTCTCTTTTTAATTTTTTGCCTTTCCGTCCATCACTTTGTCTATATGGCCCCTTTTGTTTTGTTTGTCTGTCAACAACTTTCCATCACCCAGGGGTATGTATGTGTGTATGTACGTACGTACGTAACTCAAATGTTCACGTGTACCCGTTCCCTTATTGTCGTTGTGGTTTGCCTGTAAACATGCAATTTCGGGTACAGTTGCTATGCGAATGAAGTATTCAGAAACCGAAATCGTACCGTCTCTGCTTGGCATACTAAAGTAAGAGTAATGTTGGGATAATGGCGAGACTGAGGGCTCGGGCAAACTGGTTTCCCTCTCTGCTTTCCGAAACAAATAAAATAAATACAGGGGTCTGACCGCAATACTTTGTGAGACGCCGTTTCTGCCCCGGAATGCTATCGTTTCAAGTAGCCTACAGGCTGACTTCTGCCCCTCTGGCACGGTTTCTGTGTGTGAATAAATGCCCCCTCTGAGATAGAATCTCTCTTTTTTTTTTTTTTTTTTTTTTTTTTTTTTTTTTTTTTTTTTTTTTTTTTTTTTTTTTTTTTTTTTTTTTTTTTTTTTTTCTTTTTTTTTTTTTTTTTTTTTTTTAAAAAAAAAAAAAAAATTTTTTTGTCAGTTTTAAATAGAAAAAGATCGTAGTATTTTGCCGATTGATCTCTTTCGTGTGTTTCCTCTGCTTCTCCCTTAGGTTCACAAATGAAGAGCCCTGGGAGAAAAAGAAGCGGAAATCAACAACAAAACCAATACCCCTAACACCCTCCCCCCCCTTCGAAATTTTATTTTTCCCCCCCCCCCCCCCCCCCCCCCTCTTAAATTTTTCCCTCCCCCCCCCCCCCCCCCCCCCCCCTCTTTTTTCCCTCCTTCCCCCACCCCCCCCCCCCCCCCCCCCCCCCCCCCCCCCCCCCCCCCCAAAAAAAAAAAAAACACCCCCCCCCCCCCCCACCCAAAAACACAAACAACCCCCCCCCCCAAAAAAAAAATAACCCCCCCCCCCCCCCCCCCCCCCCCCCCCCCCCCCCCCCCCCCCCCCCCCCCCCCCCACCCCCCCCCCCCCCCCCCCCCCCCCCCCCCCCCCCCCCCCCCCCCCCCCCCCCCCCCCCCCCCCCCCCCCCCCCCCCCCCCCCCCCCCCCCACCCCCCCCCCCCCCCCACCCCCCCCACCCCCCCCCCCCCCCCCCCCCCCCCCCCCCCCCCCCCCCCCCCCCCCCCCCCCCCCCCCCCCCCCCCCCCCCCACCCAAAAAAAAAAACACCCCCCCCCCCCCCCCCCCCCCCCCCCCCCCCCCCCCCCCCCCCCCCCCCCCCCCCCCCCCCCCCCCCCCCCCCCCCCCCCCCCCCCCCCCCCCCCCCCCCCCCCCCCCAACAACCCCCCTCACCCCCCCCCCCCCCCCCCCCCAAAAAAAAACCACCCCCCCCCCCCCCCCCCCCCCCCCCCCCCCCCCCCCCCCCCCCCCCCCCCCCCCCCCCCCCACCCCCCCACCCCACGTCAAAGCCAAGCCTGTTCAAATATGTCCAGCATTGTTTTTTCATCCCCACAACCTTTCCCCAGGAGAGCCTTCAGGTCACCCACAGCCAGGAGCCGGCCTGTCGTCTCCTCCTCCAGCACCCTGATCCCGTGGCCTGCCCCATTCTGCAACTCAGGGAGATTGGTTATTACATTATACATATCTTGGGTGGACCAGGGAATGTATCGGGGTACACCACCTTCCCTAATCAATAATGGTGCTATGGTATTGGGGCTTTTAGTATTATCGCTATATATCCCTCTGCTGCTGGGTTACGCCGGGTTGGCGGTCTTTTTCTTACATTTTGATATCGCCCAGCTAAGTCTCCCCCCACCTGTGCAGGCTCCTCTCCCTCGTCTGACTCTTCTGCCTCCGCTATGACTTGCCTGGCTTGCTTCACTATCGCTTGCCTCATTTTTTCTGCTGGGGAGAACTCCTCCTCCCCTTTATTATATTCTAGTTTATACTCTATCTGGGGGATTTGTTTTTTATTTGCCGTGCCTTTTGCTAACCTTGGTTTAGGCTTATCTCGGGATTCAGTTCCCTCTGTACTTTTTGGCTTCAGCCCCTCCCACCTATAATATGGAAGCTTTTTCCCATTTGTGTTTTCCTGCCCCGCCTTTTTTCGCGTCTTTTATGTGTTTCCCCGTCCCTTTTTTTTTTGGCCCCACCTGTTTCAGGCTTTTCGCTTATTTTAGACGCTCGCTTTTTTTTCTCTCTCTGTGTCTCTTATCTCTTTTGCCTTTTTTTATTAACCTTCTATGGTATTCATCATACTGGTTTATATTTTTCTTTTAACAAGTCTCCTCTTCTAATTCCTCCACTTCTTTATATTCTCCCCTCAGTTCTGCTACTCTTGTTTCTATTTTTTCCCTTTTCTTGCTCGAGCCGCGCGCTCTCTATCCCCAGTTGTTCTTCACCTTCCTCGTGTTCTACCCACCCTGTTATTTGAACCTGTCCCCTTTACTACCGCGACACACGGCCTCTGCAGATGTTACCGGGCATATTGGATACAAGCCTCTCTCTTTTATTCCCGCATGTCTTGGTGATTGTGGGGCATACGGAGGGGGAGTCATTATTTCACTGCAATCCCCCTTTTAATCCTACATTTTCTTTCTAGGGACGCAGACCTAAACCATCCTAAAATTGTTTTTTTTTTCCTGTTTTCTCTTTTTTAGCTTTTCTGTTTCTGACTTGTCTCTTCTGGTTTATAATTGCTATTACCCCCCCATCTGATCGCATATTTCTCTATCAAACGTACCCCCTTTTGGCCATTTTTGTCGCTATTCTTTTAGTTCTTTTGCCCATTTTTCTGATATTTTCTTTATCTCCTGTTCACAATTAGGATGTTTTTCTGTGATTATTTCAACCACCGGCGTTTTCTTCTCTCTCCTCTTCTTTTTTTTTCCATTATTTTTTACGGTTTTTTCTACTATATTTTTATCCCTATTTAACTTTATTCTCAACCAAGGCCACTGCCTTTATTCTATTTCTTGTTATCTAATTGTTATTTTCCAGCCAAGGTTCCCCACGCTCCCCCCAACCTTTGTTTCTACACTTATTTCTCTCCTTTTTTATTTCTTCTACACTCTTGCCGTTCTCCCTTCCACACACTTCTTATTTGTACATACACACACAGACACCCAAAAAAAATTTTTTCTCTAATTCAACGTTATTCCCCCCGCAAGCATAAGCAACTAATCAAAGCATAAGCACAGTGTTATCCCTGTTGTTCCTACCCAACAACAGTTTCCAAGACAATTCCGAGACGTGAGCACTTGCAGGCGGCCCTCCAGGACTCTCTCTCACCTTCCAAGCCTCTGAGCCCCAACACTCAACAACGGCTTAGAGTAAACTTAATTACATTCAAAATGCCACAAACACCTGCATCAGTGTAAACTTCGCTAAAGAGATATTGAATTCTCAGTTCCTTCCCGTTTTCCCACACCTTTGCAACATATAAAGGCCTTTTTTTTCCAGAATTGCTTCTCCTCAACAATTCTGTTTCCTAGACAATTCCGAGACGTGAGCACTTGCAGGCGGCCCTCCAGGACTCTCACCTTCCAAGCCTCTGAGCCCCAACACTCAACAACGGCTTAGAGTAAACTTAATTACATTCAAAAATGCCACAAAACACCTGCATCAGTGTAAACTTCGCTAAAGAGATATTGAATTCTCAGTTCCCGTTTTCCACACTTTTGCAACAAATAAAGGCCTTTTTCCGTTTCCAACACTGTTCCGCGCAAAGCATAAGCATCTAATAAAGCATAAGCAGCGTTCCCAATGTTGTTGCTAACCAACAACACTTTTCCCAAAATTTTCTGAAAAATAAAAAATTTTATGACGTCTTTTCACTCATACCACACACAATTCACTCACCTCACATCACACCCAATTCACTCACAGTTAGGGCGTACTTTTCTGAAGAGCTCGCCACTTCCCTCCCCTCAATTTTCGGTGTTATTTGGCCGGGTTAGTTATACGAGAGGCTTCCACTCCCAGCGTCAGGGAGAAGAGGTCAGAGGGGACGTTGCCCCAATCCGAATTAAAGTAGTTAAATACTCTCACCTTTTGATAAGCTGGCCAGCTTTTTCAGGGACTATCCCCTCTGCCTCTGTCTCCAGGAGCCGGGAGCTTCAGTGATTCCTCTTTCGTATCCCGGACGAGCACCCCCCCCAAATGTCGTGGTCTAAGGAAAAACGACAGCAGTCTCTGTCCAATCGCCAATCTGTAGAAAACTACTTCACGAGGGAAAAGACACCACGGCAGCAAGCTCTTCAGAAAAGATAGACTTTATTAGCACTGGTGCACGTGCACAACAAAGCCGGAACAATTCCGCCGAATTGAACCACGACTGTCAGGTTCACACTCCTCCCTTTATATACACAAAATGTACTCCCCCCAACTCCTTAACCCCTTATACATTTACGTAGGTCCTGGACACCTGTTCTTCTTGGCACGAAATGATGTTATTATAACCATCTCTTATCTGACCTTGTTCGGCACCCAATGATCTTTCTTGGGGCCTAGGAGATTACGTCAGTGTGGCACACCACACCAACTTTCTTTTTAAAACCAGTGGTCTTTTTGTTCTGTACTTTTTCAGTGTGCCTATAAGTCTCAGCTTTCTGTAATTTTTCATTACACATACAAGTTTACATATGGGTCACTGTAAATATTAGTTATTAGTTTTCTAGCATTTTGGCATCAGCGTTTTTGTTAGTCTTGGATTATGGGTTTCTGATATATTTTGGCAGTATGTGATTAGTTGTTTGTTTGTGTTCATCTGTTGTAAATCTGATAGAAAGATAGGATATGATTAGTATTTGATTAATATCTTCTGCTCAGTAGGGAGCAAGTTTAAGTAAGTGTGTAAATAGGATTTCTAAAGCTACTGCGTTCATTGCTCTTTGTCTACAGTGGATACTGTGGTTTCTTGCGTTTCAAAGCTTATCTACAACTACTGATAGTAAGATCTCTAAGTCTACTGCGTTCATGCTCTTTGTCTACAGTGGATACTGTGGTTTCTTGCGTTTCAAAGCTTATCTACTACTACTGATAGTAAGATCTCTAAGGCTACTGTTTTGATTATCTGATGCCTATCATGACGCATAGAGGCGTCACCACAGGCGTAAGTGCTTATCTACAATCACTGATAAGGCTATTGTTTTGATTATCTGAGTAGATGTTTATACTTGTGTTATCTTATCATGACGCATCGAGAGTTTTGGAGGACACCTCTGGCCCCACCCTGACAGTGAGGTCATCACAATCAGGGGGCGTCTCAAAAAATTTCCCCTACAGAATCTCTTTTTTTTTTTCTTTTTTTTTTAAGTAAAAGATCGTAGTTTTGCCGATGATCTCTTTCGTGTGTTTCCTCTGCTTCTCCCTTAGGTTCACAAATGAAGAGCCCGGAGAAAAAGAAGCGGAAATCAAACGCACAGGTAATGCCTTCGCCGATCGATGCGACGTTCCTGCAAACTGCAGTGAGCGGCTGCAGTCTGCACGCGGTCTCGCACAGAGCAACTGGCTGTTCGTCATCATTGAATCCCATCTCGTTTCGATGCTGTATTGTTTTTTTTAAAAAATTTTATCATGACTAATATTTGCCTTCTTCTCTTCTTTCCTTTTTTCCTTTCCCTTTCCTTTCCACGACCTCCCAAACTGTGTTTATCCTCCCCCCCCACTCTCTCTTTTTTTCATGTCTCTCTCCCACTTGTAAAGGGGGCAGCGTTCTCCCACCTCTCCGAGTTTGCGCCCCCTCCCACCCCCATGGTGGACCACCTGGTGGCCTCCAACCCGTTTGACGATGACTTTGGCCCCCCCTCGCGTGCCGGTGGCGGGGCGGGGGGCCCTGGAGGAGCCCCCTTCCTGCCCAGCCCGGGCGGAGCGGGCGGAGGAGGAGGGGGTTACGGAGGCGGGGGCAGGATGGGCGGGGGCATGGGGTTCATGGGAGGTCCCTGGCGGCCCAGGGGGCGGGCAGCCCAACCGCAGACCCCCCTTTGGGCCCCCGCCCCCCAACGCGGGGCCGCACCACCAGCTGGGGTTCGGCGGGATCCCGGGGTTTGGCGGCGGGGGTGGCGGGGGAGGGGGCGGCGGCTTCCCGCCGGGGGGGCCCTCTCAGTTTAACCTGCCCCCAAATTTCAGCCCGCCCATGCACCCCGGCCCGGGATTCAACCCCATGCTGTCCCCCGGGGGCATGGGGGGTCCGGGAGGTGGGGGTCCGCCTCACCCCCGATTCGGGATGCCCCCGCAGCAGCCCCAGCACGGACAGGGGGGCAATCACCCTTTTAACAGCCCGCCTTTACCTGGCGGGGCGGGGCCCCGAGGGCCTCCACACGGGGCCCTCAACCCCATGGGCGGAATGCCGGGCGGGATCAACTTGATGGGCGGCATGGGAGGAGGAGGGGGCGGGAACATGGTGGGGGGTCTCCCGGGGTTACCCCCGCCGGGGCAGTTTCCCCCCTCGCAGGACGGGCCCTACCCAGGCCCCAGCCCCCCGGGGAGTGAGGACGGGAAAAACTTTGGGGGAGGGGGAGGAGGGGGCCCGCAGTCGGGGCCGCCCTCTCAACAGCAGCAACCGCCCAACTTAAACCCGCCCCCTCCCAATAACTCCACCCCCGGGCCTCCACCCTCCTCCGGTCCCCAGGCCCCCCAGCCCGGAGGCGGCGGGTTCCCAGGCCACCCCGACATCCAGCAGCAGAATCCCAACACCCCGAATCAGCCCCCCTCGGCCACACCCCAGCCCAACCCTAACTCTTCCCCAACCGGTCCCCTCAACGGACCGCAGCCGCCCCAGCAGCAGCAGCCCTCCAATCCGCTCCAGCCTCCAAACTCCGGCAACGCCCCCTCCGGAAACCCAGCCCAGCAGCAGCAGCAACAGGCCACGCCCCCAAACTCTGCCCCCGGCCCCGGCCCCGCCCCCTACAGCCAGCAGAACAGCGCATCGGTGCCCGGCTCCATGCCCAGCCAGCCGCCCAATGCCAACCAGACCAACATGACCAACAGCAGCAACACCAACGCCCCCTCCAACAACCCCAACCCTCCTTCCAACTCCACCCCGACCCCCACCACCCAGTCCCCGCTGCCGCCGGGCCCTACCGCCCCCTCCTCCGCCGGCCCGGGTCCCGGGCCCCCGAAGCTAGGCGGGGGGATGGTTTGCCCCTGCGGCTTCTGCCTGTCCGAGGTGCACGACGACCAGGAGGCCATCTTGTGCGAGGCGTCCTGCCACAGGTGGTTCCACCGCGACTGCACGGGCCTGACGGAGCCCGCCTACGGCCTGCTGACCCGCGAGAGCGCCGCCGTCTGGGCCTGCGACTTCTGCCTCAAGACCAAGGAGATCCAGGCCGTCTACGTGCGGCAGGGCATGGGCCAGCTGGTGGCGGCCAACGAGGGCTGAGAGCTGGGGAGAGAGAGATGGAGAGAGAGAGAGAGAGAGAGAGACACTGAGGGATCGGGGGACAGACCGAAACGACTCGCCGTCTACCTTCGGACAGAAACCTCGTCTTTTGATTGGCTGTCAACCAAACTTTGCCACCCCCTGCCCGTCTGACTACGCAACAAGAACCTTTTTTTTTTTTTTTCTTTAAACGGCTGTTGACTGACATGTCCCTTTTCTGTATGACATACACATGCATGCACAGGCATATGGCATATACACACACACACAAGTACGTTTGAGGACTTAATGCTGACTGACTGGGTGAACTTTTCTCCCTGTTCAGTTCCGATACGTCAACTGACATTGTATACCCGTGGACCAGAGGCAGTGACCCACGGGGAAAAAAAACGCACTGACCGGCAAGCACTGACCAGTTTCACTACCTCACACAGTCACCTCACCGACTGACACCGATGCTCCCGGTGACACCGTTGACATACTGAACCAACCGTGTGATTCACAGCGAGATTCTGAGTGCTATCCTCAGACACCACCCACCCTACACTCCAAATCCCATAATGCTCTGCCAGGAGACTCCAAAGGACACCTGGGTAGCCCTCTCGTTGTACCTGACTTTCCCACAGACCTCCGATGCCTCCCAGAGACTACCTTGCTGTATGAATACGTGTAGATACTGAAAATTATCCAAAAAATATATCGTTCCGCTCGACTTGTAATGCTGGAGTCTGTTGAGGAGGTTGGACTGAAACTCCCTGCTTCTTAAAAACAAACAAAAAAAAAACAATTTTATGTTACATTTGAGTCACCTGCTCGTAGTCGGTTGATGTAGGTGAGCGGTGAATTCAGTGCTGACCATATCGCATCCGTGTAGTAAGTAGTGCTCTTGTGCCACATCCGACCTGTAGTGTTCAGTTTGTATACAGTCCAACACGGTGAGTTGACATGCTCACACGGCCTTGAAGACCAAATTGCTCTGAACTAAAAATGTCCGTTATCAGATTACTGTCATGGCAGGGGATGTTTATAATAGCTTAATGGTTATTGTTTTTTTTTTTTTGTTTTGTTTTTTCCACGATTTCTGTCCAAAGCCTCATTTTTTTGGCTTTTCTTTTTTTTTTTTTTTTTGTACTGACATCTGTGCTGTTCAGTGATCTCTGTTCTGCTTCCCTCTGGTGGTACCAGTGGGAAAGTCACTCCTGGGGGGGGGAAAAAGGTACTGAACTGAAGTAAAGAGAATCATTTTTGTACTTGTATTTGTGTTTTTATTATTTAGTATGCCTTTATTTGATTAAACTTAGGGTCAGAACACCCACAAAACCAGGACACTATCGCAGTTCCTGTGCATCTTTGTCTGACCGTAAGTGCCATTTCAAAGCCTGCTATTCACTAAAGGTTTACAATGCTAGCCCTTTCCAGATAGAATACCTGCTATCTGCGGCTAAATATACAGTGCCTTCGGAAAAGTATTCAGACCCCTTCACTTTTTCCACATTTTGTTTTGTTACAGCCTTATTCTACAATTGATTAAATTCATTTTTTATTCACATCAATCTACACACAATACCCCATAATGACAAAGTGTAAACGGGTTTTTAGAAGTTTTTGCTAATTTGTTAAAAATAAAAAAAACTGAAATATCACATTTACATAAGTATTCAGACCCTTTGCTCAAAATTGAGCTCAGGTACATCCTGTTTCCATTGATCTTACTTGAGATGTTTCTACAACTTGATTGGAGTCCACCTGTGGTAAATTCAATTGATTGGACATGATTTGGAGAGGCACACACCTGTCTATATAAGGTCCCACATTTGACAGTGTAAGCCATGAAGCCAAAGAAATTGTCCATAGACTTCCGAGACAGGATTGTGTCGAGGTACAGTTCTGGGGAAGGGTACAAAAATATTTCTGCCACATTGAAGGTCCCGATGAATCATTCTTAAATGGAAGCAGTGTGGAACCACCAGGACTCTTCCTAGAGCTGGCCGCCTGGCCAAACTGAGCAATTGGGGGAGAAGGGCCTTGGTCAGTGAAGTGACCAAGAAACCGATGGCCACTCTGACAGAGCTCCAGAGGACTTCTGTGGAGATGGGAGAACCTTCCAGAAGGACAACCATTTCTGCAGCTCTCCACCAATCAGGCCTTTATGATAGAGTGGCCAGACGGAAAGCCACTCCTCAGGAAAAGGCACATGACAGCCAGCTTGGAGTTTACCAAAAGGCACCTAAAGGACTCTCAGACCATGAGAAACAAGATTGAACTCTTTGGCCACAATGGCAAGCATCACGTGTGGAAGAAACCAGGCACCGCTCTTCACCTGGCCAATGCCATACCTACAGTGAAGCATGATGGTGGCAGCATCATGCTGAGGGGATGTTTTTCAGCGGCAGGAACTGGAAGACTAGTCAGGATCGAGGGAAAAGATGAACTGAGCAAAGTACAGAGATCCTTGATGAAAACCTGCACCAGAGTGCTCAGGACATCAGACTGGGGTTAAGCTTCACCTTCCAACAGGAAAATGACCCTAAGCACACAGCCAAGACAACATAGGAGTGGCTTTGGGACAAGTCTGTGAACTTTCTTAAGTGGCCCAGCCAGAGCCTGGACTGCAACCCGATCGAACATCTCTGGAGAGACCTGAAAATAGCTGTGCAGCAACGCTCACCATCCAACCTGACAGAGCTTGAGAGGATCTGCAGAGAAGAATGGGAGAAATACCCCAAATACAGGTGTGCCAAGCTTGTAGCGTCATACCCAAGAAGACTCAAAGCTGTAATCACTGCCAAAGGTGCATCAACAAAGTACTGAGTAAAGGGTCTGAATAATTATGTAAATGTGATTTCAGTTTTTTTTAAATTTTTAATAAATTTGCAAAAATTTCTAAACCTGTTTACGCTTTGTCATTATGGGGTATTGTGTGTAGATTGATGAGAATAAAAATGAATATAATCAATTTTCGAATAAGGCTGTAATGTAACAAAATGTGGAAGAAGTGAAGGGTTCTGAATACTTCCCAAAGGCACTGTAAATGTGACATTGAGGACCAGGACAAGTATATTTTGATATTACCAGCCTAACAAATCCGACTTGTCTATATCCTGATATTTTACCTATATATTTTAGGTTCAAAAAATGAAAAGGGTATTGAAAAAATTCATCGGCACCCCTTGCCCCTCGGGCGTTGCTACGTGTGGCTGCATATAGGCTTCTTAACGTGAACAACTTTTCTTTTCCTGTCCTCCTAATTGTATCTCCGTGACCATAAATAGATCACAAAACCGCCTTAGTACAAGGCTAATTTGGGTAAACCAACATTTATTGTGTCGCTCTTTTTGTAATGTATTATTTTTCTCGCCAAAAAATACAACTCACCTATAAAAAATAAGGTCCGTGATGTAAAAAAGAATATATTTGATTGACAGATAAGTAAACCAATTGGGGACCTGGACACAAACTTTAAAAAAAATAGATTGGCATATTAACACCACCAATGCGAGAAAAGGAGTGCGCGTTCAGGTACCACCTATAAATATGATGTCAGCCAATGGGATTATTCAGTGGGTGGGCCTCAGGCTATTTGTCTAAAAGGTAACAGGTTGTGCGAGGGGGATAATTTGCATTTCTACTGAAAGTGGAATTAGCCTATACCCGAAGCCATATAATGTAATCCTTATTTTTCTGTTCCCCCCTATAACGTCTGGGCATACTTGAAAATACCTTTAAATTTATCGATCAGGACCAAAACAACGGGGACGAGAACCACAGCTCAATAAGCGTTTGAGAATCGACATTTGTCACAGGTACGCTAACACGCCTACGATGTTTATATAGTGAACTAGCAGCTACATCTTTCTCTTCGCTGTCAGACCGTTCGGTGATGATGGTCTGTGTCACTCTCGGGGTGACAATAAATGGACAAACCTTTAATTTTCCGAGTGGCTGCTGCGCTGCTAGCGTCTGTTAAAGATTCTGCATTTGAGCAGGTGTAACACCTGTGGCTCTTTTGAACTGCTTGGTCTGAACCTGTCGCAGACGCCGTCGGTACCCAGGCTATTCCGTGAACACACCGGGCTATTAGACCTTATCATTAGTGAAGTTTGTTGTAATAAATTTCCACTCTACGCTGCATCAAAAATGTGCTTTCAAGTCTGTTTATCATTCAGTCGTGTTTGTGTTACTCTAGATAGCTTTAAGTTATCTTACTTGACAAAGTATTATACTATAGTAACGAAATTGCGCGAACACATCGGACTCTAATTTGATGCTCAAACGCGTATGCAAACGCTAGCTTGCTAATTATGTATGATCTTTTAGGCAGACTGTTGAGCGCAGAACAATTGGCCGACTGTTCGACGCACTTCAAAACGTATAAGCTCGTTGTGTGTGTGTGTGTGTGTGTGTGTGTGTGTGTGTGTGTACCAGGTTTCGCTTGAACCGATACTGAATAGTTGAGGGAGTGACGCAATTTCGAGAGAATGGTAATTGCCCCGAGATGGCCCTCCGTGGCCACGCGCGGTTCAGGAATGCCACACGGGCTACATATTTATTACCCTGGGACCCTTAGTTTGGCGCATTGTTGGAGCGGTATTCATTTTGCATTGGACAGCCGACGAGTGAAATTTACGCATGGTGTCTCAAATCCAGCCCTAAGTTTTGTTAACTGTGTAATTTGTTTTAGGGGCTGTGGGGCCATGCACGTTTGAACGAATACATCTGTCCTTACGTCCACGTATATCTATAGTCTCTGCTACACCGTGGTAAAATATGTTCCCGGCAGCCAAGGCATGTGGACAAGCTCAAGAAATTATGAATTAATGTCAACGCCACATAGGACGTGCTGCGTACTCCCAGATCTTTTTTGTGACCACAGTGAAGATAGCCTGTTATATTAAAATCCAAAAGGGATACCGACAATATATGAAAACAGTTTTTAAAAAGTATTTGTGTTTGGAGCATGGAACACTTGCATGTTCCACCATCTACTGAAGTTTTTATTTATTTTTAAAATTCCACTGTAAATTGTTGCCACTTGGATACGTTTCAGTCATCTCTTATGCAAAGATGGCTAGCAACAGATGGACGAACAGCCTTGCAGCATTCCATATGGCCTTGTGCCTTGTGATCTGTAACAGTATACAGTGCTTGGGGGGTGGGGACTGCAAGGATCTGACTGACTTTGGGTTGCTTCATCCAAATCCCTGACTGTTTAAATGGTTAAATTGTTCGTTTTTAATCAGTTTAAGCTGGAAGGAAGTTGTGTGACCCTGGAACTCTACAGAACTTGGGGGGGGGGGGGGGGGGGGGGGGGAAAGGGAGAACCAGAAAAAGGAGGAGATGGGGGAGGGGTTTTAAACCTGTCCTGTCCGATGACATTCCTCAGTGGACACTCTAACGGGAGGCTGTGATGGAGGGGGTGTGTCTGTGTGTGTGTGTGTACTTATGTGTGTGTATATAGGCTATGTGTATGTGTGTGTGCGCATGTGTTCACGTGTGCGTGTACGCACGTGTGCAAGCCTGTTTGTGTGCATGTTTGAGTGTGTGCGTGTGTGTGTACGCATAAATATGTGCTTGTGACTGTACATGTTTGTGTGCGTGTTTAAGCAGTTTAGTCCTCAGAAGTATAGTGCTTTGTGTTTCAGGGAGTTGTTTAGTCCTGTTAATGTATTGCTGTGTGTGTATTTCATGGAGAAGTTTAGTTCACTATGTGCAGCTGTGTGGTGTGGTTTTTGTGGTTTAAACCACAGCGGATATGCTTACAGAAAGTCAATTTAAGAGTTGCTGTACATGTCATCTTGTCAGTTTAGTTGGGAGCGGGCAGATTGACTGTTAAGAATTGAACGAAGATGGGTGGGGTGGGGTGGGACGTGGGGTGGGGGTCTGACCTTGCTCCAAGGTTTCAGACCACTGGAGTGCTTAACCACTTGATTCGGGTAATTATTACCGCAAGTTCACCAATTAAACTGCTGTTTCCCCAACCCCCATACTGGCCAGCAGTGCAGCCCTTCTAACCCTCTATGGTGTAAGTTTACAAATAAGTTAGTGGAATGTTCTCAACTGAACATTCTAATGCTTATGTAACAGTTGCCACTGGTAATGGAAAAAGCGATGGAGTTCTAGAACACTGACTCTGGAGTCTTGAAGAAAGCATTCCAAAAAAAAAAACCTAGCCTACTTCCAAAGGGTTATGCCTGGAAAGCCATAATGCTCCCATTCCTGATTTGCACACCCGTAGAGACCCCGTCAGGCAGACCTCAGCATGCCGTCCCGATGACCAGGTGTCTGGCACCCCGTGCATTTATCTGGAAGGCGTGCTGGGCTGGGTGAAGGCTCTTCCACAGCAAATGTAGGCCAAGCTACACAGCCCAAGGCTACGGTGAAAGGGGAAAGCCGCACAGCAAGAGTTGAAAAGGAGGCCGCTGCCGCAAACCACACTGCAGACAGCGGTTGTTGTTTTGAGCTAGCTGAGAACGGAACTCTGGCTGGCGGCTTTTAAAGCACCCGCGCACGTGTGCGACCGCCAGCGGGGCGCCCCGTTACCGCGGAGACCGCGGGAGGCGGTCCGGAGCGCCGGCGTCTGTAAGCTCCACCCTTTCGCCCTTCTCCGCCCGAGCTCCCCCCCGGTGGTGGAACGGTCTCCCGTCCCTCTTCGAACCTCTCCCTCACTACCCAGCTTCCGCCGTGGTCTGAAGACGCATCTCTGCAGACCGTACCTGGACCGACTGCCACCACTCTGTACATCATTTCACTTTATATCCCCCACTTTTCATGACACTCGTGTTACACGTAGCCCCAATTCCAGCACTTTTGTGGTAATTTGTATTTGTCCTAATATCGTAGCTTGTTCTGCTCCCTAGTTTGGCTTGGCATAAGTTAGGTCAGAGTAGAGTTCACTGCGTGAACTGAACCGTGTTCTTGGCTGGAAATAGCTGTGCGAATTGAGTATCGTGCTTCCATTGAACCTGTGTTTTGTAGTTGTCCGTGACCAGGAAATGCTCTTTTGTACGTCGCTTTGGATAAAAGCGTCTGCTATGTAAATGTAAGGTAATGTAGGCCTCAGACAAACGGCTGGAATCTGGTCCTTCTCATACGCGGGAGCGAGGAACGACCTGGCGGAAAGCCGGCAGTCCGGACAGGTAGGGCGCGACAGGTGACTCAGCAGAACCAGGTCTGCGGCGGGACGAGCCGGCGCGTGCCATCGTCTCATCGCCGAATCGTCTGAAGCAGTCAACAGTTTACAGTCGAAAATGCGATTGGTCCGCAGTCGATTGGAACGCGATGGCTCCTCCCATTTTGAGCTGGAAGTCTCCCTTTACTATCACTGTTCATTCTCAGGGAAAATAGCCGTGACCTAGTTACAAGACTTTAACTGACAGGGAGGCCGATTTTTAAATATCCATTTAATAAATGGGATTACTGCTGGGGTGAAAAATCGGGGCCGTTTCCATTTCTAGATTTCAAGCCACCTTGGCCTCTTCGTAATTTAATTGGCCGAATCAATTTGGAGGATGTGACATTTTGGTCAAAATCCTTGACAGCCGAAGACCTTGTTGTCTTTATATTTGTATATGAAACTTTTCGCCGTGGTCTTGGCTACGAGTGAACAACCAGCCTTGGCGTTTACGGCTGATCGAGCCGGAGATAATCGGTGGAATTCAAAACCGGCACGCAGCCCCCCCCCCCCCCCCCCCAGCCCGTGGATGACCAGGTGAGCAGGACCGCATGACTGTACCTGGAGCAGCCAGTTTATTCAAACCCTTCACATTCCCCCCCCCCCCCCCTCCTCATTTGAGCCTCCCTTTTTAAAAGTGGAGACAGGAGTTTTTCCAGTTTGTCAGGTTTTACTTATTTTTTTTCTTTCTGTAGGAAGTTCTGGTTTCTCCTCTCCTGCGGCGGGGACAGTGCTGTGTACAGTAGCTCCCCCCCCCCCCTTCACACTTTGGCCCTGAACGTCCGCTCTGGCCCCTAATTCCAAAGGCTCGGCCATTGTCTCTCTTACCCCGTGATCTAATCTAGTGGAATCTGATCTGATATGATCTGCCCCAGCGAGGTGTCAGCTCTGGCGTAAATATAAACAAACACACTAGCTGTTCAGTCGAGTCCTGCTAGTTTCACACAGGAGTTTGAGTAAACGTTCCGTTTTTAACGCGCTCTTTGACACCAAAGCGTTTGGGTCGCGCGGCGCGAACTAGGCGAACGCGAAGGTAAGAGTTAAGGGAGGGAGGGAGGGAGGGAGAGTGAGAGAGTGAAAGAGCGGGTGCATTCCCAGCATTCTTTCTTTTGGCAGTTTTCTTCTCCGCATCATGTGGTTAATAGGCTGGGGAATGCAGCCCCGCCCCTCTGCTCGTACTGATCTCAGATCAGCTGCACGGCCCCTCTGCTCGTGCTGATCTCAGATCAGCTGTACGGCCCCCCCCCCTCTGCTCATGCTGATCTCAGATCAGCTGCACGGCCCCTCTGCTCATACTGATCTCAGATCAGCTGTACGGCCCCTCTCTGCTCATACTGATCTCAGATCAGCTGCACGGCCCCCCCGCTCATACTGATCGCAGATCAGCTGCACAGCCCCTCTGCTCATACTGATCTCAGATCAGCTGTACGGCCCCCCTCTGCTCATGCTGATCTCAGATCAGCCCCACCCACTGAGACACTGCATCAGAGAGAACCAGTTCACCCTGCTTCACGGTGTCCTGATAAAACACACGTACGTGCTCACACACTCACGCTCACACACACACACACACACACACACACACACACACACACACTTGCACAGACGCACACACTCCCAAAGAGAGGGAAACAGCGTCCTGATAAAACACATACACGTACACATATACACATGCACGCACATACACGGATACGCATATACACACGTACGTATACATACTGTATACACATATATATATATACACGAGCGTTCACATACATATGCCTCAAACACACACACACACACACACACACACACACACAAAAAGAGAGGGCTGATGCAGGTTTGCTGATCTGTTGATAATCTTGACGGCGGCTCCTGTTCATAAAGCTCACTGTCTCCTCTGATCAGTGCCCTGTAGTGATCAGTCCCCAGTGCACCACCGACGCCTTCCTTTCTGGATTTCCTTTTCGGGTAATGTTATAGGTATAACAGCGCAAAGATAGGCTGTCTACAGCACTGTTTACTTTTCCTTACAGTACTAATTGCTGGTTTGTTTAAACTTTACGCTTGTTGTTTATGAATGGGCCGGCCTTCTGTGCATTGGTGATGTATTGCTTTAGTATTCCTGAGATTACTGAATGTTCGCCACTAATGAATGTAATGAAATTAATGAAGTGTGCTGAAGTCACATGACTTCAGCTGCCCAATCACCTAACCCGGGCTTCGCTAATGCATTGTGAAGTTAGTAATAATAATAATAATAATATTTTATTACCTTTTCAGTTGCAGTCGTAAAGTTAAAACGTTATCGCGGGTAGCTAGGAGAGCCTGTGAAACCAACAGGTAGTCTTTGATTGGTCCGGTTTTGCGATGTCACTGCCTTATACCTGACCGGGCCGGATCGCTGTCGCCCCCCGAGCGCACGGGAGGAGCGGGTGGGAGCGTCCGGGCCGAGGAGGAAGTCGCCCGAACGCCAGTCCTGATTTGCATCGCGTATCGCCTCCAGACCGAATCTCCGCGTCCCCGCTTTGCATGAAGAGGCCACCATACACCACTCGCGCGCTCAAATGTTTAACATCGAGGCTTCGTTTGTAAGTAGCTCCACCGCTGGAGCTCCTGACTGTCAAGTCTTGTTAAAAGCCACCCAGAAAACCAAGGGCGTTTTCTATTTGGAGAATACGGCCTACCTGCTGCAGTATTTTTGGAGGGAAAATCTGTTAAATCGGTAAAATTCAGTAAACCAGGGCTGGTTTCGTTTTTTGTTTCGGAAATCCAGAACGTTGCCCTGCGATAGATCGGCCTGTCCAGGGTGTACTTCTGCCTCTCGCCCAATGCATGCTGGGACAGGCTCCGCCCCCCCCCCCCACAACCCTGCCCAGGATAAGCGGTTATAGACGGATGGATGGAGATCCGGAACACAGCAGGACCGAGGAGGCCTTTCTGTTTAAGTGGTCTCCTCCCAGATGAACTCTCGCACACTCCACACACAGAAGGTTGCGACGGAAGGTTGATTATGAAAGAGAAACTGCGCTTTTTTGCGGGCGCATTTTTTGGCAGGCGCGACCGAGATGACGCAAAGTCCCGTTTACAAAAAAAACGCCGCGCGTTCTGAGAAGAGCGGATCGGTTCCGTTCGCTCCCTCTCAAGGTAATCGTCCCGGGCGGTTGACCCCACGCGAGCGAGCCTGAGCCCGAGGGCGCGGCGGACGAGCGTTCAGCGGTGCTCAGAACCCCGCGCTCAGGCGCTAAGGGGGGAGTTGAGAGGAAGCGCCTGCTTCGGAGGCCTCGGCGAAGCGAAGCGGCTTTTTCGGGTCGCGGCCTGAGAGACGCTCATGGTCAGAAATGGGGATGGACGTGGGAACTTCAGACAACTTGCACCCAGGAGTTTGAGAGGGGGGAAGAAATTGTTAATAGACCTTCCATTATTACATTACATTACATTACATTACATTACATTACATTACATTACATTTATTTGGCAGACGCTTTTATCCAAAGCGACGTACAAAAAGTGCATTTCATGGTCACAGACAACTGCTAAACACAGGTTCAGTAAGGTACAATACTTATTTTGTACAGCTATTTCTAGCCAAGGACACAGTTCAGTTCACACAGTGAACACTATTCAGACCTAACCTCTGCAAAGCCAACTAGGCAGAAGAATAAGCTACAGTATTAGGACAAATACGAATTACCAAAGAGTGCTGGGAATTTGGTCTGTTTGTTGCCGGTTCTCCCCAACGGTGCCTGAAACTGTTGTGTACGTTGTTGTCTGGTCTTTTTTTAATACACCTCGGCAGAACTTTGGAGGTGGTGCCAGAACACATTAAATCTTCTCACCGGGGTGGGGAGGAATGTTGAGTTCTTCAGACAGCAGCGATTTCGAGCCTGTTTCTTTTGGCGCTGAAACACGGAGGCAGGCTCGCTTCGCTGTTACCCTTCCCTTCCCTTGACCGTGAGGACCTCGTTAGAGTCCGAAAACGAGGAGTCTGGGTAATCCTCGCATTCAGACCCTCAGACGCCCACAGGGGTCGAACCCCTCGGTGTTCACGGAGGACGACGCGCTCGGCACCGGAAAGAGACGTTAATCACTCAATTTGAAGAGGCCATTTCCGCACCTGCAGTTTTTTCCCTTTTAAAACTCTGACGGTTTGTGAATGGTGTGAATGAACGTGAAGGCCGCTCCGTATAGGCCCTATCTGTGGGTGGTGTTGCCATGGTGAGAGAGTAGCGGAGGATGGCGGGAGAGAACGGGGAGCCCGGTGCGGAGGGAGACCGGAGAGGCGCGTGGGGGGGGGAGGAGGAAGAGGAGGGTGAAATGAAAGACGATGTTCGCGGAGCGAGAGAAACGGGGGCAACAGCAGCAGCAGCAGCGGGTGGGGTGGGGGGGCGGAGTCAAAGATGATGACTCGTACAGGTCAAAGTTCACGAAGATCTAGAGCTGTCTGAATGCCTGAGGTGAAATGGCAGAGGTGTGTCTTCTGTCTGGACTGCTGCTTGTTTCCTTCCTGTGTGTGTGTGTGTGTGTGTGTGTGTGTGTGTGTGTGTGTGTGTGTGTGTGTGTGTGTGTGTGTGTGTGTGGTGTGTGTGTGTGTGTGTGTGTGTGTGTGTGTGTGTGTGTGTGTGTGTGTGTGTGTGTGTGTGTGTGTGTGTGTGTGTGTGTGTGTGTGTGTGTGTGTGTGTGTGTGTGTGTGTGTGTGTGTGTGTGTGTGTGCGCACATTAAGCATGTTTGCTTTCTCCTTCACGGTACTGTGTAATGTGCATCGTCTTTCCCAGGTCTGTGATTGGTGCCTTGCTTTGTGTTTTTTGTGTTTCAGCTTCACGTTCTGATACTTTGCATGGACATCCTGTTTGTTTAGGAGTCTGGCTTTACAGACACATTTTTATGACACATTCAGTACACAGTGGTCCAGTTTATAGCAGGATTCCTGCAACAGAGATTTTCTTCCTGGGCTCAACTTTGTTTATGTGTGTGTGTGTGTGTGTGTGTGTGTGTGTGTGTGTGTGTGTGTGTGTGTGTGAGACAGCGTATGTGTGTGTGCGTGTGTGTGTGAGACAGTGAGAGAGAGATTTACACCAACTGCCATTAATACTAGCATTGTCTGCTTTATTATTTATAAATAATTGGTTTTTATTTTCTACCTTCTGTCTTCTTTCTCTCTGTCCTCTCTCCCTCTCTCTCCCCCCTCTCCCTCCCTCCCACCCCCTCTCCCTCTCTCCCCCTCTTCTCCCACCCCTCTCTCTCCCTCTCTCCCTCCCTGTCCCTCTCTCCCCTCTTCTCCCACCTCCCTCTCTCCCTCCCTCCCTCGCTCCCTCCCTCCCCCCCCCCCCCCCCCCTCCCTCTCTCTCTCTCTCAGAGATGAGCACTCTCTCAGCGGAGCGGAAGCCCCCGCTGGACTACGGCGTGCAGATCCGCTTCATCAAGGACCTGCAGGACTCGGGCGGGGGGTACCCGCGGGGGGGCGGGGGCGGGGGGGGCAGCCCGCTCACCTCGCCCACCTCCAAATACGGCGTGGCGGTGCGGGTGCAGGGCATCGCCGGGCAGCCCTACGTGGTCCTGAAGGAGGGCGAGAAGGGGGACTCGTACGGGGTGCAGCTGAAGAGCGAGGCCCCGCCCCCGGCCCCGCCCCTGGCCCCGCCCCAGACCTCCTACACCCTGCCCCGCAGGAAGGAGGAGAGGGGCGGGGCGGCGCCCGCCCAGCCCCTGGGCCGCGCCCACTCGCAGGACTCCCTCCTGGAGAGGCGGGCCATGGCGGACTTCCGGGGCCTGGTGGCCAGGCCCCCCGGGGACGGCCGCTCGGGGCAGCCACGGGGCCCTGGAGGGGGGGACGGCGGGCGGAGGAGGGGAGAAGGCGGCCCTCAACGGGGAGGCGGGGCTCAGGGCAGGGGAGGGGCGGGGCTTACCCGCCGAGGCCTTCCCGGACCCGCCCCCTCCGGTCGCGCCCCTGGACGACGGGCCCCTCCTCGGCTGTGGACACCCACTCCCTGGCCCCCATCAACAGGCTCATCAGTAAGTTTGGCGGCGGCGGCGGTGACGGTCCCGCGGGCCCGCCGCGGGGCCGATCCAAGCCTCAGATCCGACCGAAGCCCGGCGCCCTGGACGCCCACGACGGCGTCCCGGAGGCCTTGGCCCCGCCCCCGCTCCCTTCCCCCTCCCCCTCCCCCTCTCCCGTCCCCAACCCCTACGGCTCCTCCCCTCCGCCCTCCTCCGCCTCCTCCTGCAGCAGCCTGGGGCCGAGCTACAGGTCCAGCAGCAAAGCGATGTCCCGCCCCCTGGCCTCCACGCCCGCCTCTAGTTGGTCGGTGGGGAGGGTGGTTGCCAAGGAGACGCCACAGATAACCCAGACAGAGAAGCAGGTGAGAGTCCGGGGAGAGAAGAGTTTTGTCACCATGTTCCTCTGCATGAATACATTTTAATAATTTAAATAATTTGAATAATAATAGTTATATTTTTATGAATGCAATTATAGCAATTTAGACAGTACTTCTTGTAAATGGGAATGTGCCTAGCAACCTTTGACCCCCTCCCACCCAAAATCTTAATTGAAGGTTACTCCTGACCTGCTGAGGGACCAGGGTCAAAGTTCAGAGGTCACCAGCAAGGAGGAGAGAACCAAACAAGCCATCTATAGCATCCTGAAGGAGGGGTGAGTTCAGAGTTCAGCCGTGGGACACTTTGAAATGGCAGCCTGCTGCCCAGGATTAGCCCTGTAACCTGTGCCAGTTTCCATCTCCAGGGTAGAACTGCAGGTAAAACCTGGAATTCCCCTCCATTGTGGCTCTAATTCAGATGCTCAGTCCCTATTCAGGTCACAGGGAAGAATTACACTAATATACCCCTTGGCTCTGTCCTAGGCAGAAAAGAATAAGTTGCAAAGCTGAAGTTGTGTCCGTGGAGAAATACTACATGTATCACGTACTAGTCAGTGATGCAGTGATGATTTTTTTTTTAAAAATCTCTCTCTCTGTCTTTTCTCTCTTCCTCATCTCCCCCTCATCCCCCCCATCCCCCCAGGACCAGTGAAAGCGCAGCCGCCACCAATCGCAAGGTGGACCTCATCTTGGAGAAGCTCCAGGACCTCGGGGTACTGATTCACCTTCACGTTTGCGGCCGCGTTTGTTTCGTCCTGATCAGGTTCTAAGAGTTTCGGTTGTTCGCACGCCAGATAATTAGACGGGTACAGGAGGGGGGAGGGGGCGGGCTGCCGGAGCAACTGACCGCGCAGAGGCACAGACGGTCCGGCGAGCTTCTGTTTGCGGCCAAACGAGCGCGCCGTCTGTCTGTTGTGATGCCGGCACGAGCCGAACGGCCGGTTAGCGGCTACGGTTTCCCGCGCTCAGCGCGCGCCTCCGCGGGCAGGGGCAGCGGGCTATCCCGCCAATCTGGAACCGCCGCGTCCGCGCGCTTCAGTCCGCCCTGCCGCCTGCGCAACCAGGCCGCTTGTGCAACACGGCAACCTGCGCAACATGCCCGCCTGCGCAACATGGCCGCCTGCGCAACATGGCCGCCTGCGCAACATGGCCGCCTGCGCAACATGGCCGCCTGCGCAACATGGCCGCCTGCCCAACATGGCCACCTACGCAACATGGCCGCCTGCGCAACACGGCCGCCTGCGCGTCCCTCGGGACCGTCGTGCCGCGGGAGGAAAATAAATATCCTCCGCCCCGTCGTGGTGCCGCTGTCCCGCGGCGAACGTATTTGCACAGGAACGCGTTTTTTCGATCCACAAGGACGCAAGCGTTGTTTTGCGTTCCTGTGGAATCCGTCCCTCTTTCGCCGCTACCTTTTTTATATTCCGCGAGCCGTTTTTTCCATCCGTGCCCGGGGTTCGGGTGCGCGGGGAAACCCGTGCCTGTTCTCCGGGGGTCCCCTGTGATCCCGCTCGATTCCGCGTGCCAGGCCGCCCCCGGGCGGGCCTCTTCCCTCCTCAGAGTTAATTAAAACCCCTCTCCCGCCCGGCTTGGGACGCCGCCATTGCCCTCGCCGGGGGCGTTCCAACAGTCTGCCCGAGCGGCAGGGCGGCGTGGAGACGAGGTGGCGCACACCCCCCCCCCCCCCCCCCCCCCCCCCCCCCCTTATCGGGGACGCCGCTTTCAGAGCGTGTGCAGCTGCGTCCTTCAGCTGGAGCCCTGGGGCATCGCATGGCCTGCGCTCTCTCCCCCGCCGTCGCACCTGGGTGCCGGGCCACCTGGCGATCGCTCCTCCTGCACTCGCCGTTCCCAGAGGGCCGATGGGCAGGATGTATCGGTTTCCTGTTTCCTGCCCCCGTTCCCCCTGGTGTAACCAGCCCTGATATTAACTTGTGCCCGTGTCCCAAAATGCACTGCAGTGAAAGCCCTCTGGTGAAGGGTGTGAGTTTCGGTCATTTAAAAGGTGATTTAAAAAAAGTCATATCTCATAACTGAGTATAGGTCTGGGTATTAACCCTTTATGGTGTGAGATCACAAATATGTGATTAGAATGTTGTCAACTGAACATTTTACTGCTGATGTCACAATCACTACTGGTGACTGAAAGTAATGTTCCAGAGTTCCAAAACACTGATTTAGTATTTTGGGGGGAAAAAACATGGAATAGTGGAGTAGAGGGTTTTTAAATTTTTGTAAAAAGAATTTTTGTAAAGCAGAGCAGGACAGCCCACCCTGTCAAACCCTCACACACACGGAATCTTGTGTGGCCAAGAAGTATTGGCTGCGCTACGGACAGCGTCACAGGAGTCTGTTACACTCCTGGTGTAAATGCAGCTAACCCTGTTGCTTTTGGGTTGCCCTTGGAGAAGTCACCGGGCTGTACCTGGACAGTGCCCTTCTGCTGGGCGGGGAGAGTGCGCTGCGACATGACCGGGTTTGACAGCGTTGTCGCGGCGACGGTCACGTGACCTCCGGCGACAGGTTTCGGGTGACCCTGCTCTGTCACATGATCGTATGTTTTTTTACACGCTGTGGCACTCAGACAGGTGTGCAAGTCCGTTGCAGAGAACGACATCACACACACACACAAACACACACGCACACATGCCCACACACACACACAACCACACACACGCGCGCACACAGAGCCGGGATTTAAGCGTGTGATTGGTTGCCTGGGCAGTGGACCTTGACCAATCGCTTCACTGGGTTTGAGCATGGCTGTGGAGAGACAGGGTTCATTCGCTGGCACCACAACATGAACTCTGAGCAGCTTTGTTCTGATTGGCCGGCTGAGATTTTGGACAGATAATGTCTGCATTTAGGAAAGCACGTAACCCATCTATAGACGGTGTGATGACGCCTCTGGACTCGATATGATTGGCTCCCACGTGCTGGTCACCTGGGCGTTTAGCCCAACAAGCC
This sequence comes from Anguilla japonica, assembly GCA_025169545.1. Lineage (NCBI taxonomy): Eukaryota > Metazoa > Chordata > Actinopteri > Anguilliformes > Anguillidae > Anguilla > Anguilla japonica. Next base: position 49,586,546 of record CM045890.1, on the reverse strand, counting down.
AATCATCGTGAGTTGTGCCAATGCGGTCGCTAGATCTCCTCGGGGTTTTGCCAGATTTGCTCTTTGAGTGCGCACTGGTGACCACAGCGGTCAGGTGACCCGTGTGCCCCGCCCCCTGCCCCGCCCCCCCCCCAGGTGTCCCAGGGCGCTGACCCCACCATGAAGGCGGAGCTTGAGGAGTGCCTGGAGGAGAACCTGCGGCTGCAGGAGCAGCTGGACCGCAAGAAGGCCGAGCTGCACCAGACCCACAGCGAGTAAGCAGGAGGGGGCTACGCTAAACCTCACCCATTCACTCATTCATTCATCCATCCATTCATTCATCCATTCACTACACTCATTCATTCATTTGTCCATTCATTCATTCACCCATTCACTCATTCATCCATCCATTCATTCATCCATTCATCCATCCATCCATTCACTCATTCATCCATCCATTCATTCACCCATTCATTCATTCATTCATTTGTCCATTCATTCATTCACCCATTCACTCATTCATTCATCCATTCATTCTCATCCATTCATTCATTCATTTGTCCATTCATTCATTCACCCATTCACTCATTCATCCATCCATTCATTCATCCATTCATCTGTCCATTCATTCATTCATTTGTCCATTCATTCATTCACCCATTCATTCATTCATCCATTCATTTTCATCCATTCATTCATTCATTCATTCATCCATCCATCCATCCATCCATCCATTCATTCATTCATTCATTTGTCCATTCATTCATTCATCTATTCATCCATTCATTCATTCATTCGTTCTCATCCATTCATACATTCATTCATACAGGGAAGTAGAAAGGCTGGCTTTGGTTCTGTAATTGTCGTAGTATTTAGTCCAGACCACAGATTTTTGCTAAATTAAAATGTGAATTCAACACATTTCAAAAATAGATGAGCACGCCGAATATTCTTTTGCTCTTATCCAGGATGATGAGCCACACGATGAAACTGAATGTGAAAGTGCAATGCAGTGAAGAACGTGAATATCCCTACTCCTGTTTATAAGCAGAGTTACTCATTACACATTCTGAAACAAAAAATGACATCTTAAAAAAAAAAAAAAAAAAAAAACAATGTGGGAGATGGAGAAATGCTTTAAATAGGCATGGCAGCCAGTCCAGTCTCCAGTATAAGGCCTAGCAATACATTTCTGTGCCTTGTAGGGGTCACAAGTCCCTGGACTTAATCTCAAGAACCATATATTATACTGTGCTGAAACCTACACTACAAGGGACATTCAATAAAAAAAAAAATGTCATATTTTTGAAAATATTTTCACTCCCAACATGATTTTGTCATCCAGGACGCGTGTATTGTGTCAAAAAAATGTACCTTTTTTTTCTGGCGGGTCTCGAGGTGTTTGAACTGTACAGCCCCTCTCTGAGCGTGTTCTAAAATGGCTGCCGCCCCCCCCCCCCCCCCAGGGTGACGCAGCTCCGGATGGAGAGGGAGCGGCTGAGCTGAGGGGGCGGGTCCTGGAGGACCAGCTGGCCCAGCAGCAGGAGGACCTGAGGAGGGCGGCGGAGGACGCGGCCCAAACGGAGACTCTGCACACGGTGCGCGTCCCTCCATCCTCCTCCCATTCATCCCCCTTTCAGCCCCTCTCTCTCTCTCTCTCTCTGTCCTCCTCTCATTCTCTCTCTCTCAGCCTCTCTCTCTCTCCTTTCTCTCTCTATCCTCCTCTCTTTCATCCCCCTTTCAGCTCTCTCTCTCTCTCTGTCTGTCCTCTTATTCTATCCCCCTTTCACCCTCTCTCTCTCTCTCTGTCTGTCCTCCTCCCATTCATCCCCCTTTCAGCCTCTCTCTCTCTCTCTGTCTGTCCTCCTCTCATTCATCCCCCTTTCAGCCTCTCTCTCTCTCTCTCTCATTCTCCTCTCATTCATCCCCCTTTTAGCCTCTCTCCTCTCTATCCTCCTCTCATTCATCCCCCTTTCAGCCTCTCTCTCTCTCTGTCTCCTCTTATTCTATCTATCCTCCTTTCAGCTCTCTCTCTCTCTCTCTGTCCTCCTCTCATTCATCCCCCTTTCAGCCTCTCTCTCTCTCTCCTCCTCTCATTCATCCCCCTTTTCAGCCCTCTCTCTCTCTCTCTGTCCTCCTCTCATTCATCCCCCTTTCAGCCTCTCTCTCTCTCTCTCTCCTCCTCTCATTCATCCCCCTTTCAGCCTCTCTCTCTCTCTCTCTCCTCCTCTCATTCATCTCCCTTTCCACCTCTCTCTCTCTGTCCTCCTCTCATTCATCCCCCTTTCTCTCTCTCTCTATCCTCCTCTCATTCATCCCCCTTTCAGCCTCTCTCTCTCTGTCCTCCTCTTATTCATACACCCTCCTTTCAGCCTCTCTCTCTCTCTCTCTCTGTCTCCTCTCATTCATCCCCCTTTCAGCTCTCTCTCTCTCTCTCTCCTCCTCTCATTCATCCCCCATTCAGCCCAGCCTCTCTCTCTCTCTGTCCTCCTCTCATTCAATCCCCCTTTCAGCCTCTCTCTCTCTCTCTCTGTCTAATCCTCTCATTCATCATCCCCTTTCAGCCTCTCTCTCTCTCTCTCTCCTCCTCTCATTCATCTCCCTTTCCCCTCTCTCTCTCTCCTCTCTCATTCATCTCCCTCCTCTCTCTCTCTCTGTCCACCACGCATTCATCCCCCTTTCAGCCTCTCTCTCTCTCTCTCCTCCTCTCATCTCATTCATCCCCTTTCAGCCCCTCTCTCTCTCTCTCTGTCCTCCTCTCATTCATCCCCCTTTCAGCCTCTCTCTCTCTCTCTCTGTCTCCTCTCATTCATCCCCCTTTCAGCCCTCTCTCTCTCTCTCTGTCCTCCTCTCATTCATCCCCCTTTCAGCCTCTCTCTCTCTCTCCTCCTCTCATTCATCTCCCTTTCCACCTCTCTCTCTCTGTCCTCCTCTCATTCATCCCCCTTTTAGCCTCTCTCTCTATCCTCCTCTCATTCATCCCCCTTTCAGCCTCTCTCTCTCTGTCCTCCTCTTATTCTATCCTCCTTTCAGCCTCTCTCTCTCTCTCTCTGTCCTCCTCTCATTCATCCCCCTTTCAGCCTCTCTCTCTCTCTCTCCTCCTCTCATTCATCCCCCTTTCAGCCCCTCTCTCTCTCTCTGTCCTCCTCTCATTCATCCCCCTTTCAGCCTCTCTCTCTCTCTCTCCTCCTCTCTCATCCCCCTTTCAGCCTCTCTCTCCTCCTCTCATTCATCCCCCTTTCAGCCTCTCTCTCTCTCTCTCCTCCTCTCATTCATCTCCCTTTCCACCTCTCTCTCTCTGTCCTCCTCTCATTCATCTCCCTTTCCACCTCTCTCTCTCTGTCCACCACGCATTCATCCCCGTTTCAGCCTTGCTCATCTCCTCTCTCTCTCCCTCATTCCATCCCCCTTTCAGCCTCTCTCTCTCTCTCTGTCCAACTCTGGTCTCCACCTCTCTCATTCCATCCCCCTTTCCACCTCTCTTTCAGTCCATCCCTTTTCCCTCTCTCCGTCCATCTCCTGTCTCCATCTCTCTCTCAGTCCACCTGGCCTCTCTCCTGTCTCCTTCCTTCCTCCTTTCTCTCTCTCAGTCCATCTCCTGTCTCTCTCTCATTTCATCCCCCTTTCTCTCTCTCTCTCAGCCCATAGGTCTGGCCTCTCTCCTGTCTCTATCTCTCTTTCTATCTCCCTCTTCCTCTGTTTCAATCATCTCTCTGCCTCTCTCCTCTCTCCATCTCTTGTATTCATCTCTTGACACTCCATCTGCCTCTCTTTCCATCTCCTTCCATTTCCCTCTCTTTCCCTTTACTTTAATTTCCGTCTGTCTGAACATACTTATTTTTATTTTTCCTTTGTTTTTTAAAAATTCTCTCCATGTAATTATATCACTTGCACAACACATTGCAAATGATAGAACATGTTATCTGTCACATTCCCCAACTCTATTTCTCACACGCACACTCACACTATTTCGCTCACTCACACACACACTAATTCACTCTGTCTCGGTCTCCTACTCTCACTTATGGCATATTTACACTCTTCCAGGAAGATGCGGTCGATCCATAACCAATTACAGCGCAGCGTAGCATGACTACCGCCTTAAACAACGAAGGCCCAATTACTCAAATCAAATGTCTTTTCACATTGTGCTATTAAAAAGAGCTCTTATTCAGTCAAACATTGGTCATCTGAATTATAAGATAAACAGCAATTTACGTACAGTACATGGGCGCAGGACATTTGCTTTGTACTGAATAGAAAATAGAATAGAATGGAAATAGAAAGTGAACTAGGCTGTGCCAGCTTTGGCTCAGAGTTTGGAAAGCTGCCTGTTTGGCTCATCTCTATAGGACTCACGGGTGATTGGTCGCCGCTTTCTGACCCTCCCGAAAGTTGTTCAGGCTCTTGCCAAGCAGGCTGGTGACATCAGCGGCTTAAAGCGGGCCAATCGGAGCGGGGGACGGTGCTCGTGAATCACAGCTCCGAGCAGCGGGGCTGCCTTTCTCTCAGTTCCTCGGTGTTCCAGCGGAATCTCCGTGGGCTCTCCCTCGTCCCTCCTCTCACTCCCCCCCTCTTCTCCCGCGCTCCCCTCCCCTCCCGCAGGAGCTCTCCGGGGAGGCGCAGCTGCGGCAGCGGCTGGAGGACGCCCTGCGCAGCGGGAGAGGGAGCTGACCGCCCTGAAGGGGGCGCTGAAGGACGAGGTGGCCACGCACGACCAGGAGATCGAGGCCCTGAGAGAGCAGTACGCCCTGGACATGGAGAGACTGAGGAGCACCATGGAGCAGGTCGCCCAGGTAACACACACACACACACACACACAGCATGGAGCAGGTCTCCCAGGTAACACACACTCACACACACACACTCACACACACATGCACACTTACACACAGCATGGAGCAGGTCTCCCAGGTAACACACACACACGCGCACACACACACACACACACACACTCACACACAGAAACACACACACACACTCTCTCACACACACACACACACACACACACAGAAACACACACAGCATGGAGCAGGTCTCCCAGGTTACACACACGCACACTCACACACACACGCACACACTCACACACACGCACAGCATGGAGCAGGTCTCCCAGGTAACACACACGCACACGCTCACACACACACGCACACTTACACACAGAAACACACACACACACTCTCTCACACACACACACACACACACACACACACAAACACACACAGCATGGAGCAGGTCTCCCAGGTTACACACACGCACACTCACACACACACACGCACACTTACACACAGCATGGAGCAGGTCTCACACACACACACTCTCACACACACACACACACACACACACACACAGAAAACACACACAGCATGGAGCAGGTCTCCCAGGTAACACACGCACACTCACACACACACGCACACTTACACACACACAGCATGGAGCAGGTCTCCCAGGTAACACACACACACACACACACACACACGCACACTTACACACAGCATGGAGCAGGTCTCCCAGGTAACACACACACACGCGCACACACACACACACACACACACACACTCACACACAGAAACACACACAGCATGGAGCAGGTCTCCCAGGTAACACACACACACACGCACACACACACAGCATGGAGCAGGTCTCCCAGGTAACACACACTCACACACACACACAGAATTACACACAGCATGGAGCAGGTCTCCCAGGTAACACACACACACACACACTCACACACACACACACACGCACACTTACACACAGCATGGAGAAGGTCTCCCAGTTAACACACACACACACACACACAGCATGGAGCAGGTCTCAGGTAACACACACACACAGAAACACACACAGCATGGAGCAGGTCTCTCAGGTAACACACACACACACACACACACACACACAGCATGGAGCAGGTCTCCCAGGTAACACACACACATACACGTACGTACACACAGAAACACACTCATGCACACACACACACACCCATACACACACACACATATATGCACACACACACGCAGCATGGAGCAGGTCTCACAGCTAACAGGGGAAAGGTCTCATATGTAAATATTCACCGCACTATATCAAACCGGAAAACTGACTGCTGTTACTGTGCTCTGTTTCAAATTATTATTATATATTAACTACTACTGTGTATCTAATGCAAATAGCATTCAAAGCTCTCTCGCTAACAGATTTGAACCACTCTCGTCTCTCCATCTGTCTCTCCCTCCCTCTCCCTCCCTCTCTTCCTCTCTCTCCCCTACTCTCCCTCTCTCTCCTCCTCCCTCTCTCTCCCCCTCTCTCCCCCCTCTCTCTCTCAGTCCCAGCAGGGTATTGAAGCAGAGCGCCTGAAGGTGAATGCCTCCATGCACGCCCTGGAGGAGCAGCTGGACACCGCCAGAGAGGAGCTGAGCACCACCAAAGAAGAGTGAGTCCTCCTCCTTAAAGTGTGTTCATATATAAACAGGAGTGACGCCCCATCCTTACACTGTGTTCATATAGAAACAGGAGTGACTCCCCATCCTTACACTGTGTTCATATATAGAAACAGGAGTGACTCCCCATCCTTACACTGTGTTCATATATAAACAGGAGTGATTCTTCCTTCTTAAAGTGTGTTCATATAGAAACAGGAGTGAGTCTTCCTTCTTAAAGTGTGTTCATATAGAAACAGGAGTGACTCTCCATCCTTACACTGTGTTCATATATAAACAGGAGTGAGTCCTCCTTCCTAAAGTGTGTTCATATAAATAGAGAAACACTGTGAGTGAGTCTCCCCTTCTTAAAGTGTGTTCATATAGAAACAGGAGTGACTCTCCAGTCCCCATCCTTACACTGTGTTCATATATAAACAGGAGTGAGTCCTCCTTCCTAAAGTGTGTTCAGGATATACACTGTGTTCATATAGAAACAGGAGTGAGTCCTTCCAGCAGTGAGTGCTCCTCCTTAAAGTGTGTTCATATAAAAACAGGAGTGACTCCCCTTCTTACACTGTGTTCATATATAAACAGGAGTGAGTCCCCTTATCCTTAAATAGTATTCATATATACAGGAATGAACCTTTATGAGCTAAACCTTCATTATGGGCTAAAATGTGAACTGGTCCTGGATCCTTGTTTCGACTCTTATGATGCTTTGTGAATTAGGCACAAGATTTTTCTTTCTAGATTTGTTTTATTTGCATTTTGGTTTTGTCTGTTAAAACACACTTGAATTGGTGCTGCCTTCTGTTTTCATAGAATGCAGCCACTTGAATTGTACATGTAAACAAGTTAACTTGACGCATTGAAAGCATGTCTCAAAACAAGGTAACTTAGAAAAGTTTAATTTAAAGTAGAAATTACAGATACATATTAACGAACGGTCAAAAAAGCATCAAATAGGGAAATTTCAATACAAATAGGATATTCCAGTGTACTTCTAGGTACTTCTATCGTACTTAAATTATGCTAGTGCTTTTGTCTAATAATAGATTTCACAGATTACAGTTATGAAATCACACACAAGATAAGATATAAATCTAAAACAGAAAAATGCCTTTTATTTTTGACTCTTACACTTGGTTATTCCCTTCCTGGATCGTATGACTAAGGGTTTTTTTTGTTGTCTGTGCTTTGCGTTGATGTGCTTCACATTTTCACGTCGTATTTTCTTTATTTTTTGTCTGCTTCTTCACTTCGCTCAGGCCTGAGTCACACAAAGCAGAGCCAGTGTAAGATACCCCCCTCCACGACTGCTTTAGTGCTTAGCTTCTGTGATACAGCCCAGCCATATAGTTAATTATTCCTGTCATATATTTATTAATTGTGCACTAATTAATTATGATTTGATCGCCATCAGCAGTGCTCCCACCCTTTCTAAGCCAATTATGCCAAATAACAAGTCCTTTGCTGGACTGTGATGTTCATTTGATTTGTTTTGGTACATCCCCTGTGGTGTAACTTGATCAACTGACAAATTCCTACAGATAGAGTGTGTGTGCGCGTTTGTGTGTGTGCTTGCATGCATGTGTGTGTTTTTGTGTGTGTGTGTGTGTACGTGTGCGTGCGTGCAGGCGTGTGTGTGTGTGTGCACACGTGTGTGCGTATTGTTTCTGATATGAGGCTGTGGAGATGTGTGGAATTCCCCTCTCTGATACTGAAAAGAATGAGTTGGTAACCTAATACTGAACTGATATTTAAACTAAAAACTCCTGAAAACCTGCCTGATAAAATCTCTGCAGAGTGAACTAGGACGTTTGTGTGTGCGTGCGTGTGCTTGGTGTGTGTGCTGTGTGTAGCATTTTGTTATGTTTGAATGTTAGTGTTTCAGTGCGGTGATTTGTGTGTTTGTTGTCAGTGTCAGTAGCGGTTGTGGTTGTGTGTAACAGTGTCAGTGTTTGTGTTTGTGTAACAGTGTCAGTAGCGGTTGTGGTGTTTGTGTAACAGTGTCAGTAGCGGTTGTTGTGTTTGTGTAACAGTGTCAGTAGCGGTTGTGGTGTTTGTGTAACAGTGTCAGTAGCGGTTGTTGTGTTTGTGTAACAGTGTCAGTAGCAGCGGTTGTTGTGTGTGTAACAGTGTCAGTAGTGGTTGTGGTGTTTGTGTAGCAGTGTCAGTAGTGGTTGTGGTGTTTGTGTAACAGTGTCAGTAGCAGTTGTGGTGTTTGTGTAGCAGTGTCAGTAGCGGTTGTGGTGTTTGTGTAGCAGTGTCAGTGGTGGTTGTTGTGTTTGTGTAACAGTGTCAGTAGCGGTTGTTGTGTTTGTGTAACAGTGTCAGTAGCGGTTGTGGTGTTTGTGTAGCAGTGTCAGTAGTGGTTGTTGTGTGTGTAACAGTGTCAGTGGTGGTTGTTGTGTTTGTGTAACAGTGTCAGTAGCGGTTGTTGTGTTTGTGTAACAGTGTCAGTAGTGGTTGTTGTGTGTGTAACAGTGTCAGTGGTGGTTGTTGTGTTTGTGTAGCAGTGTCAGTAGCGGTTGTTGTGTGTGTGTAGCAGTGTCAGTAGTGGTTGTGGTGTTTGTGTAACAGTGTCAGTAGCGGTTGTTGTGTTTGTGTAGCAGTGTCAGTAGCGGTTGTTGTGTTTGTGTAGCAGTGTCAGTAGCGGTTGTTGTGTTTGTGTAACAGTGTCAGTAGCGGTTGTTGTGTTTGTGTAACAGTGTCAGTAGTGGTTGTTGTGTGTGTAACAGTGTCAGTGGTGGTTGTTGTGTTTGTGTAGCAGTGTCAGTAGCGGTTGTTGTGTTTGTGTAACAGTGTCAGTAGCGGTTGTGGTGTTTGTGTAGCAGTGTCAGTGGTGGTTGTTGTGTTTGTGTAGCAGTGTCAGTAGCGGTTGTTGTGTGTGTAACAGTGTCAGTAGCGGTTGTGGTGTTTGTGTAACAGTGTCAGTAGCAGCTGTTGTGTTTGTGTAACAGTGTCAGTAGCGTTTGTTGTGTTTGTGTAGGCTGCTACAGGCCCGTCTGGAGAAGGAGGAGTTTGAGGAGGAACTGAAGGAGCTGCAGAGAGACTGAACTCTATGAAGGAGCAGATACCTGATTCTAGCCACGCACAGACCCTCACTCAGGTACTACACATACAGAGCACACACACACACACACACTCACTCAAGTACTGCACATACAGACACACACGCACACACACACAGGTACTGCATGTACAGAGGCACAGCACACACACACACACACAAACTCAGGTACTACGTACACACACAGAGCACACACACACACACACCTCACTGCAGGTACAGTGAACACACACACACTCAGACAGGTACTGCACATACACACACACACACACACACACACACACTCAAGTACTGCACATACAGAGCACACACACACTCACTCAGGTACTACACATACAGTGCACACACACACACACTCACTCAGGTACTGCACATACAGAGCACACACGCACACACATACACTCACTCAGGTACTACGCATACAGAGCACACACACACACATACACTCACTCAGGTACTGCATATACATTGCACACACACACACACTCACTCAGGTACTGCATGTACAGATGCACACACACACTCACTCAGGTACTGTATACACACACGCACGCAAGTGATGTATGTACACACGCACGCAAATGGAGTTAAGAATTCAAATGTCGTTAAATGTATTTAAATTGTATTTCATTAAATGTGATGATTATTATTATTTAGTTTGAACGGTTTGCTGTAAACAAGGGTTAGCAACCCCAACTTGGCCTTGGACCTGTGCGATTCTGAGACAAATTTGGGCTTTTGCAGGACCTGTATCAGTGCCAGGACAGCCTGAAACGGGCCCGGTCGGACCTGGAGCAGCTCCGAATCCAGCTGGACAGGAAGGGGGCGGAGCTGCAGTCCCTGAAGAAAGCCAGTGAGGAACGGGAGGCGGAGCAGAGTCGGGAGATTGACAGCCTGAAGCAGCAGTCGCAGAGGGACAGAGAGGAGCTGGCCAAGGCTCTGGAAAAGGCCAAGCAGGTACGGTTTCCGTGGTAATATGGCTGAACGCAGTCCAGGCACAAGCTGAGTCACAGCTGAGCATCGCTCTGTGTGTACCTCTCTCCCTTTCTCCCTCGCTCTCTTAACCTCCCTCCACTGTACCCCTCGCTTTTCCCCTGCTGGCTCGGCCCTCTCCCCGCCCATCTCCCGCCCTTGCCCCTCCCATTTTCTTACTGTTGACTCTGCTTGTCAGTCTTAACCCCGCCCCTCTCCCGGTCCGTCTCCTCCTTGCCCCTTCCATTTTCTTACTGTTGACCCTGCTTATCATTCCTAACCCTGCCCCTCTCCCTGTCCATCTTCCCCCCTTGACCTTCCTGTCTTCCTGCTTCTGTCCCCGTCCATCCCATCCATCCCATGCCCCTCGCCCTCTCGTTGTTGTCTCTGTCATCACTCTTAACCCTGCCCCCTGCCCTCCATGCCCCTCCCTCTCTCGTTGTTGTCTCTGTCCGTCACTCTTAACCCCGCCCCCTTCCCGCCATACCCCTTGCCCTCTCGTTGTTGTCTCTGTCCGTCACTCTTAACCCCGCCCCCTGCCCTCCATGCCCCTCCCTCTCTCGTTGTTGTCTCTGTCCGTCACTCTTAACCCCGCCCCCTGCCCTCCATGCCCCTCGCCCTCTGGCTGTTGTCTCTGTTCGTCACTCTTAACCCCGCCCCCTTCCCTCCATGCCCCTTGCCCTCTGGCTGTTGTCTCTGTCCGTCACTCTTAACACCGCCCCCTTCCCTCCATGCCCCTTGCCCTCTGGCTGTTGTCTCTGTCCGTCACTCTTAACCCCGCCCCCTTCCCTCCATGCCCCTTGCCCTCTGGCTGTTGTCTCTGTCCGTCACTCTTAACCCCGCCCCTCTCCCTGTGGTCGCGGTGCCCAGCCGGCGGCGGCGGAGGCGGGGTGGGAGGCGGAGCGTCTGCGGGACCGGCTGGCCGCGACGCAGAGGGAGCTGCAGGCCCAGAAGGCCGAGCAGCAGGAGCTGCAGGAGACCAACGCGCGGCTCCGAGACAAGATCACCCGCCTGGAGGTAGCGACACACACACACACACACACACACATATGCTCACACACACACACACACACACACATTGATATTTCAGTTTGAGGGCTCTGATGGGTGTTGGGTGGAATCTCTGCCTCTCTGGAACTGGTGCATTGTTAATGGAGATGCTATTTACAACATAGCAGTATGGTGCCCCCTTGAGGACACATGTTACCAGATAATGGCTCATAGAAGAGCTTGGCATAAGTGAAACACTTCAGTCCACCAGACCACACTCAGGGGCATCATGAGTTAAACAGGTCAGAACCTGGCACACACATGCTTAACCAGGCCAGAACCTGACACACACATGCTTAACCGGGTCAGAACCTGACACACACATGCTTAACCGGGTCAGAACCTGAAACACACAGGGTTAACCGGGTCAGAACCTGACACACACAGGGTTAACCGTGTCAGAACCTGACACACACTGGGTTATCCGGGTCAGAACCTGACACACACAGGGTTAACTGGGTCAGAACCTGACACACACACTGGGTTATCCGGGTCAGAACCTGACACACACAGGGTTATCCGGGTCAGAACCTGAAACACACAGGGGTTAACCGGGTCAGAACCTGACGGTGGTGGTCTCCCCAGACCCGCCTGGAGTCCAGCTCGTCGCAGAGCTCGGAGGCGGAGCTGGCCCTGGAGGAGGAGAACAAGGGCCTGCGGGCCCAGCTGGAGGAGGCGCGGCGGGGGGCAGCCCGGCTGGGGCAGGAGAGGGAGGAGCTGAGCCGCCGCCTGGAGGAGCGGGACCGCGAGAGGGAGGGGCTGAAGAGGGGCAAGAGCGAGCTGGAGGAGCAGAAGAGACTGCTGGACCGATCTGTGGAGAAGATCAGCAAGGAGGTGTGTGTGTGTGTGCGTGAGTGTGCGTGTGTGTGTGTGCATATTGCTATGGAATACATGTGTTCACTATGGAATGCATTTGTATTACTATGGGATGTATTTGATTTTCTGTGGAATGCATTTGTTTTGCTATGAAATGCATTTGATTTGCTGTGGAATGCATTTGTTTTTTTGTGGAATGCATTTGATTTGCCATGGAATGCATTTGATTTGCTATAAAATGTATTTGTTTCTGCATTGAGTTTTAACCTGCCCCCCCCCCCCCCCTTGGCAGATGGAGCAGCTGAGCTCGGAGTCCCGGCTGTGTGTGCAGGGGCTGCAGGCGCAGCTGGAGGAGTACCGCGAGCGCTCCCGAAAAGAGCTGCAGGACGCCCAGCGCCAGGGCAAGGACCGGCTCAACGAGCTGCAGCGGGCACAGGGCACCGCCCGCTCCCTGCAGGAGGAGGTGAGAGGGGGGGGGAGGGAGAGAGGGGGGGGGGGTGGGGGAGGGAGGGGTAGGGGGGGGGGTGGGGAGAGGGGGGAGGGGGGGGGGGGGAGAGGGAGGGAGGGGGGGGGGGGTGGGAGAGGGAGGGAGGGGGGGGGTGGGAGGGAGGGAGGGGGGGGGGGGGGGGAGAGGGAGGGAGGGGGGGTGGGAGAGGGAGGGAGGGAGGGGGGGGTGGGAGAGGGGAGGGGGGGGGGGTGGGGGGGGTGGGGGGAGGGGAGGGGGAGGGAGGGAGGGGGAGAGGGGGGGGGGGGGTGGGAGGCAGAGAGGGAGGGGGTTGGAGAAGGAGGGGGGGGGAGGGGGGGGGGGGGAGGGGAGGGAGGGAGGGGGGCGTGGGAGAGGGAGGGCGAATGAAAGGACAGTGGTTGTGAGGGTGAAGGGAGGGAGAGGAGTGAGGAATTATGGTGAGAAGAGAATAATGTTCTTTAGGTGTGTGTGTGTGTGTCTATACATATACATTTGTGTGTTTGTAATGTCTGTGTCTGTATAATGTGTGTGTATAGTGTATGTGTGTGTGTGTGTGTCCAATGTGCATATGTGTGTGTATAGTGTATATAGCGTGTGTTATATTGTGTGCATAGTGTATATAGCATGCTATATTGTGTGTATCGTGTATATAGCGTGTTATATTGTGTGTATAGTGTAAATAGTGTGTGTTGTGCGTATAGTGTACATAGCATGATATAATGTGCATATAGCGTGTGTTGTGTGGCGTAAATAGCATGTGTTGTGTGTCTAGTGTACATAGCAAGTTATGATGTGCATATAGTGTATATAGTGTGTGTTACAATGTGTGTATAGTGTAAATAGTGTGTGTTGTGTGTACAGTGTACATAGCATGTTATAATGTGCATATAGTGTACATAGTGTGTGTTATAATGTGTGTAAGTAGTGTGTGTTATGTGTATGTAGTGTGTATAGCATGTTATAATGTGTGTATAGTGTATAGTATATGTGTTATGTGTATATAGTGTGTGTTTGTGTGTAATGTGTGTGTAATGTGTGTTCTGTGTAGTGTATATAGTGCGTGTTATATTGTGTGTATAGTGTATATAGCATGTTATAATGTGTGTATAGTGTATAGTATATATAGCTTGTATTATAATGTGTGTATAGTGTATATATAGCTTGTGTTATAATGTGTATATAGTGTGTGTATGTGTGTAATGTGTATGTAATGTGTGTTGTGTGTAGTGTATATAGTGCGTGTTATATTGTGTATATAGCATGTTATAATGCGTGTATAGTGTATATATAGCTTGTATTATAATGTGTGTATAGTATATATAGCTTGTATTATAATGTGTGTATAGTGTATATATAGCTTGTGTTATAATGTGTGTATAGTGTATATATAGCTTGTATTATAATGTGTGTGTATAGTGTATATAGCATGTTATAATGTGTGTATAGTGTATAGTATATATAGCTTGTGTTATAGTGTGTGCATAGTGTGTATATATAGCTTGTGTTATAATGCGTGTGTATAGTGTATAGTATATATAGCTTGTATTATAATGTGTGTATAGTGTATATATAGCTTGTGTTATAGCGCGTGTTTAATGCTGCAGGTGTTGCGGCTGAAGAAGGAGCTGCTCCTGTGCAGTGAGCAGAGGGACAGCGCTCAGCTGGAGAAGGAGCTCCTCTCCAACCGCCTCAAGCACAGCGAGGAGGAGCTGGGCGCCGAGAAGA
>CM045890.1:49564543-49567043 GCA_025169545.1 Anguilla japonica | reverse complement strand
TTTTTTTTTTTCCCCCTGAATGTCGGTTTTAACTACGACTGTTTCTGGTTGTGGAGTTTGTGATGTTTCAACACTGCTGTGCCTTTTTGATTCACTATGGTAACGACGCGTGCACCTGTGTTTTTCTACTGACGCAAACAACTGCCTTACATGGTTACTCGGCAACAAAGTGTGAACAGTTTTGATTGTGAATTTAATACTCTTTCTATCTCGCTCTTGATCACCTGATTCTTCATCTTCACCTGTCACCAGTTGGTCCTATGGATATGTGGTCCGGACTACATAAGGCTGTCATAACAGCTTCATAGCGTGGCGTAGGTGCTTTATTACGGTCTACGTAGGTTGCTTTTCACTTGACCAGGTTGGTTTTATTTTCTCCTTCAGCATCTAGGCCACAGATGTCACTATGTCATCTGTCACGAAGCAGTGCTGCTCTTTATGAATGCTTAAGTCATGTCGGGCTTATGAAGGATTTACGCATGTTTATGAAGGACTTGTGAAGTTAGACTCCGCGTGGAAGGATGTTGTGTGTGCATTGATTTTGAGGTTTTTGCCATCTTTCCCCTCTTGGTTATTTTTTGTGGATTCTTGCACCCTCTCCTTCTCTGTTTTTCTTTGGACCTTTCGTACACCGTCATCTCTCCTTCCTCTCTCTACCTCTTTCCCTCTATCTTTTTTTGGTTTTATATGCCTGATGAGCTCCTGTTTTTAGATCCAGTTACCAACTTCATGTCTTTGCTGTTTGATTCTCTCTCTCTTCTCTCTCTCTCTCTCTCTCTCTCTCTCTTTCTCTGACACATTCCTTGAAATCATGTGGAAGAAGATAAAACTGTGAATGTTTCACTCATGCCTTAATTGTAATTTTATTCGTGTTGATGTTATTGTTGTATAAAGAGTAATTAATTTCTCAAAATGATCCTGAAAATAATTTTATGACAGATTACTATTTTTGCTCGTTAAGTCCAGTTTGTTACTGTACACCTGACCTGTTACAACCAGAACACACGCTTTCAACCTTTGAATGGATTGATATTGAAGATTGAGTTCGGTAAATGATGGTTATATCTGCGTAGACATGGGTTGTTTTATTCAGTGTAACATTTAACTGTTGTACTAGCTGTAGAATGTTATGAAATGCAGAAGATTTTCTGTACATGCAGGTGAATGATGGGAGATTATTCTGCTTTCTATGGTGGAATATGCCGAGCAGATTTGTTTGACATTGTTTTTCTGCATATGTTATGAAATAATAAAATGTTCAGCGGAACTGTTTGTACGAATGACCCTTTTTAACATTAGTGTTGCTGTGTCGCTAATAAACTTTGTGTACCAAGCCAATGGACATGCCTGAGAATCATGTTCTCTTCTCCTGTGCTGTGTTTTCTACATTGTCTTGCTTTCTATGAAAGGTTGTGTATTACCCCTTTGGTAAGAGGTTTTTTTGGAATGATTTTTTTTTTGTTTTTTTAGAATGTCAGTGTTCTAGAACTCCGTTGCTTTCAGTTACCAGCAGCGATTGTGACAATCAGCATTAGAATGTTCCGTTTAGAACATTCTGATCACACATTTGTGATTGTGAAATCAGCATTAGAATGTTCAGTTAAGAACATTCTAATCACACCTTAAAGGGATAAAGCAGAACAAATCCGGCGTAGTCCTGCAGTGCCTGTGCTAGCAGGTGGCATGGACCACTAAAGTCCCAGTCTCCGATGCAGCGGTGAGACACCGTGCGATTTAAAAGCCTTACCGTGCCGGGCTTGGCTGTGGCCGCCAGCCACATGGAGCAGCTTAGTGGTAATGGCAACCAGGGAGGGGAGGGATCTAGTCTTCAGGATGGTGCTTCTGCACCATGGCATTATGCAGGGCTCAGACCTGGGTCAAATATGTATTTTTTTGGATTCAAATACTTTTCTGTGCTCTATTGGTGTTGCCTGGTGTAACCGAGCCTGCCAATATGATCAGAAGGTGGGGTTTGCACTTTTTGAGAGTATTTCATTGGTTCCAATACACCAGATAAGATCAGTAAAGCATAGAAAAGTATTTGAATCCAAAACAAATATGTATTTGAGCCCGGTCTGCCAAGGCTCATGTTCGCCAACAATGACACGGTGCACGTGTTGTTTTTAATGGAAGAGATCCAGCGAGAACTGTCCAATGTCTTTTCCAGCCTCTCGCCCAGTGCATGCTGGGATAGGTCCAAGCACCTCCCTTCACCCTGACCAGGAATAAGCGGGCATAGACAATGGATGGACGGATGGCATCCTGATATCGGAGCCAATAAATCGACTGCGCTGTATGCAAAACACGCTGATCCACTGAATATTTACATACCACAAAACCGTACACCAGGGACTGGTCTGCTGCCTGTCAGGATGGTATGTGAATTTATCTTCTTTCCACAGATAGAAGTCCTTTGAAGTCAAGAATACACATGCATGACAACACGCTGTCTATTCAGTTCAATTAAGTGCAGCAGTTGGGAGGGGTGGGGGGTTAAGAG
>CM045890.1:49464543-49559543 GCA_025169545.1 Anguilla japonica | reverse complement strand
AGTGTAATGCTCTATCCTTATTCAGTCTCCTTATCAAAATGCCTTGGGTTGGAGGGAATGATATTTCGTTCTTAACGTAAAATTTAATGGGACGGAAAATGGGAAGGAAAATGTGGTTACAGCCCACGGACCTGAGTAGCTTAGTTGACAGGGTAGCGAACGGTACCAGTGTGCCAGTTTTGGATGGAGCTTTTAAAGCAAGGAGCGCGAGAACTCTGGGGACACACTTTGGAGCTACCTTATTTTAACAATGCGACAATTAAAATGTATGGATGGGAAATGCAGACGGGTGTATTCACCCTGTTAAATTGGAGGATACGTCGCAAAGGTTTGTGCACAAAGACCAAAGCGCTCGTGAATGTCTGCAGTTGGGACAGGTGCGCGCGCGAGATAGCCTAATTGCACGTCTGCGTTAAATTCACTGAGCTCTTCAGGCACATTTCTGTCTCCCAGCATCCCAGGTGTGTCCGCATGTGTGTATTTTGTTGGGTATCTTAGTGTGTATATGGTTCACTTCAGACTATCCAGGGTCGCTTCGTCGTTTTTTTCTGTTTCAAGTTGATGGGTCTTCAGAGATGGATAGGACACACGTTCTTGCGCAAACGTTACAATTCTGCATTACTGAACCATGGGTAACCTACTAGCTAAGACCAGATATAAGTTGCGTTTTTATTCATCAGTGAACTGTACACTATTGCGAAACAAAATCATGGCCGTTTTCTTCTTGGGAAACAAATAAATGTTTTGCAAGGGTGTAGTGAGTTGATCGAGTCAATATTATCACCATGCCACTTCTCTCCTTTGTGTTGTTATGAACGTTTATATTTATTCAGCACGTTTTTTTTCTTAAGTTGATTAGGCCTCCAATATTTGACTTTCCAGATTTATTTTAATGAATTGTAGCAACCTCTTCTTTAATTTTTCCCTGGGAACCAGTTCTCCCGATAATTCTCTCCTCGTTTCTTTTGGATCGGCCCCCGGGGTTGCACAAGACGTCGCACGCCGCGTGTGCAAACACGGAGGATCCTGCTCAGTCAGCGCGGCCTTGCGCGGCGATGCCTCTCGTGTGCTGACAGGGTTTTTTGGATCGGCCTGACGCGCGCTGGCTCAATGGAGCGCATTCATTTGATCATGTGATTGATTGGGCCGCAGGTGCTTTTTCCTGGCAAGGGGAGGGAGGGGCGCGATTCGGGTGGGTACCCCACAGGCTTGGAGGTGTGGCCGCGGGGATGGCGTGGAATGTTCCATTGCAAAGGGAAGCTTCCCCTGTGCCCAGGGGAGAAGGAGGAGAACGAACAAAGATGAGCACTGTTCTTTTACACAAGATGCATGACACGTATGTAGGTAGTACAAAAGAACTGGGGCTCCATTTGTTATAAAAGAAAAGACTGGCCGAGAAGGCAAACGAGAACAATAGGTGGTCCCAGCACAGTAGCTTAACTCTCACGTCTTGCTTAAAAAATGTAGGACCCATTCGAGTAGCCCAGCAGGTGGCCAATCACACGCCACCTCTCCGGGCTCGTGCATTCCGGGGCTTCAGATCTGTGTGTTTTTCCTTCTCCTCGTTTATAAAAACCTCAGAACTGAACATATTCTTTCACGTTTGCGGGAGGATTTGCCTGATTGATGTTTTCGTCGAAGCTCCCACGCCGAGCTGTTTCTCCCAGCGGGAGACGGATGGTAGCTGTGGCTGTCATCGCGGATGTGTGAAAACTCTCGGGCTGGCCGGCCTGACTCTGTTCCAAAGCTGAGCCGGGCCAAATCCCCTGAGCTTGCGCTCTGTAAATTGCCTGCTTTGAGTTCTTCATCCGCAGCTTCCTCGGTTAATCCTGTGGACGTTTATAAACGCTAATCTTAGGAATGGGAACTTTGCTGGAAACAGGTGTTTTATGAAGGTAAAAAGGTAATGGAAGGTTGTGTTTCAACTTGAGCGTATGTCTGGAATTTGGCCCAGTAAGACACTCGGGCATGTGAACACACACACACACATACACACACGCACACACAAACGCACGCATGCATGCATGTGTGCAGACACACACACACATACACACAAGCTCATACACATGCATAACTGTGTGCAGACACACACGCGCGCATACATACACACAAGCACAAACACACACATACACACAAGCACATACACATGCATACATGTGTGCAGACACACAAACGCGCACACCTACACATGCAAGATTGAATTTCCTATTTATAGTTTACTCCTGCATCCCATTATATTAGTTACTTTTGCAAGCTTTTCCATAACATGGTAGCACGACTCCACACACGTGTGTATGTCAGTTATAGGTCCGACCAATTGTTCTGGCTCAGTCTTCTTACCAGCTGTTTTAGGAATGTAAATAGGTTGTGGACAGCTGTGGGTCAACCTGAGTGTATGTGTTGGGCCCAATAATGCACTGAAGCAAACACACACACACACACACACACACACAAATACCAGGGCTTTGCAACCCTGGTCTTGGAATGCTGGTTTTAATTGTTAGCCAGCATTTAATTGACTAATTAAATCAGTTTTACACAGTTAACTTGGAACTCCACTCAACCCTGCTGCTTTCCGGAAACGGGGTTAAGGCTTCTACATGCTTCAAACAGACCGGGGCGGTGTTGTTGTTCTTACCTTTTCCAAAGTAGCTAAACTCAAAGGTGGGATGGAGTAGCCATCCGTCATAGAGATGGGTGGGATTTTTATTCCGAGAATTCAGCGACTCCTTTGTGTCTTTATAATCGTGGTGAAAAAGTCATACAAGTGCACACATTATTGGTGAGCGCACTCAAAGTTTTTATTCAAAAGTCTTCACGTTGGCGGTGCAGCTCAGGCCTGTTTACCGTTCGGCCATGTTTGATTGGCCGATGGATATCGCTACATTGTCACCGACATTCCACTGTCACTCGACTTTGGCATTGACGCTGTAGCACATTAAACACATATAAACACATAACCGAACACGCCACAGAAGTGACGAGTCATGTTAATGGCATCTTTGTAGCCTGCCGAGTCAGCAGTATTACAGGCATGGAAACATTGTAATTGTGTTTATCAAACTCAACAAATGTGCTGTCTTCTGTTTTTTTTTTTTATTTTAAGGTTTGGCTAGTTAATGACTGTACTGTTCAATAAAGATAATTGCAGGATATGATAACTTTCTATGATAATATTGTTATGACAGCTTAGGCAGCGATGGGGTCAAAGTTCATACAATTTAAGTCTCAGCGATTGGCACAACAATGATGGTGATGGTCTCTCTGGAATAAACTAAAAGTTGTTGCGACTGTCCATTAAATGTGATACGTCACCAAACTGTAAACTGGCCTTTCTTCTTCTTCTTCTTCTGATGTTTGCTGGCGGTTGGCAAACTACATTTGAGGATTTGCAGACCTCCCGAAGCTCTGCTCACTGCACACCTGGCCTGTTGCTGCGGAGAGTGGGCAAGGATTTCAGAATGTCGGTTTCAGAAAGTTACAAAAAATTTTGGATACACAACCCCCTATCCAAACGTCAGAAAAGAGCCGAAGATAAGTTTTCTTTGAGGGTGGGGGGAAGCGTTTAGCAACCCTGGAGCTAATCCTAGCTCATCTTCAGGCCCAGAGGGGGGCTGGCGTTTTACTCTGATTTTATTCACAAACCAATAATTCTGGCCCGCATTGCAAACAGTTGTATACACCAGTCCCCGTTCTCTCTTATATCCGAACTCAATGGGATGTTGCCACCAGGGATACCAGTTTCCACCAGTTTCCACCAGGGCGGCGGTGTAGTACATTGGGTAACAAACTGGTCTTGTAACCTAAAGGTCACAGGTTCGATTCCCGGGTGGGACACGGACATTGCACCTAACCTGCATTGCTTCAGCATATATCCGGCTGTATGCAGTGGATGCAGTGTGAATTTGTTGCGTAAAAAAAAGTTGTGTAAGTCGCTCTGGATATGAGCATCTGCTAAATGCCAGTAATGCTGCTGTATGTGCTTTGTTTCATGACTTCAAAGAAATGAGTGACAGGGCGGGATGAATAATTAAGAGCGGAAGCGCGCGCGCGCGGCGCTAGCCCCGAAGCACCAGCCGCGGGGTCCGTTCTGCCGGTCCGCCGGTCCCTCTCTGAGCGGAGCCGCGGCTTCGCGGCCCGTCTCAAACGGCCGCGCCCCGTCCCCGTTTCGGGCTTTGCGGGCTCTCGAACGCAGCGAATCGGTTTCAGCAGGAGGAACGCGTCGCGATCGCGTGCCGAAGGGGCGGGTCTTTCCCCCCTCGCCCTGCGAAACAGACGCAACTCACGGAACACGAGCGCCGGTTTCCTCCCGCGGTCCGAACGACATCCAGGGCTCACTTGCAACAGTGATGCGTCTACCCTGGTTAAGTAAATAAATGTTCAATTAAAAAGATAAAATGAATGTACAGTTGAAGTGTACCCCGTCCCAAAGCACTCCAACTATATAGACAAACAGGCTCAGGTCACAGCACATGCATGTTCTGTTTTCTGTGTAAAACCCCTGTGGGCGGTGCCCCCACCCCCTACCCCCCACCGCACAGGTTTATTGCTTTGAATGTTTACCGTGGAAATAATTCACACACGGTTACTTCACAAATGGATGCTTCCGCTGGTTACATAACGCCTATCCTAAAGGATTATTGTAAATAATTAAATTCTTTATGTTTTTAACAATGTTCATGGATACTGCCATTTTCATCCTTAATAGTGGTAGTTCCCAGATTTAATTTGTGTGTATTTTTTTCAGACCCACGCATAGGTTTTTACAGCAGTATATTTCAGGCTCGGAGGTCTGCAGTGCTCACGAAAGCACAGGTGCACTCTTAACACAGGTCACCGATTCTCACAGGTTCTCTCTTGGGGTGGCAGTGTAGTATAATGGGTAAGGAACTGGTCTTGTAACCTAAAGGTCACAGGTTCGATTCCTGGGTAGGACACTGCCATTGTACCATTGAGCAAGGTACTTAACCTGCATTGCTTCAGTACATATCCAGCTGTATAAATGGATGCAATGTAAATGCTATGTAAATGTTCTGTAAGTCACTCTGGATAAGAGCGTCTGCTAAATGCCTGTAACGCAATGCAACGCGAACAGTTCATTCTGCAGGTCACTGATTCTCACAGGTGACATGTGATAACTACGACCTGACATGAGAGTCAAAAGAGACTGCAGCCTTTTAAATTATTCAAGCGTAAAGAACTAAGGACACCCAGGTAGCAAGGCCTATCAATGTCCAAACCAATTAGAATTCACCTCCATCTCCTCCTCTCTCTCAGGAAAGACCAGGCATCCCCCCATAAGAGAGACATAATAGAATAAGACAGTACTCTAACATTCCCCCCCCCCCCCCCCCCCCCCCCCCACCACACACACACACACACACACACACCCCAGAGGAAAGCCCCATCCCGTTTAAGAAAAAAACATGGCCTTTATGAGAGCTGTAATTCCCACATGGCTCCAGCAGGGGGAGCCAAAGAGGAGCAGCCGGGGCAGCCAGGCTGCTGCTGTCGGTGGGCTGGGTCCCGTCCTGCCAGGGCGGCCGTGAGCAGGCTTGCGCTTCGCCTCCCGGGAGAAACCTCAAACCAAACCCCGGCCTGAGTCACACGGCAGGGCGTCTGCTCCACAGGTAGGTCGGGTGCGGCGAAACGTGCACGAAAGCTAGGCAGAAGGCAGAGAGAGAGAGAGAGCTTTTTGTTGGGCCGGGGAGCAGATTACCCCCTCAGTTTTAAGGTTTTACCTTGCTCCGGACGTCCCGTGACCTGCGCCGGGGATCTTGTCTGCACCAGGCGACGGGACCTCCGAGGCACCAGACTGTACGGCTGAGTAGAATGTTCCGGGCTTTCGCGGTCTCTACGATGAGTGTTCCTGCGTGTGAGCTCCCAGACTGTGGGCAAGGTAAGAGATAGTGAGCAAAACTGGAGCCTGTTGTATGTCTTCAAAAATTAAATGTATAGAATTACAATCAATGAATTGGATTTACATTAGGCTTTTTTTTTTTTCTTTCTTTCAAAAATACCTTGTATGTCTGTTCGGTCTTTTGAGAGAAGCCAGTGGTCCTGTTTGTATCTCAGGCTCATTAAAGTTGCTGCTGTTCTGGACTATAATGCACCCAGGACTTCATCGGAATTATCTGCCCATTGTCGAATGCTCGGAAACGCAGCCTTCCGAGTTAATGGTGTTTGTGTGCCACCAGTGATACACAGCGCCGGAGTGCTTTTCCATTTTTATTTATAGCTAATGAGTCTTTGCTTTCACTGGTCTTCCATGCACGGCAACTTGCTTTATAAATGTAGGCAGGCTGCGGCATGTGACGGCACTTCGCTCAGAACACGAGGGAATAATGGGACTGGATGTTTATTTTGGGGTTAAGGTCGAGCGCACCTTTGTTGGGACACACGGGTGTTTTTGTCTTAGCAACGGCTCACACGTCTGTCCGTGAGCCGTTGCTAAACCCGGCTGCTGGAATCGCTCTTTGTGTGAGACGTGGCTTAAGTTTGACAAAAAGCCTGGGATCCCGTCCAGGTAGCATCCTAGACTTCTGACTTCCGAGGAACTGCGGGGGCCCGTCTTTCTTTGTCCGCGCAAGCGCGTGCTGGCGTGCGATCCCGCGAACTCGCCAAACTACATTTGTGACGAGGGCCAGCACAACAAAGGCACACACTCATTTGCGCTCATTTGTGCGGTAAAGTTAAGAACACGACTGGATTTCATTGAAAAAAAATAATAATTTGCTTGAATCCCAGCCAAAGTAGTTGAACTGAGGGACTTTGATGATGTAATATAGAATGGAATGGCAACAGACGAAAACATCCGAATTAAATGGAAAGAGCAAGGAGACACTTCCTTAATTTTTTTTTTAACCAAAGGCATATTTACACTCCACACAGTGCCGGTAAGAGCGGAGTTAGAAGCTGAATCCAGCCATAGGTGCGTGTAGCGTGTTTGAGTCACGTGTTGACTCTTGTTTGGTGTTTGTGTTTTCGGGTGATAAAAGCACCTGTCCAACACGTTCTCAGGTGTTCAGCCGTGTGGTAAACAGGCGCTAGCTAGTCGAACGCAGAATCGTCTTAGATATGCGCGAATTGTCACCTCCCGCCCATGGGCTGTCGATGATCACATGCCCAATTTGGCGTGTCAGAAACATCAATGCACGTTTTCTTCAGCTTGCTCTTTTGACAACACCCAGCGTGCACAATAATTGCACAAATTAAAATTCAGATGTGCCCGTTCAGATTGTCTGCATGTTTGTGTGCACATGCACATAAACGTGTTGCTAAAGAGGTAACAAAAAACTTCTAACCAATCAAATTAACGACTGGGGGAAACTAATGGGCTCATAATTAGGTTGTTGAACATAAGTGTTTACGTTCTTTCATCATTTATTTTCCCTTAAACTTAACACACTGCTTGTTATCTTTTAATTCTTCATTATCTACCAAATGGTTAATTTTAGTGGCCATGTGCCCACACTCACCAATTAGGAGCCTATTGATTCACCTTTAATTTGATCAGTTAAATAATTTTGTTTCCTCTTTTTATGTAATTGCAATGTAGCACAATAAGCACTGTGTGAATATGGGACTTTCGTTCTTCATGGCACGCATAGCTGTTTCTAACATCATGTGGCTTAGCAGGGTAAATTAATACATTTAAACAGGAAAAGCACCTTATTCAGAAAATTGACAGCTTGTTAATATTCTGGGCTTGCAATAGTGGTCGGAATAAAAATCAGCATACACAAGAGTCCCCAGGACCAACCTTGGGAACCACTGTTGTTGCATGTTCGTAAGCAGACACATTGACAGTTTTTTTTCTTTGCAGTTAAAGATGTTGTATTAACATGGGATTCCTTTATTATTGTTTTTTTTTGTGGTAAGGGTTACCTCATTCACTCATTGTTTTTCTGGTGATGTTTTTGTAGTTTCCCTAATCTTATAAAAGGCCATCGCTGCCTCAGACTGTTAAATTAACAAAAGGATGTCGTAAACTTGCCTGAAAAATGATGAAAGCAAAGATCATGCTTACAAATCGCCAAGAAAAAAAAGCAACCACACCAGTTGTTGTTCTGTATTTTCCACATACATAGAATCTTTAGAAAACAGCTCATAGATTATCTCAGGATTAGCCTGCATCTGCTTTTTTCTTTTCTGAATTTCCTTCTTTAAACATGCATCCTAAACATACTTACAGTGCCTCGACATGAACCCAGGCGTGGCACGCTCAGATATGTACAGGTTTAGAACACAAGGATAGATCTGTACAAGTGTACAATACACAGAGATGTGTACAGGTGAAAAACAGAGAAAGATGTGTGCAGGTGTAGAACAGAGAGAGATATATATACAGGTGTAGAACAGGGAGAGGGTTGTGTATAGGTGTAGAACACAGAGAGATGTAGAACTGATAGAAGTGTGCAGGTGTAGGACACAGAGAGATGTGTATAGGTATAGAACAGTGAGATGTGTACAGGTGTAGAACAGAGAAAGATATATACATGTGTAGAACAGGGAGGGGGGTGTATAGGTGTAGGACACAGAGAGATGTGGACAGGTGTAGAACACAGAGAGATGTGTAAAAGTGTAGAAAACCGATGTATACAAGTGTAGAACAGAGATATATTTGTGTACTGGTGTAGAACAGAGAGAGGGATGTGTATAGCTGTAGAACACAGATGTGTACAGGTATAGAACAGACAGAGATGTGTATAAGTGAAGAACAGAGAGATGATTTCAGGTGTAGAACACAGAGGGATTGGGACAGGTGTAGAACAGGGAGAAATGTGTACAGGTGTAGAACACAGGGAGATGTGTGCAGGTGAAGAACAGAGAGATGTGTTCAGGTGTAGAACACAGAGAGATGTGCACAGGTGCAGAACACAGAGAATTGTGTACAGTATAGTGTGCGGTCTCTGTTGGAAGGTGTCTTTGTTGTCAGTGTCATGCAGTGCAGAGCCTCCTCTCTGAAATACACTTGCAAATTGTGTCAATTATTATTATTGTTGTTGTTGTTGTTATAATAACAATAATAATAATAATAATAATAATAATAATAATAATAATAAAACAGCAATGAAGAAAACAAAAATACATTCATTATAAATAAATTAATACCTGAAATTAATATATTTTTGGTGGTCAACCAGTGTCCCTCAGATTATGACAAAGATGTACTTTGCTGCTATTGGGGCTGTAGGCTGTTCTAGCAGGATTTGTAGTTTTTATCATTTGTGGATCCACTTGTTCCCATCTGCCATGTCTATAATTGACGTGGCTTCAAACTGACGCTTGAGAGCGAGGACAATTCACTTGCCTAATACACGTTTCCTCCATCCTCATGTCCTTTGCTTGCTTTCTTTCCTTGTGTCCTTTGATGGGTGGAGCTAGGAGCTTGGAAATGCCTCATATGAAGGAAGCAAGGAGGTAAAAATAAGCTATTGGAATGAGCCCATAGTTAGTCGGGAGGAGGCGGGGCCATGTGCTGGAGTAGGAGCCATGTTGGCCCTTCTAGCATGATTTGTAGTTTTTATAATTTGTGTGGGAATAGAAATACTCTATAATTAGAGATAATCTCTCTCTCTCCCATTCTGTTGTTCCCCCTCTCTCTCTCCCTCTCTCTCCCCTCAGCTCTTCCTCTTTTCCCCATGGCGCGCAGGAACTGGGCTATATATGGCAAATTGTGGTCACTCACTCACTCACTCACTCACTCACGGACGACCCGTGAGACGCATGCGCAGGTGGTGCTTCGTTTAGTAGGACGCATGCGCAGGTGCATCTCCCAAAATCACCACTTCGAACAGAAAAAAATGTTTTTAAGCACAGCTTTATCGCCTAACGTTACTTTAGCTAACCCTAACATGTTAGCGTTTCGCCTACGTTAGTTAACCTACTTAGCGCGTACCACCGATACAGATGTATGGACACACGGAGGACAACAAATACCATTACCAAGGCAAGGACATGCCATAGCTAGCTAGCTGTATAGCTTTACTAGCCGAGTTTTACTCAGGACACTTTGTACAGGTGCGCCGTGGGTCTGCGCGGTTTCGCGCTTGTTTATGTCCTTGTTCGATGTGCCTACGCACGCAGTCAGGATGAGAGCGAGCGGTTTCTCAGGCTTGGGTTTGCCACGGCCTGGAATGCGACGGGAGAGGATTTGCTGCCCGTTTTAATTAAAACGGGCTCGTTCCTGATTGGCCTTCTCACGGGTCGCCGCGAACAGCGGGAAACGCGGCGTTCGCATTCCGGAACATTAATATGGCGGAATGAGGAGCATTCTTTTTTTCCCGTTGCCACGCGACGTACCAGTAAACATCACAGTAATTACAGTCGCTGCCTCCAGACGCTCTTATTCAGAGTGACTGACACGTCTTATATTTTGACATACCGGCCCTTTAATGCAGCTGCATATTTTGACTGAAGCTATTCCTCTACCTCGCTCTAGGGTACAACGGCGTCGCCCCGACCGGGAATCAAAGCTGCGATCACCTGGGTTACGTGCCCAGTTCCATAACCATTACACCACATCTGCTGTTTATGTCAGCAGAGCAAAAGGCCCTTCGGCGATTTTCAATTTGGGTCATGCAAACACGAAAAAGAAGGGGAGGTGATTTTTGAAGAGTGAAGTCTTTTATAGGCCCAAAGTGGTGGAATGTGGAGAAAGGGTCTGTCTGATTATTTCCCCGTTCTGTAATGTCACATAAACTCGAAACAAAACAAAACAGAAGTCAATTCAACCCCGTAACAAAAAGCTCTTAAAGTTTATTGGTAGCATCTTTGTACATACGGAACAGAAATTGTGACGCCTTGTAAATAGTATAAACTGTAATTATAGCTAAAAGCATACATGAATACCCCCCCCCCCCCCCCCCCCCCCCACAGGTATTACAATGTGTAAAATGCTGTAGGTGCTGTCAAAACTATAAAAAGTGTTTATGATGGGAATCAAAACACAAGCTGATATTTAGAAGAGATAATGTTCTGGCTATGCATCTCTGTGTGCGTATTTGCATTTCTGTGTGTGTGAGAGAGAGTATGTGTGTGCGTCTGTGTGTGTGCTGTGTGTTTGTACAAGCATGCACGCGCGTTCTACGCCCCAGATAATAGCCATTATGCTTCTGATGTCTCTGGACTCTGTCGTGACACATTTGCATACGAATAGCGCACTTTGTCATTCTGTTTTTGTGTTTTAGACAGGAAGGTATTAAGGGCATTAGGGCCATTTTGAGTGCGTGACAGAGAGAGAGAGACAGAGAGAGAGAGAGAGAGGAGTTATTATGAACTAGAGCGACGTGCAATATCGGTGAACACAGGCTGTGCGGAACAGAGGCCTAAGGCCTGGGCGGGGAGGGAAAGCCACACATGTCACTCTGTACAGCCCTGGGGCTGTTTACACTGAACGCACGCAAAACAACCCGTGGAATCTGTCCGTCAGATTTTGACTTTTAAGCGGAGTAATTTTGTCCAAAAAAAAAGAAAGAAAAACATTTAATCATTGTTCGTAGCTGCCCTTCAAAGAAAAAAAAACAACAAACCTTAATCCCTATTGGGGGAAAAAAATTCATCCTAGAAGAAGAATTGGGTGTGAGGGAGAAGTGAAAGGGTGGAGACAGGGTAATTGGGGTGAAACAGGAGTCAAGGTGTGAACGTGGAGTCATTGGGGAGGAGGCGGAGCTATGTGCTGGAGGCGGGGCCATGGGGTGAAGGTGGAGGGCCCTTTCCAATCCAATTGTTTTATCCGTCGTTGTCTCCATGTACCTTGCCTGGCCCAGAGATCGATGTAGGTTTGCCGTCTTCCTTGAAGGAGCTAGGAGTCAGGAGCTAAGAGGCTCCTGAAGGATGCTTCAGCAAGGAAACGTGTGCATCCTTTGCGGAAGTATTTTTTTGGAACACCTGACATTTGAATGATCCATCTGTGGATCTCCCCATCTGCCATGTCTATAATTAACGTGGCTTCAAACTGACACCTGAGAGCAAGGACAATCCATTTGCCTAATATATGTTTCTTCCTTCCTCGTGTCCTTTCCTTGCATCCTTTGATGGGTGGAGCTAGCAGCTTGGAAAGGACTCAATCGAAGGAAGCAAGGAGGTAAAAATAATCGATTGGAATGATCCCATAGTTATTGGGGAGAAGGCGGGGTCATGTGCTGGAGGAGGAGCCATGGGATAAAGGCGGAACCATTGGGGATTGTCGAAGGTGAATAAGAAGTAGGATGAATTCAGAGGGGGCTGCACCTGTGTCATTAGGAGAATTGGGGAGTCAAGTGAGCCTGTACAGACAAGGCAGGAATTCTGGCAGGAGACGCAGTCAATCGAGCCTCCATGCTCTCTGACAGGAACAGGAACATTACAGCCTCAACCATACAGGCGTCTGCCACGTCAGATAAGTGTGTTGGGGGGGAAGAGATTCAGCAGCTGCTTTCCATTAGGGCCAGCGGTGCCTTCTACACTCACCCCACCATCTTTACAACACACACATACACACACACACATGCACATGCACACACAAACACACACACACACAAACACATGCACACACACACACACACACACACACACACACATAAACACATGCACACACACACACATGCACACACATACGCACACACACACATGCACACACACACACACACACATACACACACAAACACACATGCACACACGCACATGCACATGCACACACAAACACACACACACATAAACACATGCACACACACACACACACACACACACACATAAACACATGCACACACACACATACACATACACACATGCACACACACACACACATGCACACACATACGCACACACACATGCACACACACACACACACACACACATACACACACAAACACACGCACACACACGCACACAAACACACATGCACACACACGCACACACACACATGCACACACGCACACACACATGCAGCACACACACACACACGCACACACACACGCACACACATGCATGCACGCATGCGCACACACATACACGCACACACACCAATAGATGGCACATGCACGTTCACGTCCGCATACATGCTCACACTCCCCCATAAACACACAGACACACAGCCCTGTAATTATATTGTTTATTTATTTCTCGGGTTGTGCAATCCCCTGTGCATTCTCTCTCTGCCGCATCACTGTTTGTGTTTGTGTGCTACCCGGCCAGGAGAACAAGCCACCCCGAAATCGCTCGCACTGCGCAAGTGTGATGTGAACCCGCACTGAGCTATGTGTGTGTGTGTGTGTGTGTGTGTGTGCGTGTGCGTGTATGCGTGTTTGTGCACGTGTGTGTGCGCGTGTGCATGTACATGCATTCTTTTCCGTTTTCTCTTGCCACTCAACCCCTCCATTTTTGGAGTTATGTGATATTTTCCCCCCAAACTCCTTCTCCATAACTCGCCTTAACGTATGTTTGCTCAATGCTGTTGCCATTTTTGCTGGATTTAAACCCTCCAGTGGTCCTCTCTTCATTTCTACTGCCAAACTGCACCTGATTGCTGTTTTTACTGTAGCCTTTATGTTCTTGCTGTGTCTTTTTTAATATATTCTTTCCAGCCACGGAGGTGATACCTGCCTCCAGTCATCTCAGTGTTGTAACTGAAAGTTTTGTTAACGGTAGCAGTTCAGTGTTGTGTTTTCCGAACGGCTCCTGTTACTGGTGCCGCTGGGAAGGGCTGTGGCTGTTTCACATGCAGGTCTGTGTCTGTGCATAGAGCACCTGTCACAGTGCGCTTCACTGCAGACCCCGACCTAAACCCCCCCCAGAAAGCGAGCGGTGACAGCAGTAAGGGCAACCCCCCCCCCCCCCCCCCCAGGTGGTGCATGCGGAGAGACTCGGGGAGGAACCAGATTCAAAAGGGGGGGTGCAAACCTCCTCTGGCCGGCTCAGTGTGGGGGTTCATGGCGACCAGCACAGTTGGGTAAAGTAACTCTGAATTGGTTCAGGACTGGTTGTATGAAGGCAGTTTTATGGGGGCAGGGGGGGATGGGTGGATTAGCGGGGGGGTCTTGACATGGGGTGGGGTGGGGTGGGTCTGCAGGCTGGGGTGGAGGGGAGAAAGCAGCCATAACGTTCATCTGCCGAATTTTTCCGCCATGTGCCTCTGGCATCTGATGAGTTGGCCTTCACCAGCCCAGTCCTCCCGGACACACCCAGCCCTGAGTCAGCAGCCAATGAGCTCTGCCCCAGTGACATCATCAGCGGGCTCGTGTGTGGACACGTTTCCTGCTCCTGTAAGCCTCAGACCTGGCCACTGCATTCCTGTGCTGAGTTGGCCCGGCGGCGTTCCTGTGCACGAGTCTTATCAGCGCTGTCTGTCATTCTCAGCAGTGTCTGTCGGTCTCAGCAGTGTCTGTCATTCTCAGCAACGTCTGTCATTCTCAGCAGTGTCTGTCATTCTCAGCGCTGTCTGTCGTCCTCAGCAGCGTCTGTCATTCTCAGCAGCGTCTGTCGTCCTCAGCAGCGTCTGTCATTCTCAGCAGTGTCTGTCTCAGCAGCGTCTGTCATTCTCAGCAGTGTCTGTCATTCTCAGCAGCGTCTGTCATTCTCAGCAGTGTCTGTCATTCTCAGCAGTGTCTGTCATTCTCAGCAGTGTCTGTCATTCTCAGCAGTGTCTGTTGGTCTCAGCAGTGTCTGTAATTCTCAGCAGTGTCTGTCGTTCTCAGCGCCGTCTGTCATTCTCAGCAGTGTCTGTCGTTGTCAGCAGTGTCTGTCGTCCACAGCATGTCTGTCGGTCTCAGCGCTGTCTGTCATTGTCAGCAGTGTCTGTTGTTCTCAGCAGTGTCTGTCGTTCTCAGCGTTGTCTGTCATTCTCAGCAGTGTCTGTCATCCTCAGCAACGTCTGTCATTCTCAGCAGTGTCTGTCTCAGCAGCGTCTGTCATTCTCAGCAGTGTCTGTCTCAGCAGCGTCTGTCATTCTCAGCAGCGTCTGTCATTCTCAGCAGTGTCTGTCGGTCTCAGCAGTGTCTGTCATTCTCAGCAGTGTCTGTTGGTCTCAGCAGTGTCTGTAATTCTCAGCAGTGTCTGTCGTTCTCAGCGCCGTCTGTCATTCTCAGCAGTGTCTGTCGTTGTCAGCAGTGTCTGTCGTCCACAGCATGTCTGTCGGTCTCAGCGCTGTCTGTCATTGTCAGCAGTGTCTGTTGTTCTCAGCAGTGTCTGTCGTTCTCAGCGTTGTCTGTCATTCTCAGCAGTGTCTGTCATCCTCAGCAGCGTCTGTTGGTCTCAGCAGTGTCTGGCATTCTCAGCAGTGTCTGTCATTCTCAGCAGTGTCTGTCGTTCTCAGCAGTGTCTGTCGTTGTCAGCAGTGTCTGTTCTTAGCAGTGTCTGTCGTTCTCAGCAGTTTCTGTTGTTCTCAGTGCTGTCTGTCATTCTCAGCAGTGTCTGTCGTTCTCAGCGCTGTCTGTCGTTCTCAGCAGTGTCTGTCGGTCTCAGCGCTGTCTGTCGTTCTCAGCAGTGTCTGTCATTCTCAGCAGTGTCTGTCGTCCTCAGCAGTGTCTGTCGTTCTCAGCGCTGTCTATCATTCTCAGCAGTGTCTGTCATCCTCAGCAGTGTCTGTCGGTCTCAGCAGTGTCTGTCATTCTCAGCGCTGTCTGTCGTTCTCAGCAGTGTCTGTCGGTTTCAGCAGTGTCTGTCATCCTCAGCAGTGTCTGTCGGTCTCAGCAGTGTCTGTTGTCTTCTGTTTCCATTTTTTCTTCCTCCTTTATTTCACCCGAACTGTTTTATCGCGTCTCTTAAGCTGCTGGCTTTCTATTCACATAATACTGCGTGGGTCAGTGTGTGTGTGTGTGTGTGTGTGTGTGTGTGAGTGTTTCAATGGTAGGGAGATGACCCTTCAGAATTTTATATCAGTACTCCTTGTTATTAGTTATGAATTACTACTTATAACAGTAATAATACAGTAATTATATGATATGATAATGATAATGTTGATAAAAACACACACAAAAACAAACACACAAATGCTCACATGCATGACACATGCAAACTCACGTCCACACGTGTCCGCACACATGCAGACGCACTCACACACATAAACACACAGCTCTGTAATTCAATCATTATGACAGTGCGGAGTTTGGACACACCCGTGTGCACGGACCAGCTGTATATGCAGAGGCCCAAGAGTGACAGACAGAGAGCAGGAGAGAGAGAGAGAAAGAGAGAGTGACAGACAGAGAGCAGGAGAGAGAGAGAGAAAGGGAGAGTGACAGACAGAGAGCAGGAGAGAGAGAGAGAAAGGGAGAGTGACAGACAGAGAGAGAGATTGTAAAAATGCCTAAGTTGAACACACCTTACTCTCTACAATCACAGTGAAAAAATAAAGACAAAGGACAAAACATTTACTTTAAAATTAAACACTCACAAAACAAGAGAAAAATACGAAGCTTAAAATGCAACTGTGCACTGAGCACACCCCCCCCCCCCACACACACACACCCCACCAGCCCCATAATATCCCTCCTCCACCCTAACGTGAGTGGCTAACATCCTCTTCATCATCTTCTCCAGGATCTAGAATCAAGATAGAAAGAGCAGGAGGGAGAGAGGGACAGAAAGAGAGCAGGGAAGCGAGTGAGTGAGAGAGAGAGAGAGAGAGAACAGAAGGGAGAGGGGGGAGAGAGAGATAGAAAGAAAACAGGAGAGTGGGAGAGCAGGGGGGAGAGGAAGGAGAGAGAGAAAGCAGGAGGGAGAAAGAGAGAGAAAGAGAGCAGGGTAGTGAGAGAGGGAGAGTAGAAGGGAGAGGAGGGAGAGACAGAAAGAGAGTAAGGGAGTGGAAGAGCAGGAGGGAGAGGAAGGAGAGAGAGAGAGCAGGAGGGAGAAAGAGAGCAGGGGAGTGAGAGAGAGAGAGTAGAAGGGAGAGGAGGGAGAGAGAGATAGAAAGTGAACAGGAGAGTGGGAGAGCAGGAGGGAGATCAGGAGAGAGAGGATGGAGCGAGAAGCACCCATGGGATTAAATGCACGATCCTACTTTAACACCTCTACCTGTACTGACAAGCTCGACACCTGCAGTATACCCTGCTGAGGCTTAGAGCTAAGACCATCTCCCAGGGGCTAGTCAGTCTGTACTGGAGCTGTACGCTTAATCAGAAGCAAAATGGCGCACTCCCTCAGGATGTCAATGAGCAAAATAATCACATGAATTATTTTGGGACTGGCTATGTCGATTTTTGGGGGAGCACATTAGCATTCACCTCTCTTAGAGAATGTTGTTGAGAGTGTTGCTATGAAAACGAGCTCTACCCAGTCAAAAGGACTGCTGTTGCTACACTGTGGCCCACTGTGTCTTCAGAGGTGTATGGCTGACAGGTGTCCCTGTGTCTAAACTGACCTCAGTACAGCACAGACCCTGCTGTGGACCCGCGTCCCGCTGGATCGCCCTGCGCGCAGCTGATCTGGGGTCAGGCTTCGACGCAACGGGCCTCATCCTGTCCTTTTACGGTGATATTATCCAATGGGACACAGCAGGGCCTTGTCTCCGGGCGGACTTGCGGGAGCTTGCAGTGCAGTGGAAAGGGAGGACCAGGGACAGAGACGCACGGAGCAGATGTAACGAGGATATAATGAGGGCCATGTGTTGTGTGCACAAGCTGAAATATGTAAACACGGGGAGACAGAAGTTTACACGCACAGGACAGGCAGACAAGCAGATCCGGCCAATGACGAACTGGGTCACATGACCCACGCCCATTTTCTCATTCATCTTTTGAACTGTAGTTGTGTTTTCCCTCCCACTGCCCTTGTCCTTTCTCTCTCTGTCACATTTGTATTTTATCCACCAACTTCCTTTCAGTATCTCTCTTCCCCCTCTCTCTCTCTCTTTCTCTCCCTCTCTCTCTTTTCCTCCGAGCTGGTCATACAGAGACTGGACAAACTGTACTCACAGTGACTCATGGAAACTGTGTGTGTGTGTGTGTGTGTGTGTGTGTGTCCGTGTGTGTGTGTGTGTGTGCCTGTCTGTGTGTGTATGTGTGTGTGTGTATCTGTGTGACTGTGTGTGTGAGTGTGTGTGTCTGTGTGCGCATGAGTGTCTGTGTACACGTGTGTGTGCGTGTCTGTCTGTGTGTGTGTGTGTGTGTCTGTGTGCACATGTGTGCGCATGTGTGTGTCTGTGTGACTGTGTGTGTGTCTGTGTGCGTGTGTCTGTGTCTGTATGTGTGTGTGACTGTGTGTGTGTGTCTGTGTGCACGTGTGTGTGCATGTCTGTGTCTGTATGTGTGTGTCTGTGTGCATGTGTGTGTGTCTGTGTGAGTGTGTGTGTGTGTCTGTGTGCGTGTGTCTATGTCTGTATGTGTGTGTGTCTGTGTGTGTGTCTGTGTGAGTGTGTATGTGGCCGTGTGTCCTCAGTGAAGCCACATATAATTGTAAGTTTGTACACCCCAGGCTTCAGCACCCTCCCGCGGTGCTCTGTCTAGCCTCAGTAAGCCTTCTGATGTGCAGTGTTAAGGTGCTCACTAGCGCTCGGTACATTAAATTACTGTGTACAGAGTACACAGCACTGGGGACTCACTGTGAGCGGATTCTGCTGTAAGCACTAGTGGGGACGCGCTGTGTTTGGTACACACTCTGACAGCAGCATTCTGCTGTAAGTCAGTGCTCTGAGCGTTTGATTGCTGCTGTAAGTCACGTAGCGGATTCCTCTGTAAGGGCAGTGGGGACGCCCTGTGTTTGGTGCCGCTGATACACACTCTGACAGCATACGTCTGAGCGGATTCCTCTGTAAGGCAGTGCTCGTGGGGACGCGCTGTGTTTGGTGCCGCTGCGCGGCTGAATGCTTTACTGTTGGCGAGTGACTCAGACAGCCGGAATGTTCCGTGCCACACTGGTGAGGATTTCAGCGGATTCATTCTTTGGCTTTCTATCATAACATCCAAATTCGCGAGGGGGACGCCACTCCTGGAAAGGGCTGCGGTCTGCGCCGTTGCCAATTCTCGAACGGGCCAGCACTCGAGCACAGCCCTGTCTCTCTGGACCCATAAGTTCCCCTCTTTTTTTTTTTAAACCCGTATTCAAAATTCTCATGTTTCCATTGCCCGCTGGGCTGTGGTTTTCTGACACTCGTTCCCCTTTAATCCCTCCCTCTTTCCTTCTCTCTCACCCAGTGGCAATTACTCACTCTCTCTCACTCTCTCTCTCTCTCCCGCCTGTTTTTCCTCTCGCTCGTTATAGTCCCCTGCCCTCCCACACTGCTCCACATCTCCCTTCTCTGTTTCCCCCTCTTTCTCTTTCTCTTTCTCCACAGTCCTGTTTTTGGCTCTCTCCTCTCCTCTCCTGACGCCTCGTTGTCCCTCTCTCTGCTCCCCCCCAGGACAGTTGCCGGAGGCTCAGACTCACCCTTCACGACCGTGACCGTGACCGCAACCGGCCCGTTCGGACCGCAGAGCAGCCCAGAGTCAAGGTATCGGACAGCACCGCGAAAGTGACCAGACCACACTGCACCACACGCAGACCGCACGGTGGTTTATAGAGACCACAGAAGAGTAGATAGAGTAACATTCATTATGTCATTAAATAATCTGTGGACTGCATTCAGTTTGACGTTTGTCCTGAGCTTTGACTTGCAACTTTACGCAGGTGTTCATTTTACTTACAAATGAATCCAAGTGCAGGACATTTCCCTTTGCAAGTACAGTTTCAGGAAAGTTCAGTAACCGTCAAAAACAAGCTTGCCAAAACTTGTGAGTTAAAGTTGAGGACGAATGGTGATAGTGTTCAGGCGTGCTTCTGTAAGACATCTTGTAAGTTAAAGTTAAGGATGAATTTTGATAGTGTTCAGGTGTGCTTCTGTAAGACATCTTGTAAGTTATTGTTGAGGATGAATGTAGACAGTGTTCAGGCGTGCTTCTGTAAGACATCTTATAAGTTAAAGTTAAGGATGAATTTTGATAGTGTTCAGGCGTGCTTCTGTAAGACATCTTGTAAGTTGTTGAGGACGAATGTAGATAGTGTTCAGGTGTGCTTTTGTAAGACATGTTGCTGTTAAAGTTGAGGACAAATGTTGATATTGTTCAGGCTTGCTGCTGTCAGGCATCTGGTAAGTTAAAGTTGAGGATGAATGTTGATAGTGTTCAGGTGTGTTTCTGTAAGGCATCTTGTAAGTTAAAGTTTAGGACAAATGTTGATAGTGTTCAGGTGTGCTTTTGTAATACATCTTGTTTTTAAAGTTGAAGACAAATGTTGATTGTGATCAGGCTTTCTGCTGTGAGGCATCTTGTAAGTTAAAGTTGAGGATGAATGTTGATAGTGTTCAGGCTTGCTTCTGTAAGGCATCTTGTAAGTTAAAGTTGAGGATGAATGTTGATAGTGTTCAGGTGTGTTGCTGTAAGACACCTTGTAAGTTGAAGTTGAGGACAGATGTTGACTGTGTTCAGGCTCGCTTCTGTAAGACACCTCCCAGGCTGCACTGGACACTGCAAATGGTGCTTGTGCTTCTTCTTTATATGGAAACAGATCACTGGAAGCTTGCTAACACTAATTCCTGGTTTTCATAAAAGCTGGTCTTTGTGAAAGGTTAGCGTGGGGTGTTTGACAGGCGTCAGCGCAGGCATCTGGCTCTTGCGTAAGGCGCTGTAATGGTTTTCTGTCGGGGATGGCTTCCAGGCGACTCCTGGAATAGTTACGTAACCCTCAAATGGTTTTTTTTTTCCCCAAATGTTCCTTGGTGCAGCTTAAACCCGGAGAACTATGTGTGCCGTTCCGGACTTTCACTCTGTTCAGTATTCCAATGCGGAGCACGGAATAGCTAATGTGAAGCGATCTTTAACCTAGCTGGACTTGTAGACTGTAAGATGTGTGTTCCCTTTGTGTTTTGTTATTTAACCTATAAAAAAAGCGTAATTATTTCACAAAAGTATTTGGGATGTGAAGGATTTCTTTATTTCCAGAAATGCTTTTTTATGTATGCTCGTAATATTTTCAAGTTTTTAACCGTGAACACAAAATAAGCAAGAAATATCTGGTGATGTATCTATACATTTTGCTAAACACATCTCTGACTTTTTTTCAGCCAAGAGGCCGCGCTGCAGCGTTGGTGAAGCCACCCAGTGAGAGACAGCCTCTGAAGCCAGAGCCAATCAAACCAACAGAAGAGGAGGTAGAGGTCGTAAAGGTAGGCGGGGCCAACTGACACCTTCTAGCAGAACGAGCTGGTCATGTGACTGCCATCCGTGCTGTTATAGGTTAGTTGCAGTCTGTAGGTGTATGAGTGAATGTGTGGATTTGAAATTGCGCTGTGTATCTGAGTCTTAATTCTTCATTAACAATGTGTCTTATTGCGAGTACCAGTCTTCTTTATATGTTGATTTCTGTTATATAATGATTATTGTACCTGTCATATAGATTCCTCTAGACGTTGCATGTACCTCTGGTGCAGGTGTACCTGGTTGTGT
Source organism: Anguilla japonica (assembly GCA_025169545.1). Classification (NCBI taxonomy): domain Eukaryota; kingdom Metazoa; phylum Chordata; class Actinopteri; order Anguilliformes; family Anguillidae; genus Anguilla; species Anguilla japonica. Next base: position 49,538,148 of record CM045890.1, on the reverse strand, counting down.
GTAACTCTGTGTACCTGTAATGCATGTGTACCTGTTTGTGTGTGTAACTCTGTGTGTATCGCTGGAACAGGTGTACCTGAAGGGACGCAAACAGGAACAGGCCCAGCAGCAGAATCTCAGGATGCTGTCAGACGAGGTTTCTCAGATACAGGAGGTCAGTAGAGCTCCGCTCACAGTGTCTCGATGTGTGCTAATGCTCCAGCACTGCATGCATGCTACAGTCTCTGGGCATGGGGGACCAGTATCAAAGTTTTACTGCCCTGCCCATCTCTGCCTCTCCCTTCCTCAATCTCTGCCTCTGTATGTGCATGTATGTTTGATGTTTATTTATCTCTCTCATTCTCTCTCTCTCTCTCTCTCCCTCCCTCCTTAGGTGAGGTACTGCCTGAAAACCCTCAGAGAACAAATGGCAGCCAGAAATAACAACAGCAAGGTTGAGCACAAGGTAAGGAACCTGTGTGTGTGTGAGAGAGAGAGTGTGTGTGTGTGTGTTTATTGTTTCCTTTTATTCTTAGTTTTATTACTTTTATATTCATTTTTGGTATTTTAAGTTTGTTCAAGCACTTTGGTCAACTGTGGTTGTTGTAAATGTGTATATAAATAAACTTTGACTTGACTTGACTTGTGAGAGTGTGTGCGTATGTGTGTGTGTGAGCGTGTGGATGAGTTTGTGAGAGAGTGTGTGTGTGTGTGAGTGAGTGTGTGTGAGAGAGTGTGAGAGAGTGTGAGTGAGTGTGAGTGAGTGTGAGTGTGTGTGTGTGAGTGAGTTTGTGAGTGGGTGTGTGAGTGTGTGTGCATTTCTGCTCATTCATGCTAAGCCACAGAATCCTGTCCTCACAAGGGTTCCACACTCTGGATTCCACTGCAGAGGAATCGGGCTCCACCCAGTTCCATATGCAAATCAGCAGCTTAGTGTTCACGACGGGCGTGTCCTCCACGGGAAGCAATACTCACTCTGCTTCGGAGGAAAAATGCTCTACAAAGAGCCAAGATGGCGGCAGTCCATTCGTGTTTCCGTAGTTTATCTGGCAGACAGTCTCGTTTAAGGCATCTTGCGGGGATATGCGAATTAGTGCTGGGATCACGGTGCGCGGCCTTCCTCTAAATTTAGACGCCCTGCTAGCTGGCAGGGTTGCGACGTCCTGTTCCGTTCGGCGTGTTGGGAGTGAGTCACAGCGTGTTGGGGATTCTTCAGCTGCGGTAAAACGGGTTTCCGCACCACACCCGTGTTCAGCCGTGCAATTTGGGCATTATCGCCACGAGGGATTTCACGGTGCCTGGGTACGAATCCGTATGTTTCCCACCCATAGAGCCGCCCCGTGATCTCTGGAGTCAAGTGTCTGCTGCACGAACACACATCAGAGCAGTCGCAGCAGCAGTAATCTGAATCCTCGCAAGAAAACTGTTGGCCTGTGTAAAATTTGTCTGACGGCCCGCCTCCATTCTCCGCCCCCCTTTTCAGTTTCCGGCCAACGGCTTCAGAGTCCCCTCGCCCAGCGGCCAACCAGCCGCTCCCAGTCACAACGAGGAAGAGGACGAGCAGGTGAGGCCTCCCTCCCGAGCGGACGCCGCTCGGGAACTCGAACCTCACAAAGAGGGCTGTCACTCAGAAGTGCGCTTTCCACACCCTCCAAAAACATATCACATTTCCACAAACACAATGAAATAACAGAGTCAGTCAGAGTCAGTCCGTCAGAGACAGAGACAGAGACAGAGACAGAGTCAGAGTCAGAGTCAGAGTCAGTCAGTCAGTCAGTCAGTGTCAGTGTCAGTGTCAGTCAGTCAGTCAGTCAGTGTCAGTGTCAGTGTCAGTGTCAGTGTCAGTCAGTCAGAGTCAGTCAGTCAGAGTCAGTATCAGTCAGTCAGTGTCAGTGTCAGTGTCAGTCAGTCAGAGTCAGTCAGCCAGAGTCAGTATCAGTCAGTCAGTGTCAGTGTCATTCAGTCAGAGTCAGTATCAGTCAGTCAGTGTCAGTCAGTCAGAGTCAGTGTCAGTCTGAACACACCTCCAGGCCTTTGGAACTTGACCCACCATCTCTCTCAGTCACACACTGTCTCCATCCCTTTAAAGTGCGAATGGGCGATTTTCAGTAATGACATCACCGCGACGCTGCAGATTTGTGCCGTATTGCGTTGCACTCCGAAAGCCGAACCACCATTAACACCTGGGCCTGGGTCCGAGCAGCGAAAGGGGAGTCAGGGCCGAGGCTGAGTCTCGCTTTCAAGATTTCCATCCTGTGTCTGTGTCCCCAGATTCCCCCACACTGGACATCATCCCCCCCCCCCCCCTCCGCCTCATTCTCTAAATCCGAAGCAGCCCACGGTTGCCATGGGTACATGGGCATAACTCAATTATTTGCGTATTAGCTCTGTGCTCCCCCCCCCCCCCCCCCCCCCCCCCCGGCTTTGTCTGTTTGACCCTGCTCTGTCTCTTCCGCGCTTGGGTTATGCAACACGGCCTGAAACGGGACAGCGAACGGAAAGTCCCGGGCGTTCAAGCTTCCCCCCCGATGGCCAGTTTGGACCGTCCAGCGCACTGTAAAAAGGGGAACAGAAGAACATGTGTTTTCAGTTTGTTCCCCCGCCTCTGTGGGGGGGAGAGGGGGCGTGGCTTGCGGTTTCCTTTATTCCTGCTCACATGCTCGGTTCGCTTCAGATGGTTTGATGTTTAGTTTGGTTGCCACGGTAACGGCTGAGCTCTTTCAGTGGCCACTGATCTGTGGTTCAGTATCAAGTTGTTCTATTCATCCTGGTCCTCTTTCTTTTCCTCTCTGTCACAACTATCCTTCACTGTCCGTTATCCCTCTTTTCTCCTTCCCCTTTCTCTGGTTTCTGTTCCTTTTCATTTCTTTCTCCCCTCTTTCATCCCCCTCTCTCTGCCCCCTGTCTCTCTCCCCCTCACTCTGTCTCTCTATTTCTCTCTCCTCACCCTCACCCTCTGCCCCTCTTCCACTTTTGCTCTTGTTTTCATTTTCTTTCTCTTTCTGTCTCTGTCTCTCCCTGCCCTCTCCCCTTCTCTCCCCTCTCGCACTCTCTCTTGCCCTCTCTCTCTCCCTCTCCCCCCCTCCCCCCCCCTCCCTCCCTCCCCTCTCTCTCTCTCTCTCTCTCTATCTCTCTCTCCCTCTCTCTCTCTCCCCCCTCCCTCTCTCCTCTCTCTCTCTCTCCTCTCTCTCTCTCTCTCCCCCTCTCTCTCTCTCTCCCCCTCCCTCTCCCTCTCTCTCTCTCCTCTCTCTCTCTCTCTCTCTCTCTCTCTCTCAGGACTGGGAGGATGAGAATGACAGCTCCAGGCTAAGGGAGGTGAGCAAGCGCCTGTACTCCCGGCTGCAGGAGGCGGAGCAGAGACACCGGGCGGAGAGAGAGAGGCTGCAGGTCAGCATCACAGCCCTGTTCTCTACGGCCACACCCTGCACCTCATCCACAGGCCCCACACCTCATCCACACACCCCACACCTCATCCACACGCCCTGCACCTCATCCACACGCTCTGCACCTCATCCACACACCCTGCACCTCAACCACACGCCCTGCACATCATCCCCACACCCTGCACCTCATCCACACACCCTGCACCTCATCCACACGCCCTGCACCTCATCCACACACCCTGCTCCTCATCCACACACCATGCACCTCATCCCCCCCGCACTTCATCCACACACCCTGCACCTCATCCACACGCCCTACAACTCATCCACACGCCCTGCACCTCATCCACACACCATGCACCTCATCCCCCCCGCACCTCATCCCCACACCCTGCACCTCATCCACATACCCTGCACCTCATCCTCACGCCCTATACCTCATCCACACACCCTGCACCTCAACCACACGCCCTGCACCTCATCCACACGCCCTGCACCTCATCCACACGCCCTGCACCTCATCCACGTGCCCTGCACATCATCCCCACACCCTGCATCTCATCCACACACCCTGCACCTCATCCCCACGCCCTGCACCTCATCCCCACACCCTGCACCTCATCCACACACCATGCACCTCATCCCCACACCCTGCACCTCATCCCCACACCCTGCACCTCATCCCCACGCCCTGCACCTCATCCACACACCCTGCACCTCATCCACACACCCTGCACCTCATCCACAGGCCCCACACCTCATCCACACACCCTGCACCTCATCCACACACCCTGCACCTCATCCACATGCCCCACACCTCATCCACACACCCTGCACCTCATCCACTCACCCTGCACCTCATCCACACACCCTGCACCTCAACCACACGCCCTGCACATCATCCCCACACCCTGCACCTCATCCACACACCATGCACCTCATCCTCCCCACACCTCATCCCCACACCCTGCACCTCATCCACACACCCTGCACCTCATCCCCACGCCCTGCACCTCATCCACACGCCCTGCACCTCATCCACACGCCCTGCACCTCATCCACACATCCTACAACTCATCCCACATGCCCTGCACCTCACCACACACCTGCACCTCATCCACACGCCCTGCACCTCATCCACACACCCTGCACCTCATCCTCATGCCCTGCACCTCATCCACACGCCCTACAACTCATCCCCATGCCCTGCACCTCAACCACACGCCCTGCACCTCATCCACACGCCCTGCATCTCATCCACACACCCTGCACCTCATCCCCACGCCCTGCACCTCATCCACACACCCTACAACTCATCCCCATGCCCTGTGCTGATCATGGGTTGGCTGAGTCCGCATCCCTTTCGCTATTTTCCCACTGCTCTGAAATATGCAGCGCTGCACTCAGCAGGGTTGGGGTCACCTTAATGACTGTCAGCCCCAACCACTGCTGCCTCATGCATTTCAAATGAGACGTCATTGTGTTCCTTCCTGTATGGAAAGCCTTTCAACAGATGAGTGCTAAATAATTTAATGAATCCTCATTAAAGCCATTTTGTAAAGGGATACCATCCATTTATTGGTGTTTAATGACATTCCATTTCTTTCTACCTAATTGTTAAATTGTTTGCCTACCATGTGACCTATAAGATGTTGTGATTACTAACCACTCCCCTGCCCCTTGTCCCACTCTTTTCTCCTCCCCTGCCCCTCCTCCCCCTGCCCCTCGCCCCGCCCTTCTCCCCTCCCCCTGCCCTTTTCCCCTGCCCCTCTCCCCTCCCCCTGCCCCTTGCCCCACCCCCTGCCCCTCCCCTCCCCCTGTCTCTCACCCCCCCCCCTCTCCCCCTCCCCTCTCCCCTCCCCATGCCCTTTCCCCCGCCCCCTCTCCCTCCCCCCCTGCCCTCTACTACCCCGCCCCCCCGACCCCTCCTCTCTCCCCCTGCCCTTTTCCCCTGTCCCCCCCTCTCTCTTCCCCTGCCCCTCGCCCCACCCCCTCTCCCCTCCCCATGCCCTTTCCCCCGCCCCTCTCCCCCTGCCCCTTGCCCCACCCCCCTCCCCTCCCCCTGTCTCTCACCCCACCCCTCTCCCCTCCCCATGCCCTTTCCCCCCCCCCCTCTCCCCCTGCCCCATTGCCCTGCCCCTCTCCCCCCTCCCCCTGCCCTTTTCCCCTGCCCCTCTCTCTTCCCCCTGCCCCTCGCCCCACCCCTCTCCCCTTCCCATGCCCTTTCCCCTGCCCCTCTCCCCTCGCCCCGCCCCTCGCCCCGCCCCTCTCCCCTCCCCCCGCCCCCTGCCCCGCCCCCAGGGCCAGTGCGGGCAGTACCAGCAGCAGCTGAGCGAGCAGACGGAGACGCTGCGCGCGGCGCAGCAGCGGGCGCGGGCGCAGGACGAGCGCGTGCGCGAGCTGCAGCGGCTGCTGGCGGGCATGGAGCGCGAGAGCGCCGACCTGCGGGCCAAGGCGGACGAGCGCGAGGCGGAGCTGAGGCAGCAGCGCGCGCTCAGCGACGTCAGCGGCGACCAGAGGTGGGTGGGCCGTCGCCGCGGGGACGCTCGCTCGGTCGCGCGGCAACGCGTGCAGCCACGGATGAACAAACGAGTCCTGCGTCAGTATGTCTTTCTTTACACGGAAGAGTTGTAGAAGTGCGATATTTATTCATTAAATTGTTTTTATTTTTCATTACATTTTACCAGTTTCTTTGCTTAATTCGGTTTTTGTTTTTGGCTATACCCTTCTCTCTCACTTGTGCAAATTTAAATTGTAAATAAAAACAAATTTTACTTCACAAAACGGGGTATTGTTGGTGGGAAAAATAAAATTTTAAAAAGTGCAGAACAGCTTTGCCAGGTCCTGTAGTAAAGACAGAGACTCTGGGGGTGCTCAAGTCCAGGTTTGATGCGGTGCTGGATACTCTCCCTAGCTGGTAGGTAAATGGTGACCCTAGGTGGATTAAATGGCCTGTCTTTTCATTATGTATTCATGTGTTCTCACGTATCAAACATGCAGAATTTTTCTTTTGTCTTTTTATACGCAAGAAGGCAAATCTCCCCTTTGATAAAGATGACCTTTTTCTAGATTTTAGTTGGTCATCTTGCATAAGTATTGATTTGTCCATTTATCTGTGGTCTGATTTTTGTATTATAGTCTTTATTTGATATCACTGGCCTTACATCCTTTACTGCTTATAAAATTGTAGGGGATTGCTGTAAAAACAATGCTGCTGACATCCTGTCTCTTGTGGCTGTAATTGAGTTGTCTTCTTAAACATTTTCTTGGGTTTGCCTATAATGAGAGGAGTGGGGTGCTGAAATTAGATCTGAATGATTAACTTCTGTCTTAACTTCACATTCACAAAGCCACTGCTTTGGGCATAGGGGACCTGTATCTAAGTCTAACTGCCCTGCCCATCTCTGTCTCTCCCTTCCTCAGTCTCTCCCTCTATATGTGCATGTATGTTTGATATTTATGTATCTCTCTCTCTCTCTCTCTCTCTCTCAGGGTGGAGGAGCTGGAGAAAGAGCAGGCCATTCTGAAGGAGAAGATCCATCACCTGGACGACATGTTGAAGAGCCAGCAAAGGAAGGTCCGACACATGATTGAGCAGGTAAGCTGCACGTGTGTATGTGTGTGTGTGTGTGTGTTGTGTGTGACATATGATTGAGCAGGTAAGCCTCATGTGTGTATGTGTGTGTGTTGTGTGTGACATATGATTGAGCAGTTAAGCCTCACGTGTGTATGTGTGTGTGTGTGTGTGTGCATGCATGTGTGTGTGTGTGTTGTGTGTGACATATGATTGAGCAGGTAAGCTGCATGTGTGTATGTTTATGTGTGTGTTGTGTGTGTGCACGTGTGTGCATGTGTGTATGTGTGTGTGTGTGCACGTGTGCATGGGTGTGTGCCTGTGTGCGTGTGTGTGTATGTGTGTGTGTGCGTGTGCGTGTGTGTGCACGTGTGTGTCCCCCTGTCTCTCTCTCTCTCTCTCTCTCTCTCTCTCTCTCTCTCTCTCTCTGTCTCACTCACTCACTCCTCTGTGCGTGGTTCTCTGTGCAGAACCGAGAGCTTCGTGATCAGATGGATTTCTACCTGGGGGGACAGAAACCAAGCTCTCCAGCTCCGTCCAGCTCAGACCACAGAGGCCAGATCGTCTACAGGTGAGCCACGGTACTCTATTCCCTGCACTGCACTGCACACAAATATCATCACACAAACACGCACACACACATGCAGACACACACACACACATACACACACACAGGCATACTACACATACATGCACACATGCACACACACATGTATAGAAACACATACACATATCACACTGAGATAAGACACACACACACACACACACACAGGCACAAATACACACACACACACACACACACTCACACTCACACACTGACACACAAACGCACACAGACACACACACACACACATACCTATGTCTCAGCCCCTGTGTAGCTCTCTCTCTCACACACACTTGCACTCTGTGCCCACAGTAAGCCCCTCACACCCAACGGACACGCCAACAAGTCCCTGCCCTTCATCAAAGTCATCGAGATCAAGTCGTGAGACGGAGCCAGGGCGGGGACCAATGAGGAAGGAGGAAGCCGGTCGACACACAGCGACACGCCAGACGCACTAACACAGCCTTACTGTAGCGCCCCCTGCTGTCCACAGGGGATATGAATCGATTAACACTGACTGCCTCTGTACACACCAGGGGCAATGTGACATATTTATAGCCATAGATTTACACATGTAAGCATATAGATGAAGGGAGTTGTCTGTGGGAAGTGTCGCGCGCCTACATTTTCGCGTGACTTAATCAATGGCAAACTCGCTCTCCGCGGGTAAGCAGGGCCTGATGACCTCGGCGAAAAGTATGAGCGGGAGGGTAACATCGGAGACACGTAAGGATGACCTTACCTTCCATGGAGAGAGGAGCTGAGGCTTTGCCAGACAGAAAGAGCTCATCCTAAAATGCTAACATACCAAGCTGTAATAATGGTTAATCGACTAAAGCTTTCCTCCACATTTTTATTTATTTATTTATGTTTTTCCTACAATATATATATATATTATTTCTTCATATACCTTTAATTAAAAAAGTATTTTAGTTTAAAACAAACGGCGCATCCAACAGCTTGACAGTGCTGCCATGCAGAACACAACTGCAGTTAATGCAGTTTTTTGCGGACATTGACATCACAACCGAGAGAAAATGTGTACCCTGCACGCTGTTACAACAGTGTTGACATAACAAGTAGGGACTACAGAACTGAACCATATGTTTGAGACTAGTTTAGTAGGCCTAGGCTACTGAACCTGAGCAGAATATATACAAGTAGATTACTGAAGAAAAAAGAACGTGCAATGAACGGGTCTAGTAAAAAGGTAACAAATCTTTTGCGAGATTTAAAAACAATTCGGAGTGAGCAGTCTGCGGAATGCACTGCAAATGAAATGAACACTGAGGCAATTATCTGGCGTCTGGTGAATGGGATTAAATTACTCGGGACGTGAAACCAGATCAGCGATTTGGAGTTTAGGACACGAACAAGGAAACGGGTTCTGTCTTATTTATATTGGGTATTTTTATTATTATTATTATTATTATTATTATTATTATTATTATTATTATTATTATTATTATTATTATTTTATTTTTGTAAAAAAACAAATTTTCAAATATAGCCAGTCCTGTTGTTCTGAGAGAAATGGGCACTGCGAAGAACCCATTCTCCGAAGCACAAACGGTACAGGGTGCTTCGATGCACAAACAATCCAGATTCTATTGTTTTGTCTTATGGACCCATTCTACAGTAACTACTGTTCACCCTTGGATTTGCCCAGTCTCTTCCCATCCATGTTTTGACGTTGCCGTTGGAGACGGCCAACACCGAGTTCTTCAGGCAGAAGGAAATTGTAAACGCTTACATCCTTACATCTCTTCGTGTTGTGGTTTAAGTAAAAAACATTTACCACCCTGTTGCTAGAGACGATATGCACTGTTCGACTTAACAGAATAGAATGGTCTGTCCATCTATTAGCGAAAATAAACTTTACCGATTGTTCACTTAGCAGATATAACGATGTGTTGATGGTGACGACATTTTCTCAATGACAGCTGATAGCCTTGGTTTAGTATCGTACAAGAATCTTATGAAGCGTGCGATTCAAAGGCACTCTTCTGCTATCTTGTGTGTTATTAACCTTACGTTTTGATTGCTTATTTTGCTGTATTATTCTGTGTGAGAAATGTACTCCATTGTAGCCAACGGCCTGTGTTTCGTTGGAAAAAAGGACGCCTTTCTGTGTTAATTCGATGTGACAATTGTAGATACTTTGTATTCACTGGGTGTGCGCGAGCATGTCTTTCTCATGTTGGATTTGTTATTAAAATAAAGCTTATTTAAACGTAGCCTATGCTAAATGCACGTGTGTAATTTGCATTGTTTTACAGTCAAGTCTATCCTGTTTTTCCACACTGTATAACTGGATACCCGGTTAAATGTTTGCAAATGTAAGCAAACAACTAGACAAATAATCTTGCAAACTGTCTAAAAACTGTTTTGTCACATTTTCAAAAAATAGTTCGACTGCTCTGGATTAGGGGGTCACTTAGATGAAAGTGACCTCTAGTGGCCAAACGAGAGAAGGGTAAACATTGAATTTGATCCATTGGGAAAATCGTGCGTTCTCCGTGATGGGAACAAATAAATTATCTTTTACAAAAGGAACATCCCGCTTCTCTGAGGCAAATTAAGGAGATAGTTTTGGCACAATTTTTTTTCCAGACAATTTCCATAGGTTCTATAAAGATTGTACTGTATGTGGTTAGAATTTCACGGTGGAAGAGTTATTTTAATATGGCTCCCAATAGATGTATGGAATAATTTAAACAAAGTCAGTTGAAGGCAATACGTTTAGAAATGAGGTCATTTAATATTATACATTCATGTAACATTAACCACAACACCCCCGTAGAAAATACAATTTGAATACAAGATGGTTACATTTTTCAAGCACTTCCGTTGGGGTTTTGTGTTACAATAATAGAAAATATTAAACCATGGTAACAACAATTGATGACACACAGCAATGAGGGTACTATTGTAATTGCAGCTGTGACATCACAGGTGTGAGTTCTATAAGTACACTGGCATTAAGATCTGCACACAATAGCTGTCTCTAGATATAGGTAGAACATCTATATATGTGGGTTCCTGAAAGCAACCTTTCAGAATAATAGGTTAAAATGGACTTTAACTATAATTCACAAAGTAATGCACCATATGTATTCTATCCAGGCTATGGTAAGTAATTTTTAGAAAACTTTATTTGTCTACATTATTTATTTTTTAAACGCTTCTGCAATGTGATGTACAGGACCAAAATGACATGATTAGATAGAATTTTGATAAATCTACAGATAAATCAAAACAATATTGTGATTACAGAGAAGCCAGGATTGCAGTAAAAAAAAAAAAAAACATACATCCAATTTTAATGCAACATCACCTCAGATGACCCTGTTAATTGCATGGTGGTAAACAATGACCTCTTTCACAATGGCATTTTCACCCAGGGGAGCGTAAGTGTGTAACTTCTGACTGCACTGTCAATTCTGCACACACAATGCCAAGCCATTTTTTAAAATAATTTAACAGATAGCAGCATGAACGCAGCACATTTTCTAACACCCACTACTGATTGGTTGTCTTCTTACCAACAGGGTATGCTCAGCTACATGTTGTCGCGCCCACCCCTGTCTGGACCTTGAGGTGCCCCCATTGTTGTCACATGACTCCCCCGGAGCCAGAGCGCCGCCCAGCATCGCCCCCTCCCCGAAAACTGAGAAAGTGGGGAGGAAGAGGCAGAGGAGGAGGGCGACCAACGAGACAAAGTTCTCAGAGAAATACCGGCGGCTAATGAAGGTGATGGGAAGGGGAGGGGCGGAGCCGGGGGTGGAGCCTTGCGCCCATGAGAGCTGCCCTGCGAACCCACCACACCCAGACAGCTTTGCAGTGATGTACAGGACGTGGATGGAGGTCATGAACAGGGGCGTGGGCAAGGGCAAAGCTCGGCCAGGCGTCTGGGACCGGTGACAGGGACACAAGAGCCAAAATGGAGGACCTGTCTCCATGTCTTCAGAAGGAAACGGGCTGGGGGAACCTCAAGGCGGAAATCTGGGACATGACACCATCCTCTGGCCAAGGAATTGGTCAAGGGGGACAAACACCAGATGCCTGTGTCCCAGAGCTCCCCGGGAGAGTCCTTGGGGTTGTTTTACCCCAGTCTCATCCCTGTGCTGCCCCAGGACCCAAACCCAGCATCTTCCGGATTCAGAGCTCAGATGCAACCTCTAGCTCAGACATTCTTGCCTGAGAGGGAGCAGAGTGGCATGCTTCCTCTTTTGGTGATGCTTACTGCAGATGGGTGGGTTGAGTGGCCTTTCTTTTGGAAGCAGGAGATTCACAGAGCTCAGCCATATCTCTTCCCTTTGCCTCTCGGTGGTGCAAGGCGTGTAAGGCTAAGGCTCAGGGAGAACCAGTCCTGGAGACAGCATGTAATCAGCATTACAGCCTGGGCCTGGACTGCAAACACCGCCCAGGAGAGAGAGGATCTTACATCACAGCGCCACCTGGACCCACTGACAGATGAGTTGATAGTCTTCTATGAGTCTTCCCAGTCTTCCAAATGTTTACAAATAAATCATTTGAAAAGTTTATTTCCATCTGTTCCATTGTGTTCAAACCCTTTTGTAAGATTGCAAATATGTGATTACAATGTTCTTAACTGAACAGTCTAATGCTGATGTAACAGTCACTACTGGTAGGATAAATGAAAGTCATGGAGCTCTAGAACACTGATTTTAAATTTGGAAAAAACATTCCAAAAAGCCTGCTCTACAAAGGGGCAAAGGATGTCTCTTTCTATGGGACTGTCTGGAAAAATAATGAGATGGTTTTCATGTTGATGGTGATGATATGAAAATCACAATCATCACCTTATACACAGGGCCTCCAGTTTGACTCCTCTTGCTTTCTCAAATTGTACTACGACTAGTCCTTTGCCAGTTAGAGGTCACGATAGTCTCTTTGTCAAGCCCCTTCTCAAACAATTATCCCACCTCAATATTCTAAGTTGATAAAGTAATTGCCACTGATTAAGCACAATGATGATTGACAGTGATGTTTACAAGAAACACAAATTCAATTCAGTTTGATTATATCATAGGTATGCAGCATGCAGTATTTTTAAATGTTGTACTGGGGCACGCTAGGTTTTGTTAGAAGCAAAGATGGGAAATGTGTACATTAAAAACAAGAGCAGTTACGTAGCATTTAAGTTCTACAAAAAAGTTAAATAAGGAAAAGACCATCAGACTCCATGGTTCTCCAGGACCAGGACTGAGTATCATAGTAATAAAAGAAAACTGCATCCACATAAAGCAAGTGTGTCCCATCTTATCCAAAAAGGGCCAATGTGGCTGCAGGTTTTAGTATTAGCCCAGCACTAAGACACCTTATTCTACTTTTTAAGCCCTGGTTGAAGACCATGATTACTTAACAGGTGATTTTTTTAAGATCAGCAACTGATTCAGACCCAAGAAACTGGGTGACCTGAGTTAACTGTGTAATCAATTGCTTTAATTGATCAACTGCTGTGCTACTCAAGTTCTGAGCAACAACAAAAACCAGTAGACCCAGCAGCTCTTCGTGACCAGGACTGAGGACCAGGACTTTCCTTCCTGACTCTCCCCATATTAGAGCAATTATTTTTTTTTTTTAAATAAATGTCTCAATTAGAAACTAAGTTGTAGAATTAGTCACTTGACTGTGCTGTTGGAGTACATGTGGGGACTATTGAACTATTGAACTACACGTTTAAATCCCTCCAGGTCACATGGTGGAGACAAACTGGTGGCCCTACTTAAACATTATTAGGGGCCAAGCACCATAGGTGCGTAGGCACCTATTGTAAGTGTAGTTTGTTCCCCCACTATTAGTATTTTTCTGCCATGGGAGTCCCTAGAACCGCTTGGTAGATTTTTGTGAAATTTGGCACATTGGTAGAGGACAGTTCAAGGCATGACCTCACCAAATTTGGGGTGAGTACAGTAGCCCCTGTACTACCACCCCCATGAATTTTGAACCGTTTGGCCTAGGGTCATGATTCACTTTTCTACATTCCTTAGGTACTGCTGAGTTCAATGCACCCACCTTCATCAATTTCCACCACATTTAATTTTTTTCTATTTTGAATTTTATGAAAAGCATATTTTAAACATGTCCTTGTGAACCATTTACTGAATCACCATGAAATCTGCCATGTATCATCTCCAGGGCAGGCCAGAAAAAAGTAGATAAAAGATGGTTGCTAGGTCACACAATACGGCTGCTGTGAACAAACAAATTTGATGGTGAAGACACATAACAGGAAGTGAGCCATATCTCTGCAATGCTTTGATGCCAAACTTGGTACCCCTCTATGCCAGGGAGTCTAAGGGGCACCCGCCAAGTTTCACAAAATTTGGCCAATTGCTCAATTTGGCTGCTATTCTGGGTATTACTTCTTTAGATCATTGTCTTCAGTAGTCTTTAAAAGGTAGGCCACAATAAGCGGACAAATTTGGCAGTGAAGGTGCCGTGATGAAAGGATAACCATTTATCTGCAACACTTTTGTTTATTGGCACCAAACTTGGGACACATGCTAATGGGACATATACCAGGCTTTGTTAAATTTGGCCACTTGGGGGTGCTATGCTAGGAAATGGGTTAAAACGGCAATTACTCTCAAATCAAAGCAGGTTTTTCAATCAAATTTTTTTTGTGGGCTTTTACAATAATGACATAGACCCAGCCTTGCCACTGACTGGCACTGACTTACTGCCACAAGTAATACACCAAATGGTGAAATAACATGCTTCTTGGACTTATGTTGTCTGCCATTTTCCCCCCAGAACATTTTATGTACTTAGTACTACTAAACATGATTATGTTATTTTTCTTTTTTCCTTGACTTTCAATAATTGTTTTTTTGTGTTTTGTGAAATTTTTGCCAATGCTTCATTGAGCACTTGATCTGATCACTTGATAACTCTCTCATTTAATTTTTTTTCCCATGGTTGTGGTTCTTTTCAAAAAATTGTATTTGTTTGAGCAAATACACATCACTCTGCAAAAAAGAAAAATACCATAATCATGTACTAAGTACATAAAACATTCAGAAAAAATCTAAGGAATTTTGAATAAATATTGACATATTTTAACTTCTGATAAAGGAATCTCACATCTATGCCAAGAATGCCCCCAAGTGGTTTTTAAACCTGGCTGTACTACTGGGGATATGCTTGTGCACTGACGTGTCCCCCATTCCGACATTGATGGATCAGAGACTTTTAGCACTTATCCAAGATGGGAACTACAAATGTGGTGCCTGCGCCCTATGTAACAGTACAACCAAAACCCATTTTTAAAAACACCCTCATTCAGGCAAAAAGATTCCAATCAAAGGTGTCATTTCATGTGTCCTACCAAAGGAGTCCTATATATGGTCCAATGCCCATGTTCAAAAGCCTGTATCGGGAAAACCATCCGACCTTTGAAACTAGAGATAGCTGAACATAAAAGCACCACAAGAAGACAGGGCACTGACTATTCTGTAGCTGCCCATTTCTTATGTGCGAATCATATATACTGTTATACTGGGTTTGAAAAAGGGACTTTACCAAGAAGAGGTGGGGACCTCAATACCCTGTTCCTTCAAAGGGAAGCTTACTGGATTTTTGAAATGAAAACACTGACTCCTGATGGATTAATGTTGATGTGTGTGATTTAAACTTATTGTGCTGAAAAATCAAAGTGATTACCATTTTAAATAGTTTTGCTATGAAACAGCACCATGTGTTTTGAGAACCATTATATTTTGTCTTTTACCTGCTCAATTTACCTTTGAGTTCACATCACTAATCATCATGAATTGCATTAATGAATTACACCTGCCACCTGTTTTTCAAAAAGACCTCTCCTGGCATTGCACTCCACACACCCTGACAAAGTCACTGTGCGCCAAAACGTTGGTCGATATTTGGTAAGCAAATGATATTTTGGAGCATTAGTAGTGTGCGGCTTTCTTTTCTTTTTTTTTCTTTTTTTTTTATTAACGGTGGATTGTAAAACCTATTTATTATTTATTTTGAGTAAGGCATGTTAAATTATGATTACATCCCCCCCCCCCCCCCCCCCCCCCCCCCCCCCCCCCCCCCCCCCCCCTCCCAGACTACCTGATCCCCTCAGACCCCGGACCAGTGCCCTAAGAGTTTTACAGCTGATCTGGTAGTGATCTATAGTGCTGCATATGTGCCCAAATCTCATACCCAAATCTCAGATAAATTGCTTGATAAAACATGCCTTGTTTTCTTTCCTCTCAGAATTTTTTTGGTGAAGATGCACAAACAGGAAGTGTGTTGTAATTCCTGAATGCTTGTTAGTATCTCAATGAAATTTTAAATATATCTTTGGCTAGAGGCCCTCGGGGTTCACAGACAGAACTGGGCAACCTCAGTAGGGCCATCTAGTTCCTAAAACACAATTAACCACATATCTGGCCCCATCGATTCTGCATCAGTGAAACTTGAAATGATGCGCATGTCAGAGGCTGGACATCATTGCTGCTTGCAGCTATATTATTTTAATTATAATTAGTGATATTGGTTTTTGTGCATTCAACAGATCATCTAAAATTGGTTTTAATTCTGTGATAGACAGGTAATATATGACTGACACTGAGATAAAGAGGTTATGACTAGGGGGGGACCGTGAGGTGCTCTCTATCGAGTGGCCGAACCTCAACTCACATAAGAATCCCATTTTGAACATTTTGAAAATGTTGAATTCGTTTTCAACATGAGTTTAAATTCATTTTCAACATTTTGAGAATTGGATTGGATCAAAAAGAGAGCTTTTTAAAGAAAATAAATATAATAAATCAGTTGATATCTTGATTCCTCTGCTTAAGCATGAACGTGAAATCATGTAGTTGAATATGGAAGTCGATTCAACATAACCTTTTTGGTTCGGATGTTCGGATTATGGTCATAAAGATAATCTATAAAGAGAATACAATATGATCGCACTTTTGATGCAAATTTAGCGAGCAGGCCTACGCATTCTCCCAACGACGCGCCTCTAGGAGACGTCACAGCAAGGGAGGTTTGAAGACGCGTACGCATGCTCACTAGCAGTCCTTACAAATTTCTGTCGCGAAGGATAACAGGCAAGGTAAGAGTTGGAGCTGAGGATTTAAGATTTTTAAGAGTTTCACTTGTATTACATAATGACAAAGGCACGTTTGTTGTCTACATGACTATTTTAAGTCTCACATGCCTGTACGAGAACAAAACGACCTAATTAGCTTTTGACAGTTTTAGCGAGCTAGCGTTAGCTGCCTAGCTTGTTGGTATTTAACATGACTCGAGCTTGTTGCGAGCTAGCACTGTAAAGTACACGTAAGCATAGCCAGGGTTGTGTTTTAGTAGCAAACTAGCTGATTTACAGCAACTTATTAGCAGTGCTTGACAAGTTAACTATAGTTAAAAATAGTTTAAGGCCCATTGCTAGAAACGTTAGCGACGATAGTTTGAAATAAATTAATCCAACAAGATTTATGGAAATTTTCTTGTTTTAGCTTTGGCTAACGTTCAGTGAATTTGGTTTGACATGCACTGTCGAAGGCAGGTACACGTAAGCGCTCATTTTAAATCAATAGATGTTTACTTTATGCACGTTGTACATTATCCATTCTGGACATTTGTGAGTTTTTGTTCTGTCGGTGTTCACTGATCAGATCAATTCATTCTGTATTGCCTAGCCTAATAATACTTTAGCTTCTTGGATTTGCCTGTGTAGCTAATTTGTTTCTTTCTGCTTAAGGTAAAGTAGCCGCGGTGATTATTAGATTTTAATAAATTGGCTCTGGCTACAGGCTCATAGTTTAGTTATTAGCCTAAAAAGCGAAACTGCTTACTACGATTAACAGGATTTGTTCTGGCCAGTAATTAGTATATTTTAATTGTGTGGTCGATTTGGTAAACCTGTGTGTGATTTGCAGATTACCCACATCTAAATAGTTTTTTTTCCCGTGCATACAGAACGTTTATGAACTGCCGTTATGTTAATATGTGCATAAAGTATGTTAATGCATTACAGTATGTTCATAGTTCAGGCAGTATGTTAATACATTCTATGCATTCAATTTTAAGTTGGAAAAGTGAGGACTCGCGCAGAGTAACTGTCAGTTCTGAAAATAAACGTTCGAGCAGAGTTACCCCGGGTCACCTTAAGTGCTTGAGACTGTATGAACGATGTCCTTTCAGTATTCATCCGGCGAGATCGGACGTAACTAAGTGTTGGTTTTAATGCAGATAGTCCATCCATGTAGTAAGTTTCTGTTATCTCAGGTCGCCTGTCCCTAGAACTTGGAAATGCGAGAATAGAGAGTTTATAGATCTCACAAACTCCATTGTCTAATAAAAAGATCCTGCAAATTTACCCCATTGCAACTTGTCCTCCGTTGCAGATGAGGGCGCTGTGTGTTCTTGCCGTGCTTGCTGTGCTGGGGTTAGTGGCGGGAGAGGAGGGGGCCCGACTCCTGGCCTCCAAATCCCTGCTGAACCGCTACGCGGTGGAAGGACGGGACCTGACCCTTCAGTACAACATCTACAACGTCGGGACCAGGTACTCCTCACTGGCCTAACCTGGCACACCTCAACATCGCATGCATGGGAGGGACTCATAAAACTGAACTGCACACCATGGTCTTAAGGGCACTCCGGTCACGGGCCTGGGGGGTCCAACGGGGTGCGCTGGTCTTTGTCACTCGGCTCCTAATCGTTCGGTTAAGGCCGTTGATGACCTACTTAACTTCTCGCCTGGTTTGCTGGGTCTGAACACTTCGCTTATTTCAGAGAGAAAGCAGAAGTCCCCCACCAAAAAAAAAAAGTGCACTTGCTACAGAGTTATAAAACGGGTTGTTTTCGATCCTGGATGCTGATTGGCTGAGACGGCGTTCTGCAGTGATTGCGAATCTGATGCCGCAACAGTTCTTCTAACCGCCCGTTTGTAAACAGTATCGCTCTGTGCACGAACCTTGTGTTACTTGCAAATAATATTATCAAAGTAATATTGTGTCATCAGTTATGTGTTTCTGTATGTTGTAACTGTTTTATAAAAGCAATACGCAACTCGAGGCCATGATACATGTGAATACAGCCATGGCTACCAGGGGTTGCCGGCACTGCTTCGCTTCGTACCTAACAACACTTCTGTAGCTGTGACTGTATTCACGATATGCGCGATATTCCCGTACTGCTTAATCATCACAGCAGCAGTAATAGAGAGGGTGCTTTGTAGTCCTGTGTTCAGTTCAGCCATTTCAGCTGGTTAAATGCCTCAGACTGCTGCGTATCCCACAATCCTTTGCAAGCTCTGCGCACAGATCAAACCATCAGGATTAGTGCTGTTCAGTCTGTGCTGTGCTTCACAATGGGGGACATGTTTGGGCTATACGCTAATATTACCGTTTCCTCTCCCTACAGCGCCGCCCTAGAGGTGGAGTTGTCTGACGACTCCTTCCCCCCGGAGGATTTCGGCATCGTGTCCGGAATGCTCAACGTCAAATGGGACAGGATCGCGCCGTATCCTTGACAACGTTTCCGGGATATCTGTGTTTCCCCCCCCCCCAAGTATTTGGCGGAATCTCTCATCTTGACTGACACCTCATGTTGGTTTAAGACTTTCTCCTCCCGTACACCATTTTGGAATTCCAACACTTTTTACTCTGAAATATTCCACAAGGCATTTTGAAATAATTTATCTATGGGGGAAACATCCAACATTCTGGCAACCGTGATGTTGGTTGCCAGGGTCCTTGTTTCCATGACCCCCCATTTTGAGTTCTACAGTAGAATTCTGAATTCTTCCTTATTGCCCTCAGCCCGTTCCATGGTTTTCTCTTTCTGTGATATCTCACTTTTGTCGTAAGTTACCTTTGACCTCTACTCCTCTGTCGCGTTGGTCTTTATCCTCTCCCTTTATCACTCTCCTCTGTTTCATAACGGTCTTGCCAGTCTGTCCTTAGTCAGTTTGTACTGTGACCTGAGTTCCTGTGTGTTTCAGTCTGTATGTAGAGCTGTTGGAAAGGGAAGCTAGCGTTTGTGAGGCTGGTTCCCCTGGTGATTGTGATTGGCTTTAGCAGGTGACGGTAACATTAAGTTAAAAGTCAGTGGTCAAGTTGGCTTGAATTGTTGTTTCCAGGTGGAGACCCACATAAAATAGTCCAGGATGCTAAAAAGAAGTGACTGACCGTTTATTAGCGAAGCGTATCCCTGGACGTTAGCAGACGCTAGCCTCATTAGCGTCAGCCCGGTCAGGCTTGCGGTACCCTAGGGTTGTGAGCATGCCCAGTGAGGCTCCAGAAGCTTCTTCTCCTTAACCCCCGCTCCCCTCTCCCAGTGCCAGCAATGTCTCTCACACGGTGGTACTGCGCCCCCTGAAGGCCGGGTACTTCAACTTCACCTCTGCGACGGTCAGCTACCTGGCGCAGGAGGGAGGGCAGGTTGTGGTAAGTAAACCCCCCCCCCCCCGACACATGTTTTTTTAGGTCCTGTGATTGGATGCATAACACACTCTCACTTTGTCTCCTTCTCTCACCCCCCCCCATTTTCCGTCCCCAGGTGGGGTACACCAGCGCTCCAGGGCAGGGGGGCATTCTGGCTCAGAGGGAGTTTGACAGGCGCTTCTCCCCACACTACGTGAGTCTGGCTCGGATCTCAAGCTGAAACAGCCAAACGGTTAAAATCAGAACAGCGAGAAACAAAAAAACTTCTTTTGTAATAACATAACAATATTAACGTCCTGTCTGCCCTTCTCCTCTCTCTGTCTCCCTCCCTCCCCCTGCCCCCCCCTCTCTCTCTCCAGCTGGACTGGGCAGCTTTTGGGGTGATGACCCTGCCCTCGATCGGGATCCCCCTGCTCCTCTGGTACTCCAGTAAGAGGAAGTACGACTCGCCAAAGAGCAAGAAGAACTGAGCATGCGTGTGCTGGGGGGCCGGGGAGGAGTTTGGGGGGGGGGGGGGGGTGTTCCTAGTAAGGGTAGGAACGGTGGGAGGGCTGGGGCTTCATTTCAGAGATTTGGGGGTTTTGACAGTATTTGGGAATGAATGAATTGCCCATATTGCGGTAAGTGAATGGAAGATGGCGGTAAATGCATGGAGGATGGCGGTGTGGGAGTAAGTTCCTGACACTTTCCTGGGGTTATTTTACAGGGTGATTGCTGTGAGGCGGGGGGGGGGGGACGGGGGACGGGGGGGCGGGGGGACGGGGGGCCTGGGTGCTACCCCATGGCTGGGTGTTGTATTCCCCCCCTGGGGCCAAATGCCCCGCGTACGGCAGAGCGGTGTCCTGTCCCGTCACTGAATGGGTGGCGATGGAAGTGCTCCCCTGCTGGTTTGGTACAGGGGTCTGGACTGGGGGGTCTGGACTGGGGGGGGGGGATTACAGGCAGAGCCCAGAAATCACTCCAGTGACTCGATTCTACTGTGTGTGTGCTTTTCTCAGCCCCCCCCCCCCCCTCGCCCTATCAAGGAAACTTCTGTAAACAAGGGCGTGGTTCTCATTTCGACTTTTGTGGGGACAAGAAACCGACAAAACTGGACTTTTTCTTAAGGATTTTTTTTTTTGGGGGGGGGGGGGGGCACTAGCCATATCACCCAATAGAACGTGATAATATTGGGGGGGACCATTTGATGTTTTCCAAAAGTTGTGGGGGGGTGGGGGGCATGTCCCCCCCTGGGATCTACGTCCATGTTTGTAAATGAATCATGTAAGCTCTGGCTCATCATTTTTACCTTGAGAATAAAAGCCAGGTTTTACAAACGAGTGTCACTTATTTTTTGACTCCTGTCCCGCATTGGTGTGCTTCATTAATTGTAATGTACTTTTTTGCAACTTCCCCTTTAATGAGAAGAATAGGAGTGTGAGAGAGAAACTAGGAGTAACGGCTTCTGAAGAAATAGGGATGGAGGTTTGGTGGAGATCCTGCTGGTTGACTGCTGGGTTTGGTGTAGGAATATGATGATTACTTCACTTGTTTGAGGAAAAGAAGAAAGACAGAACATGCATCTACAGCCCCTCTAAACGTGTTCAACACCACACATGACTTAAGGGCTCATGTGTAATTATCTTGCCATCGGCTGCAAATTTGACCCATGCTCTGGTGTTGACTGATTTCAGCATCTCATGGGATACATTCTGTCATTGATTTCAGTCAACCTGCAGCGTGGAAAAGTATTTGAATTACGTATCAGACCCAGTACTGAATGGGTTCAGCGGTTACATCACAGTAGAATGTCTCTAGAGTGTGTGATATCTCACACCTTAAAGTGTTAAGTTCCTTCAAAACCACCGGGGAAAACAAATTCCGGAATGGAGCTCTGCAGAGTTGGTTCTGTGGAGAATTACACGACCACCTGCTGGAACAGTGGTGGGCAGGTCCAGTCCTGGAGGGCCAGTGCTTAAGCCAGGCTTTTGTTTCCATTGGATACCCGGTTTCAGTTAGCTAGTTAGCTCTATGTGCTAGTGCTGGTTCACTTGTAGTTCAGACCACAGCAAAACCTTCGTACAGGTGCTCAAGAACAGTTATCTGTGATTCATGTGTTTATCCATAAATTTAAACAAAATTACAGATTTCAGAAATTTATTTAAATAATTAAGAGCAGAAGTTAGCATGAAGGACAGAAATGGGTATGACTCTCCATGGCCACTCGTGCCAGGATGAAGTCATGTTTGAGCTGCACTTTATTTTCAGAACAGTTATTGGGCCTCATTCACGAAACATGCGTACGATCACATTTGATCGTAAACTGTGTACGAACATTTCCAGGAACATTTCGGAATTCGTTATTTTTTTCCTTATCTGTATTCATGGCTGTTTCCTTATGCCAATCACATGTACATGATTGTGCATAAAATTAAACATACATAAAACAGTCAGCATTCATCATCTCGTACACCTGGGAAAAACAGAGGTCCACATGTGCCATGAATACCATATTGGTTTTTCGTAGGAACATTTTTAAGAACAAAAATAAGAATAATTTAAGAAAAGTTTTGCGCATGAGGCCCCTTGAGTTTATTTCAGCAAAGGTGCCGTATTGAAATTATTCCTGCTTGTCAGAAATGTTCATGCCATGTCCACTGGAATTAGCACATCTGTAAAAATTGTCCTCCTTTTTTAACGCAACTTTGTTTTGTGAACCAAAATCATCACAGCATCAGCACAGGCGATAACAGGACTGTGACTCCGGTCTTCGGTCAGTGCTTGTGGTTTTGGGGGGGCAGCGGTGGTCGTGCTGAAAGCCCCCCCTCGGGGATATGCTCGTAGATGGGGCTGCGGCTGTTGGGGAGGGACGGGGAGGGGCCAGACTGAGAGGGAGGAGTCAGGGGGAGGCGGCCATCCACTCTCTGAAATGGATAGAGAACGATATAAAAACATTTTTGATTCTGTGGGACTTTGTGCAACAAAACACTGAGGAGGTCATCATTCTCAAATCCGCCTGGAAAATAAAGCCCATTGGCTTAGACCAGAGGTTTCAAACTCCAGTCCTGGAGCGCCACAGTCAATTATTTTATCATTATGAAAGATTTTTATGAAGATTTTTTGCCTCTGTGAAAGAAAACCAGACTAATTGAAAAAAGAAACAATGTATCATTCTCACATTAGGCTCGAGTAAGAAAGCGAACCTTTCGGTGTGAAAGCATCATAAATGTGGTGTGCTTAAAATTCCAGGATGATATATTTGGTATATTCGGGAGTATATTCAGGAGCATACTTTTAAGGAAGTAAATGGCCATTTTTTTCCATACTGCCCATCACATACTAAAATGTACACACTAAGGAGTACGCAGTATGCTTAGTAGATGGTACAAACTTTGAGGACACAGTTGTTAGGAGGCTGATTCGGACACACCCCTTGTCCATTAAAACGCCAGCGCTTCCTGTTTCACTAGGGCAGTGTGTGGTGGGCGGCGGCGTGCTGTACCTGCAGGGCGGGGTCCAGGTGAGAGGGGCAGTCCGTCAGTCGGGGAGGCGGTCTGAGGGGCAGACCGGGGGTCCTGGCGGGAGGGGGGATGGGCACTGTGGGCGGCCCGTCCCTCAACCCCCTCAGGTTCACCTCAGAGTACAGGTGGTTCTGGACACCCTCTGGAAGATGCACAGACACACACACACACACACACACACATATCACACACACATACATGCGCACACACATACATGCATGCGCATACACACAGATGCACACACACACACACACACACATTACACACACGCATACGCATACACACACACACAGGTACACACAAATGCACACACACACACACAGGCACACACGCACGCACACACACACATAAACACATATACACACATACATACACAGACACACACACGCATACACACACATACATCCGCAGGCACACACACGTACGCACACGTGCATACACACACACACACATACACGCATACACACACATACATGCGTGCACACATACATGAACACACACGTACACATACGACATACACATATATGCACACACATAAGCACACACACACACGACAATACAGGTTTAGGGTAATATTCTGCATGAAATGACAATGGATAGAACCTGACACACAGAAAGCCTTTGACTGGATTCAATGGAAATCCAGTCCTTAACATCTTGTGACTCAACATTTAATGTCAAGTAAGTTTCAATATGGCAAGTTGGCATGGCTTGACAAGTTGAGCATCAACTCACGAGCTAGCTGACAGATTTGGCTTAGACAGATTGTAAACTGCAAAGTGCATACATTTTGGCTTTTCGCCTTCATGAACCCTGCCTGATGTTTCATGTTCTCCCATCCTGTTAGCCCCCCCTCCTTGTCCCCCCCCCTTACCCCCACTCCTCTGAATATCCTGCCTCCTCCCCATGGCGTAAAGTCGATGTGGCCATGTGACTCTTCCGGGTGGGTCAGGTGATGGGTCTCCTCGTAGGTGTGCATGGGCACCAGCTCCCAGTATTTCTGCTCCTCCCCCGACCCCCGCTGGGGCGGAGCGGCACCGGCCAGGGGGGCGGGGGGCAGTCCCAGGCGGGGTTCCAACTGTGCTTCGGCCGAGGAGGAGGAGGAGGAGGGGGAGGAAGAGTGAGGGGCGATGTTGGCGATGGCCCTCGGGGGTTTGTTGACCCGGGCGTATTGGGGGTCCCCAGGTCCTGTCCCGGCATCGGCATGACAGCTCTCTGGGGCTGCAGCTTTTGGGGGTTCAGCGGGGATGAAATTTGGCACCTGCCGCGGAATAGCAGTTATACAACATCAACTTAAACTGGAAGAGCGCTCTTGTGTTCTATAGGGTTCACCGGACCTGAACAGCCTATTGAATTGAAAGTGCACACTTTCTTGTCCCCTTTTCTACAGTCCCAATAAATTGACTCAAACACTATTGTAGGCACTGGAACTGGCCTTGAAACTTAAAGGATGCAGGTTTGATTCCCAGGTAGGACAGTGCTGTTGTACCCTCAAGCAAGTTACTTTACCTCAATTGATTCAGCATATGCTGCACAAACCAAAAAATAAGCCAGTCTTAACAAGTATTTCTTATATATAATTATTTCTATTACATTTTTGCTAAATAAGACAAAAAACATTAAAAGACAAATTAGACAAAAAGACTATTTCACTTGTCAAGTAGAAATACCTTAAAACAAGCTAATATTTTCTACTTAAGAGAAAAAATATTCTAAGACTCATTATAAGACTAATACACTTAAGACAGCCTTTTTTTGCAGTATAAATCCAGCTGTATAAATGTATGATACTATGTAAAAAAAAGATGTGTAAGTCACTTTGGATAAATGCCCATAATGTAATGATTTGAAGGCAGGTATGCTTACTCAGACGTGGCTGGTTGTGTGTAACCTCTCTGCCCCCTGTACCTGTGACCCTTACCTCGGTCTCTTCATCAGTCTTTGTCTCCGGGAAGGAGTTGGCCTTCCTCATCACCTTCCTCACCGCTGCGTACTGCGCCGTCTCCGGGGGAGGGGCGACGGGGGCGGGGGCGGGGGCGGGGGCGGGGGGGGGGTGGGTTCGGGCTCCTGTTCTGCCCCCAGTGCCCCTCCACCCATCCCTCCCACGTCCTGTCCCGATAAATCCTCACCGGCTCTCTTTCCCTGGGGGGAAAAAAGAAGGGGATTGTGGGTAATGACACGAATATTGGGGGGTTGAAGACTTCAGTGAGAGACCCAGCAGACAAAAAGTTCAAATAACTTAATCTTGGATGACAAAAAAAATTGCATTTTTATTGAATGTCCCATGTAGTGTAGGTTTCAGCTTGGTAGAATATTGAGATTAAAACCACACATGAATGTCCCCTACGGGGGACAAAAATGAATGGCCAGGTTTTAGGAGGTTACTTAGTTTCTAGCAGAACCGAGAAGAGAATTTTTGGCTGGATCAGTGACATATTTTGTTAGTTCAGGTGGTTAATTGGCATGAGTGGATTCTGCCATGCTCCAGGTAACCTGGGAAACACACCTTGACACAGGGCATGGTCAGCACTTCGTCGAAGGGCCCAACAGCATGCTGGGTATAGTAGTCGATCAGTTCCTGCAGGCTGCCGTGGCGACTCGTCTCCCCGGCGATGAGGTAACGCCTTCCTCCCGCTGTGGCCCCGCCCTCTTCCTGCTCGAGGATGAAGTGGCGGCACCTGTCTCTTCCTCTGGAACCAGGAAGGGAGCGTACGTGGGTGTGTGTGTGCGCTGTGTGTGTGCATGTGTGTGTGTGCGTGTGTGTGTGTGTGTGCTGTATGTGTGCATGTGTGTGTGTGCGTGTGTGTGTGTGTGCGCTGTATGTGTGCATGTGTGTTTACATGCACATACATGTATGCGTGTGTGTGCGCGTGTGTATGTGTGTGTGTGTGCATGTGTGTGTGCATGTGTGCATGTGTGTTTGCATGCACATACATGTATGTGTGTGTGTGCGTGTGTGTATGAGTGCATGTGCGTGTGTGCGTGTGTGTGTGCATGTGTGTTTGCATGCACATACATGTATGTGTGTGTGTGTATGTGTGCATGTGTGTTTGCATGCACATACATGTATGTGTGTGTGTGCGTGTGTGTATGAGTGCATGTGTGTGTGTGTGCGTGTGTGTGTGTATGTGTGCATGTGTGTTTGCATGCACATACATGTATGCGTGTGTGTGCGCGTGTGTATGTGTGTGTGTGTGCGTGTGTGTGTGCATGTGTGTTTGCATGCACATACATGTATGTGTGTGTGTGCGTGTGTGTATGAGTGCATGTGCGTGTGTGTGCGTGTGTGCGTGCATGTGTGTTTGCATGCACATACATGTATGTGTGTGTGTATGAGTGCATGTGTGTGTGTGCGTGTGTGTGTGTGTGTGTGTGTGTGCATGTGTGTTTGCATGCACATACATGTATGTGTGTGTGTGCGTGTGTGTATGAGTGCATGTGTGTGTGTGCGTGTGTGTGTGTATGTGTGCATGTGTGTTTGCAGGCACATACTGTATATGTATATGTGTATGGGTGTGTGTCTGTCTGTGAGTGTTTGTGCGCACGTGTGTGTGTGTGTCTCTGTGCGCACATGTGTGTGTGTGCGTATGTGCTGTATGTGTAAGATGCACTCAGCACACAGCTGTACCTGTATGAGAGGACGAACCCAATCTTAGACTCACTGAGCCTCACCAGAAAACAGCCCTCAGGCTCATCCTTCAACAGCTCCTCTGCCTCCCTGTGAGAGAGAGAGAGAGAGAGAGAGAGAGAGAGAGAGAGAGAGAGAGAGAGCGCATGGGAGGGAGGGACAGAGAGAAAGAGAGGGGAGAGAGATTGAGGGGGGGGTTCACTTAATATCAATTAAATTGCATTTTAGAGGGCAGTGCAGGGCTGTTTTTTAGGGGCACAGTAAGTGGTGCTTTATTCCCAGTGTTGTGTTGCGTTGAGCCCCCCCCCAGGCTCCCCCCTCCCCCCCCCCCAGGTTCCCGGCCCCTCCCCTCACCGGCGCGTGGCGAAGCCGTGCAGCCAGCGGGGCAGCGGTTGCCCCGGCCTGCGCAGACGAGGCAGCTGGGACCTCTCGAACCACAGCAGGGTGTGGGCCCTCAGGGAGGGAGACAGGGCCTCCAGGGGCCCGGGGCCACCACACCGCAGCACAGCCGCGGGCATCTTCTGAACCACCGTCTGAGAGAGGGAGGGGAGAGGGAGGGGGAGGGAGGGAGAGAGAGAGGGAGGGGAGGAGAGAGAGGGAGAGAGGGAGGGAGGGAGAGAGTGAGAGGGGGAGAGAGAGTGAGGGGGAGAGAGGGGGAGACAGGAAGGAAGAGAGAGAGAGGGAGAGGGAGGGAGGGAAGGAGGGAGAGAGTGAGAGGAGAGGGAGAGAGGGAGAGAGATAGAGAGGGAGGGAGAGAGAGGGGGGGGAGAGAGAGAGGGGGAGAGGAGAGAGAGGAGTGAGAGGGGGAGAGAGGGAGAGAGTGAGAGGGGGAGAGACAGTGAGGGGAAGAGAGAGAGGGGGGAGAGGAGAGAGAGGAGTGAGAGGGTAAGAGGAGAGAGAGGAGTGAGCGGGTGAGAGGAGAGAGAGGAGTGAGAGGGGGAGAGAGGGAGAGAGAGAGAGAGGGAGGAGTGAGGGGGGGAGAGAGAGGGGGGGGGGAGAGGGAGTGAGAAAGATGGGGAGAGAGATGGAGGGGGAGAGAGAGGGAGATGGTGAGGGGAGAGAGAAGGGTGAAGGGAGGACGGAGAGAGACAGAGGGAGAGAGAAAAATAGGAAATAGGGAGGAGGGGTGGGAGGTAGAGAGAGATAAGGAGGAATGGAAGGGGAGGAAGAGTGAAAGAGGGAGATTGGGAGGGAGAGAGCAGGAGAGAAAGAGAGTGATGGCTTGATGTCACAGGAGTGCATTAGACAGTGATCTCAGAGGTGGAAGGGGTGAGGGTGTCAGACAACAGTTTTTTCATCTGAGAGAAAAAAAGAGGATAGAAGAAAAAGAAGACGGCCTATGCCCTGAACAAGGAGAGGTCTAACACTAAAAACAGAGAAAGAGTGAAGAAAGCAGGACAATCACTCCATTACTGCTTACCAATAGAAAGAGAGAGGGAGGGGAAAAAAACCACAGCAAGTTTTTTATTTTATTTTTAAGTTTCCTGTAAATTACTTCTGTAACATCACTAACATCCGTGAGTTCTTCTCGTCTTTAAGCACATTAACTACATTAACTATACTCATCTAATGAGAGCAAATGAATTCTGAAGACAGTGGGATGATTCTTTTTCTCTGAGTTATTGTACTCTCACTAAAACACGACCCTTTGTCAGGGTTAAGGCCCTTCAGAGCCACAGGAAGCTGTACATGACATTCAGCAATGGTGAATTTGGTTGTATTCTTCTTGTGGCTTTTGGGCGTAGAACGTCCTGTGCAGCCGTTTATCGTAATCAAACAGGAAATGGTCAGAAAGTGTATTTCTGTGCAGCGCAGTATGCAGCGCAGATTCTCAGAAGGTGAAAACTGGGCCACAAACAGCTCCACTGTTTAGAAAGCACGTTCCACTGCTTTCTATCTGCAGTACACTACGCAAAACTGTTACACGCAAGCATAATCACCGCTTACAATCCTGATTGCAATTTTTTAAATCGATATTTTCGTCAGTATTTGGAACAAAGTCATATTTGCATATAGCTGACTTCTGATTTTATGTTTTTAAAGGGGTAAACAAAGTAGTCCACAAAAGATATTTCAAATGAAGTTCTGCCTGCAGATTAGCCCAAGATAAATTTTCCACTGCCAACAGGAGGTGTTTTTTTCACAGGTTGACTTGATAATGGAACAACTTTTCTAGGTCATGTTGTGGAAGCAGATGCCCTTCGATGTGTTCAAGACCAGGCTTGAGACAGTGCTGGATGCTCTCTAAACTCTGAGCAAAGTGACATCCCTTGGGCTAAATGGCCTGTTTGTGACAGAAAATATTCTTAATTCCTTTTTTACCTCACTCTCCCTGCCATTGGCCGGCCTGCTGGGAGGCCCCGCCTCCTCCTTTGGCGCTGGGCGGTTTTTGATGCTTCGCCTCGGTTTAACTGGAGGAATCCGTCTTGCGGGGGGCTGTTGGGACTGTGGGACTGGCAGAGAGGCGAGGCGTGCTTCTCTCTCACGCATTTCAGAATCTGTCAAAAAAATTGAAAGATTCAATTAAAGTGGGCATAAGTTAACATTGCGTATTAAAAACTGATTTCTGTATCTACAAAATTACAATATGAAGCAACGAGTATAAATTTAACAATGCATGGTGGATTTGTTTGTTTTTGTCTCTTATACCAGAATTTCCCAACCTTTTTCCTTCCGTGGCACACTTTCCAAATTTCCAGAACCTCATGGCACACCACGCCGACAGAAAAATTCGTGAGTCACGTACTGACGTTGCTGTGGGGTGCCGAAAGTAGGGCTAAATGTTCTTTTGGGGTTTTACTTTAGCGATATGCATTTTAATGACATTTATTTTGGCTTTTGTGAATGGGATTTGTTCATTTTTTTTTTTTTAAATTCATTTGAACGTAAAATATTTTTTTAAAGGATTTTTCACACGGCACGCCTGACCTCGCCTGGCGGCACACCAGAGTGCCGCGGCACACCGGTTGGGAAACGCTGTCTTATACAATACGAACACCCACTGAAATATGAATGTGGTACTGTGGTTCAATTTTGTTTTAAAGCATAGCTGCAAGCAGTGTTTACGGGTGCCAGGTATAAGCTAGATCCGTCCACAATTGCTAGCCACATTTGCTATCCCTCTCCACCCCCGCAATAACTACATAATTGCACAAATGAGGTCACTGGGATAAGATATTTTTTCAAGATTTTAAAGCAGTTACATTATAACTGATGCGCAACCAGACCACTTAAAGGCAAAAAACAAACAGTACTGTACATTCCAGCCTATATAACACACCTCACTCATTCATTAATTCAATGGTGAAGTCTATTGGGTGGCCGACTCTCAAACTCATATAAGAATTCCCCGTGTGACTGAGGGTTCAATTCTCTGCTAAGCCACTTTTGGCACTGTGATCCCTCCCGTCTCTGTCTATACTTTCTCAACGTCTGAACAAAGTGACAAAACACATACAGAGAGGGCACTATCTGCTCTCCTTTTTAAAAACATAAAATTTAAAATGGAGACCCGCACAACCAGCAAGATGCATCAACAATCATTCTGACACCACCGAGAACACAGTCGCAACACTGCAGAAGTTCACGTTTCGTGGTCAGTCTGATCTGTTGTGATCCTGTTAAAAGCAGAAATAGGCCTTTGCAGACCTCAAAAACAAACAACTCTCAAACTCTGGACATTCATAACACAAGTGTTCATCACACACAGATCATGGGAAACTGCTTTTTAGCAAGCATCAAGGAAACAACCTACCACCTCATATTTCCTTTGTTTTGTAACCCCATTTTGGTGTCTATACATCTATAGTTTTCAGCTCACAGGTCACATGATTAAATAAGTCACAAACAACAAAAACTGAACTTTTTTTAAGATGCCACATAATAATTAAAGAATGAAGAAAGCATCCATCACGCCGTGGCCGACATAAGATATGAAAACATGATATCACCGTCGTCAGTATCGTTATCATGTTAAAGACACCAGTTACATCACGTTCAGGTAAACAATAGGTAAAGAGCCAAACCTTTTATCATCTGGTAGTCAAAATCCATGTTGAAGTTGCAAGTGGGGCATCTGCACACATCTGTACCCTCTTGCAAAGCCACGCACTTCCTCCTTTCATCTGTGAGCATGGAGGAGGTGTCACTGTTTTTAATGTGAGAGAGAGAGAGAGAGAGAGAGAGAGAGGGAGGGAGAGAGAGAGAAAGAGAGAGAGAGAGAAAGAGAGAGAGAGAGAAATAGAGAAAGAGAGAGAGAGAGAGAGCGAGAGAGAGAGAGAGAGAGAGAGAGATTTTTAACAGTTGGTGTCTCATGGTGACAATCTCAAAATGTCAGTTCTTTGACAGGTCTTGTGCAGTGCTACCTCACCCCTCACCCCTCAATCATCTCAGTCCCGGTACCTTCAGAAAATACAAAGCTAGCTAACAATCATCACTCTGCCGTGTTTTGTTTCGACGCATTTTGGATTTGAATTCACAGGGCGCGTCGATTAACTAAGAAATGTCAGGCCTCTTTTTAACTGTATTTCATAACGGTTGTTAACCAGCAGACCCGATGCCTCCACCAGAGCCAAGTTTAGTTTTCCCGGAAATAAAAAAAATGGCACGAGCCGCAAGCAATGAAGCGGGTCACATGGGCCGCCGCCACACAGGAAGTGAGAGAGCGAAAGGGAGAGTTGTCGAAAAATGAACCATCCTAATACCCCGCCGAGCGGCCGTGGGGTGCAGAGCATTGTTGTGCGTTATTTGTGGTCTGCCGCTCTATTTCTCCCTATTTTTGGATCCAAACGGGCAGGCGGGACAGAAATGGCGCAGCGCGGCGCACCGTAGTAGGAACCGTGCGAGCGTCGGCGTACGCCGCTCTCTTCAACGACCGTTAAATTCCGTACGGTTGAGATTTTATGAACTTCGAAAACTGCAGAGTTTCACAGCGGCGTGTTCACTTCATTCCAGGCCCTTCCCCTCTCTTGCACTCATCTTTCTCATCAACCGCTTTATTTATTTTCCCAGCCTCTTTTTTTCCACACTCTTTTTCTACCTTTAACTCTGAGGCCTAAATTTTCACACTGCTCTTACATTTCTTTTTCTTTCTTGTTCTTTTTTTCTTGCACACACACACACACACGCACACACAGCTTGTCTCAACTCTAACCTCCCCCACACGCTATCACTCACTCTATCTTTCCTTCTGTCTGCCTCTTCCCCCTCCATCTCTACATCTGGCCTCATTGGAACACTTCTGAACTTTCTAGAACAGACGAGGGGGGAGGAGAGAACTCGCACTCAATCACGAGCGTGCACACTGGCACACACACACACATGCAGGCATGCACACACCCACTCACAAACACACAGATGCACACACACACACACACAAACAAGCACATATACATGTACGCATACACATTTTCACCAGAACGTTTCACAACCACAAAGACAACCCAGACAGGTGCACTTACCGCTCACTTGTAGGTCAGGCACACACATAAACAGACTCAAACGTGAGCTCGCTCACGAGAACAAGCAACAACAAAAGCACACTTACAAAATTAAGAAACAGCGACACAGGCTAAGTGAGGTACGTTTGGGCCTGATGAATTGCATATAGCTCGAAACATCATGTGTGTGGTGGGAACAAACACTTTTACCTATAAAACAGCAGAGTTCTGTCTGGCACCTGTCGACATTTTCGATGTGAAAATATGAGGCAAAGGATATTTTTCAGAACAGAATTCATATTTACACGTCAACTCAATGTGATGCCAGGAAAGGAATTCGGGGGCTGCCCACCAGGGGGCAGCACCAGCCACACAGACTGGTAAGGCCTGTATGCAATCGCATAAGTTGCAGCCCATTACCTAATTATGGGTGCTATAAGAGGCCCGACTTGCAGGCCTAGAGGGGAGGAGCATCTGGACAGTGTTTGGGAAGCTGCATAGTGTGACGAGTTGATGCCTGTTTCTATGATTTTTTTCATTCCTTTTTCTTTGAAGAGTTTGGTTGCCAGATTGGCCTTTTGGTGTTTTGGATTTCCATTGCTTTGGTGATTTTTGACCAATAAAAGGCAGTAAGCCAAACCCTTTCAGTTGTTTTTCCTGTCAGTTCACCACATGAGCTGTGGCCACCCCCAGTCCTGCCTCACATCAGATACAAAACATTGCAGCTGATCACTAGCAGACTCTGTAATATTGTTCAGAATGAATGCATAGGAGGGGTGGCCAGTCTCACATCTGTGTTAAGACTCCACTGGGCATTGGTGGTCCTCAAGCGGGCTTCCAGTAAGAACTGCTCTAATTGGCTGGACCCACCATGTGTTCTCTGAGGTGTGATACTACATATGACAGGTAAATAAAACAGAAAAGATGACCTCGCCTTCAACAACGGTCTATCAACGAAAGCCGAACTAATTCTGGAACTTTCTGGACAATGACGGTTCCAGAACCATAGCCTCCTCCGTGTTACAGGCATGGAGATTTGAGGGTGCGACCTCCAGCTGTCCAATGGGGTGGCACAGAATTCCAGGCAGGACCACAGAATGCCAAACCTCAAGCTTCTGATTCAACTTTAGCGGTGCTAATGCACCCATTTTTATTCATTCATACAGACAGACAGACATTACATTGCATCCATTTAGCTGATGCTATTAACCAGAGCGACTAACAAAGCTAATTACATAAGTACAGGCAATAGCAACAGATCATTTCCAACTAAGTGGGGGGTGACAGACAGTTCTTTGCTGCAACTACAATGTGGTGGCATTCAACAGGAAGTGCCGTCCTGTCGTAGTATGGATAAGAACGTAGGAGTCAGTGCAGTGCCTAAACCACAATGAATAATCTGAGGCTAGCCTTCTAGCTCCAGCAGGCAGTGCAGCTGAGGTCACACATGTAAAAAGGCAATGCAAAAAAAAAAAAAAAAAAAAAATCTGTCTTAAGCCTTTTAGTCTTATAATGTGACTTTAAATCTTATAATTTTTCTCTCAAGTAAAAAAAAATAGCTTGTTTTAGGTTACCGTTTGCTCCACAAGTGAAATTTTCTTACCCCACTGGCAAATCTTGAAACAAGTCAAACTGCATCACCTCACTGGAAATAATTTTTGTCTTATGAAGTGGGGGTTCAGACGCATCCTATTTGCTCTTTCTGATTTTAGAAAGGACTCGGTGGCTTTGATATTTGCCCTGGAGCTCTGATTGGCTGAGCCAAGCGGCCTTCTGCCTCCTATTGGTGGACTGGGGCTGGCTGGAAGGCGAGTGTAAGAGGGCTGAGGCTGTGGCTGAGGGTTCCAGAGCTAAGCCTTCGTTATAAATTCACTTTTAAAAAAATCACACGATCAATAGAGGATTTTTTTTTTACAAATCACTTTTTCATCCTGTACTTCCTTCTCTTTTAAAAAAACATTTTGGAATGCTCGTTTGCACACGAGGTCCCGTCCCGTCTCCGCCGTGGTGACTACATGCCACCCTGCAGGGGTGCTGGGTCAGGATTTGGTACCAGACCGTGGGCACGTTGCTTTGGCTGTTTGGAAGCTGGCTCTTGGCAAGATGAGCCACTCGTCAGACCAATAAGGAGATGCTTTGTAATCAATTAGCAAGCATCAGTATCCTCACAGGCCAAACCAACCCAGCGGGTCTCCATGCTCTTCAGTGCGCTGGGCCTCATGGATACATGTTAAGAAAATTAAAATAATCATTGTCTGTGATATTAATTTGTGTGTGTGTGTGTGAGTAGGCTATATGTGTGTTGCAACATTATATGTACACTTCTGGGTCAGTGTATCTGAATGGGTATGAGCCTGGCGGCGGAGAAAAGATGGCAGGAACCGGAACGTCGCCGTGCACCGTCCGCCACAGCGCCTCTTGTGTTCCAAGGTTGAACTGCTCATTTTTCACTGCCATTAGCTATGGAGCATTCTGAGTGAGAAAACACGGTTTCTGAAGATGAGTACAGAACAAGAGATCTTGAGAGACAGGGATTTTATAATTCATAATTTATTATTATTAATTTATTTGATCTTTTTTGCAGTATCATTATTATTATTATTATTATTATTATTATTATTATTATTATTAGTAGTAGTAGTAGTAGTAGTAGTAGTAGTAGTAGTAGTAGTAGTAGTAGAAGTGCTGTTTGTTGTTACCACAGTTAGATATAATAATTGTTCTGTTAAATTTACATTCACTTTCTAACGAATATCTCT
The DNA here is from genome assembly GCA_025169545.1 of Anguilla japonica. Taxonomy (NCBI): domain Eukaryota; kingdom Metazoa; phylum Chordata; class Actinopteri; order Anguilliformes; family Anguillidae; genus Anguilla; species Anguilla japonica. Next base: position 49,502,843 of record CM045890.1, on the reverse strand, counting down.
GTATGTGTGCGATGTTTGCGAATGTATTTCATGCCTATAAATCGTATAATACTTATTTTGAATTTGAGATAAGATGAGAGATTATCACATGTAGATGATATCTTTCGATTATATCTTGGTACTTTCTTAGTTCATCTCAGTAAGAAACCCTAAATTGAATGTTTTTTTAATGGCTCAGTGGACTCTTGGCATATAGCCTAAACAGAAAAAAATCACTTTCTGTGGATATACTCCGGCTCAAATTCACTCTACAACCAATGGGTGGCGCAAGTGTCCTTGACAAAGTTAAAATTCCTCCTCCGTCATCTAACCAGTGGCATCATCTATTAATCGATTGTGTCAGCTGGCAGGTAAAACCGTTAATTCATCATAACTGTATTGATATCTGCCCCTTGAGTCAGTTCTAGGCTGTTGTTTAAAAAAAAAACTGTAGCGTTTTTAATGTACGTTTAATGAGCCCCCATGGAACCATAGTTATCTTCGATGGGATTTTCATTTGGTTTTAGTGGCTGAAATAGTTTTGCACGTCTTTGACGGCGTACCAACGTTCACTTCAGTCTAAGTAATAATTGAATAATAATTTTTTGACTGCAAACAACACGAGAATGCGAAATACAAGCAGTAGCGAATAAGAAAAAATAAAGAAAACTGCTTCCCTTAACTGACATGCCTAGATGCCAGACGAATAAAATACCTGCCTCTTAAACCCATTTACCAAAGCACTTGGACGTGCACTTTCTGTCTTCAATAATTGAGTAGGCTAGCTCCTTTAAAAGTCCCTTCAAATAGCTGTTTCGAAAGGTTTTTTTTATCCGACACGCTTAAGTCGAAGCTGCAGTGACCAACCCATCGACCAACCACAATTCTATGAAAGGGTGTACTGGCGAAACGGCGCGTTTCCTGTTTGAAACTTGTAGCCTCTTACGTATTATTCACAATTTGGGGCCGCAGAGAGACAGACGCGCAGAGGGGCGATACTGTGGGATCAACCAAGAGGCCCTCTACGGACAGGTGAGTTATCTGGCTCCGTCGTAAATCGATTCTCGGATAAAGCGGCGATGTAATGCGAAACGTCACTAGAGCTAAAAGAGTTTGGTTAAACAGACGGAACGGTGACGTTGAGAATAAGCCGTGGCCATTCAGTGTTCGTGTCGCAACAGTATGACAGTAAATTAGGAAACGCCGAGCTACAACTGTCGCAAGTGGCCCATAGAACGCAAATTGAGCTCTCCAGTTACACCGTTGAATAATGCAAGGGGGATTCATTTTCGTCCATACACGTCGCTTACTGTAGATAGCCCGGTTAATGGAAACACCTTTGCGTGCGCTGCCCCCTTGGAAAAATGCAGAAACAGCCGAATTATGCTTCACGCATTATCTGTGTTCAGGTAATTTGACATGGCAAGTGTAGACTGTTGTGCCTCTACAATGTATTTTGTTCTCTTCCGACATTATCCCCAGTGTCTCAAACGCTCGTTAATGTTTTTTCCCCTTGGGCAAATATACGTGTTTGTCGTGACCACTCCCCCCTCCCCTTCTTGTTCGGCTCTCGCCTCTAGCAAACGGGGCTGTATCCTACTTTCTTTCGCAAAGGCTGAATATGCTGCTCCTAAAATAGGCTCGTGCACAGCATAAGCGATCGCGTGCAGGGAAGGTGAGAGAGGAACGTATGTGCTATGATTTGTCTCATCCACAGTCTAAACGTGCTGTCACGCTCACTGAGCACAGTTGACTCATCTGATCTACTACAGCCCTTCTGTCCTGCGGGTTTCAGTTACCTTTTGGCAGGATATACACCTACCAAAATTGAGGTAGTGGTGGTTTAATAATCATATCCGAAGATCTCAAATCATATCCAGACCTCTGAGCTTTCGTTTTCATCCCTCTGGGATTAGGATAATGTTCTCCAGTCGTTCAATCATTCACAAAGTGGATAAAATCTATTCTTAATGGGATGTAAAAGTGTTTTGGGGTATTCTTATGAGGTTTAATCCAACTCTAGCGCCGGCTCTGTCCTGGATCAAATGTGAACGTGACCCTGTGAAAACACCACACAAGGGACTCAAACTCACAACCTACAGCAGTGGTCTCCGACCCTGGTCCTGGAGAGCTACAGGGTCTGCTGGTTTTCATAGTGACTCTGCACTTCATGAATCAATTAGAGCAGTTGATTACACAGTTAACTCAACTCACCTGATGTCTTGGGTGTCAACTGGGTACTGATTTTAATGTGAAAACAAAAACCAGCAGACCCTGTAGCTCTCCAGGACCAGGGTTGGAGACCACTGACCTACAGAGTTCAGCAGCACCTGAACCAATCAATCAACCCTCATGGAAATCGCATGTGCCTACCATACCTGCCCGTTTCTGACTCTATCCGGTCCGATACGGTCTATGGTCCGGTCCTATGTCAGCACTGACAGGACATCAAGAGACAACAGAGTTGGATCTAACCTCATAAGAATCCTCCCAAAGTGCTTTTTCATCCCGTTGAGAATATATTTTATGAATGACTGGAGAACATTTTTGTCATACCAGAGGACTGAAAACAAAAGCCGAATATGACGAGCCTTCCAGATATGACTCTTAAATCACCACTACCTCAATTTTGTGTTTAGACAGGAAGGTGTACACCGTGACAAACGATAACCGAAACCAGCAGGACAGGGGTTGGACACTGAAAAAGAGATTTCGATTTCAAATGGGTAGCCTATTCCTGGGTAAGCAGCAGTCAGTACCGTACCTGAACAGTGCCGTCTCGCTGTCTGGAGGTGGATATTTCTGAAGGTAATTACATTAATGATATACGGCAGAACTTTACCATCATCTGGACGGTAAAACTAAACCCACGTGGTCATAGTTCTTTAAGATCCCCGCTGTCAATCCTTGAATAATTTCCAGATGTTACGAGTACGAATTGAGTGAAGGGGGGAAACTTTCGACTTTCTGCATATTCTGTACGGGAATAACCGTCAGAACACACTATATGGCGCTTAACTTCATTGAAAGAATTTGAATCCAGGAAGCATTCTGGCAAGTAGGCTATGCAGCCTAGTTGTTTTTAACCATGTTTTTTATTTGGTCGTTTTTTTGTCTGCTATTGTAAATACGTTCTTAGTTGAGCTGGTCTCTCTATTAAAACACATCATACATCTCTGTGGTTAAATGTAATTGAAATAGAAACGACGTTGGAAATGTGGTTTTCGCTGTATGTTCCCCAATTGGACTACATTTACACTTTACTTAACACTGAGTTTATTGAAAGAACATTGTTGTGTGGAGGGGTAGGATACGAAAGGAACTCTTTATCAAGCCGTGGATGGAAAAAAATATCCAAAATTGAAGAGAAGCGCAAATAAGATGTGATTGTTGTGTCTTTTAATTCTAAGTTAATGTCGATGCCGACGCGCTCTGCTTGTTCCGCGTTGTTATTTTAAGAGTTTGATTTAGTAGTGAAACTGTGCTGAATTACAAGCGCATTACTAGTAATTACCTAAGAATGTCAAGGACTAACGTCACGTAGCTTACAACTGACAATGCTTCTTAAAGTATCTTAAAGTATGCAATTTATTTACGGCACCTTTAATGTATCTGCTACTACAATCTGGAAGGGAATGCGAAGTGGGAGAAGAGCGCTCAAAGTACATTTTCCGTATTCCTCCGAGTTTTTATGTCGGGACATCCAGTCTCAACAACGAGATGTGATCATATCAGTCGATAACACGCAGTTTTTAAGACGCATTTGAAAGGCTGTTGTGTTTCAGTTTCTTAAAAATACATACAGCCTATATTTATATTTTTCCACGGCGATGATCGACAGGTAAATCGTAGGAATGGGCCTACCGGAAGAGAGGTGTTTTCAGTATTCTTATGTGGATTAGGAAAAGAAATAGAAAAGACCAGCAAACCTCTCACTTTGAGTGAATTGTGTTTTGTTATTGGGCTTGTTGATGTTCTGTAGTATTAAACCGCGGTCAAATAAACTAATTTCTGATTAAATTATTCTGAATTTAAACGTGGCTATTTTTATTGCTCATTTGGTTGCGATTATCATGTATTTTAGCATGTGATTATAGCGCAGTTCTTTCGTTGCTATATACTTTTAACTTACTTTAATATTAACAATGTTAAGTTAATGAAGGCGTGTGTGTGCATTTACCTCGTGTAGCCTAAGCAGCTCCAATAATTTTTACGTTGGAGGTGAACCCCGAAAGTTCATAAATAATTAACATAAAATGAATTGTCTGAGGTTGCGACCATGAATTAGATTGTGCCTGGTTATGGCCATTTAAGAGTCCGTCTAACTCGACTGGCTTCTGTATTGTATGTAATATGGATATCAAAAGCAAGACCTTTTTAGTTGGTAGCCTATAACTTAACGCATGTTTAAGGAACAGTAGGACTAAATCATCCCGATGCTCACATCCAGGCTACATAATAATGCATTATATTACATAGTGATATATGTATCTCACTGCATACGGTGACTATAATGTGAATGCTGGTATAGCCTACAGTAGATGTGCAAAACAGTCAAAAGGCGTCATTGCATACAGACCCCTTTAATAGACATATATGGTAACGCTTTAGCGCCATTACCTAGGGGAACAAGTCAATACAGGTCGATAGAAAAATGCATATAACACCCATCGTAACAGGAGTGGAGCAGTGGCGAACTTGCGGCGAGTCTTTGACACTTTTAGCCGAGGCAGTAGCGAAAGGGGGGGGGGGGGGGGGGGGGGGGGGGGGTATAACTCATTTTATTTATTGTTCATGCTTTTTTGGGGGGAGTACTATCCTTTCCCCTAGGAAGTGTTCTCCCTTGTGTATGCTGCAAACACACACAAACACACACATACATTGTCAGGAGAGTCACAAATTTCCAGATGCCCACGCTTAAACAGACTGCCGTACAGCCACGCATAAACATGTACACCATTTAAATGGGACTTCCCAAACGTGCACAAAGATATTGCCCGAGTTATCGCACGAAACGCGCGTCCCGCGGATATCCAGCCACCATGATTTCGATTGGTTTGATTCTGAGATTCTCGGGGGAACTTCGTTCCTTGTTCACCATAAATAGAACCCCACTCTCCTTCCCCCCGTATTCCGGTTCAAAACCGGGGGTTTTTTTTTTTTTTTTTTTTTTTTTTGTGTAGATGTTATCGCCATTTTGTTTTTGATTTTAAACTGTTGTGTTTGTCCTCGGTTAAGAATGTGGTGCACACGTTCTGTTAACCTAGATTACCGGAGTTGCTCTGACATCTAAATTCCTGGGTCGATTAGGGGCTTCAGGGGGTGGGGGGAGGACTAACCCTTTGTTTTTTTGGGATCTGTCCCATTGCTTTGCAGCCTAACTTGAGTTCCTGGAAAAGGGTGTGTGCTTTGGCAAGCGATTACATGATTGTGTATGGCTCCAATCGCGGGGAATCAAGGACAGCTGGGAGAGAGATTAAACTGAAATCGGAAAAAAAATCCCTCCTTGGATGTTGAGAGAGGCCGCACAAGTACACATTCACATGCATATTAATGTGTGTGTGTGCTGTTTGTTAATTTATTTATCTATCTTAGGCTCACTGATTGTCCAGAGGGTCTTACAGGTCTGTCAGTGAAATAAAGAGCTTGTCTTAAGATCGGCAAGACTAAGGACATACGTACTGAGCAGTGACTAACTATAGCAACAAGGCAGAGATTGAGCATCTACCTGTGGAACAGGGACTTGAGTAACTACAGTGAGTAAAATCCAGATACCCTCCCAAATCTGGACCATGGTGGACTGAAGTAAAACAAGCTGCTCCGGGTTTTACTCAGTGCAGTGATCCAGATAACTCGGTAATCCTGCTGGGGATACAGGCCCCAGGTCTAAGAGCACATCTGTCACTATGCTAATATTTATGCTTTTAGCCTAAATATATAGGCTCAGATGATCACTACATTAGCACGACTGCCTTGAAAGTCTAAAGCTAATTTGTAACACACACACACACACACAAATTTACACGCATACACACACACACACATGAACATACGCACACACTCGTACACACACGAGAGGTTCACTCTTTGCGAAGCAGAGGTTACCATGCACTTCTGGCTCATCCACTCTTTAATCCCAGCATGCATTGGGGCATGTGTAAAACATGCTGGACAGGCCTGCTTGCGTGTGACTGTGCCTGGCCTGACTGCAGGAGGAGACCTTCGCCACTGCGAACGCGGGTGCGTTCGACCTGAGGCTCCGTGGCCGAAACGGCTGAACCCGCAGTGAGGATGACCTCCTCTTCTTCCTCTCGGTCTGAGGCCAGCCAGGCTTTGTTCCCGTCGCGTTCCTCCGCGCGTGGACCGCAGTAGAACCCAGTAGAACCACAGTAGAACCACAGTAGAACCCCAGTAGAACCACAGTAGAACCGCAGCAGAACCACAGTAGAACCCCAGTAGAACCACAGTAGAACCCCAGTAGAACCACAGTAGAACCACAGTAGAACCGCAGCAGAACCACAGTAGAACCCCAGTAGAACCACAGTAGAACCCCAGTAGAACCCCAGTAGAACCGCAGTAGAACCGCAGTAGAACCGCAGCAGAACCACCGATGCGGGAGAAACTCGTATCTCCATCTCTCTCTCCCCTTCCTCTTGCTGGCGGGACACTTTCGAAATCCTCCACCGCTCCTCTGTTTTAACTCCTCTCTCCGAAATTCATCGATTCCCTGCAGCTCTCCTTCTCTCGTTCTTCCCGTACAGTAATTCAACTCTTAACAGTGTTAATTCAGCTCTTAGCAGTGTCAGTGCAACTCTTATCAGTGTTAATTCAGCTCTCAACAGATAACAGATTACATTTGGTCCCACATTTCAGACTGGGACCAAATGTTATGTGTTATCTGTTGAGAGCTGAATCAACTCTGTTAGAGTTGAATTCACGCTGGACATTTTTAACTGTGTATAACACTTTCAGGAGATTACATCACTCTTTTGCTTTTCAGCGCAGGGCAGTCCACAGACGTCTGCCTCTTATCAGACCCTCAAAGTAAAACAGACTGTTTACTGTGCTGACAGGGAGTCAGCAACTGTGATGAAGTTCACAAAACATCCTACTCGATCAGCATTGTGTGAACATTAGTTTCTCCATAATACAATATAATCATGTTTGGAAAACTATGTCATGGGGAACAAGTTGGTGTCTTTGGTGGTGGGGTGCTGACTGTAGATCTTCATACCTATGGGTCAGCACCCAGCCAGATGTGTGATAAGCTTGCAGAGATAGTACAAGCGGCATCATTAATGTACTGTTGTCTCATGATTGTGTTTTTATTTGATGGCTTGGTGTTTCGTTTTGATAATTTTGCATATAAGGGGAAGCGTGCAGTGGTTTGGGGAGGCTCGTCAACACGGTCTCCTGCACATCACATGCGCAAAGCTTCACCACTCACGTTCTGCTCCACTGCCATCAGTACTGAACCCGGTGAACAGTAAACGGTTCCTCTTTGACTCTTGCCGCTACACACCTAGCCTAATTTTAAGGTCCTAGCATACACATAGGACTCAGGATATCTGCGCCCCTGTAGTCACTCGCTTGTACGCTTGTCAGCAAGGTGAGGATTGATTGAAATGTGTTTAATTTTCCGAAACCGGCAGTGTTAACCGTTAACGTTCTCGTTGACGTTCGGCACTCTGGATCCCGAACACAAGTGCATTAACAGTTAAAACACCTCACGTACCCAACATGTAAACTATATTTCTTTGATTTAATTTGGTCATTATTATCAAAGATATGAATTACCAATCAAATCGCCAAATTCGTTGATAGGCAGAGCAAACTGTTTGGGTCAACCTTCATCAAAATGTACAACTCGGAACCAAATGAAAATTAAGAAATTTATTAAGTGACAACAGTTATTCTCATCTAATCTAAAGATGAGGTTCAGCTACCTTGAAACAATTAACAAAGGTTACAGACATGGACAGTCACACAAGAAGTGAATGAGAGAAGACACCAAACCACAGCTTTTGTCCCAAAGTAATCCAAGGTGCAAAAATCAAAAGACAGCAGAATATTCCAAGAGAACCAGAGAAGACATGTAGAACGCCAGACAGATTATCACTTCCAACTATCAGAAACTTGTTGCTTACAAGTTGCCCAAAAACTTAATTAAAGGAAAGCCACATAATTTAACTGGTGAAAGAGAAGAGGAGGCAGGGGCATGGACCTCAGGTGTAACCCGCAAGTTCCCGCCCTGTCTTGTCTCCGGGCTATGCTGGCCGTGCACTTTGAAACATTTGCATTGTAGCGGGATACACAATTGTATTTATACAGGCTACAGAAGCCAAAGACATGTCCATGTCTACCAAGTTAGGTAGCAATCCGTGTTGGGAAACACTACTACCATCCTACAGGTATCTGTTAGTTTCTGTTGCATACGAGGATTCCTCTGGGTGACCTTTGACCTTTGCCTCTCTGCGTTTTGCAGGTTCAGGCCCGGCTGACACAGGATGCAGTAGCCGAGAGCTGTGGGTGCGCGGTCGGACAGCCAGAGGTCCGAGAGAGAGAGAGAGAGAGAGAGAGAGAAAAAAGAGAAAGAGAGAGAGCAGCATGGCAGTCTTTAAGCTGGAGAATGTGGAGGACCTCTATGAGATTGGAGAAGTCCTGGGCAGGTAAGAGACCGACCTAAACCTCCTCTGACACGGCTTATATGACAGGAAGGAACTGAATGGGAAACATTGCCTTAATTGTATATATATTTTGTGTGGCTATCCTTACCCTACATGTGGAAAACAGGCTTCTACTGCTAATAATGGAACCGTGAAACAATTCCCTTTCACAGTATAGCCTAACATGTCCTCTACTTGTTCCCACTCTATCATTCTCCTCTTCTCTTCTGCCCTCTCCCACCTTTCCTCCCATCTCCTCCCTCTCTCTCCCCCCTGTCTCCCTTCCTTGCTTTGTCTCTCTCTTTCCCTCCGTCCCGTGCTCTCTCACTCCCCCTCTCCCCCTCTCCCCCTCTCATTCCTTCCTTTCCTCCTCCTCCTGCTTTGCGCTCTGCCCTCTCTCCGGCCTCCCTCTCTGTCGCCGCCCCAGTGGCCACTTCGGGCAGGTGCGGGAGGTGCGGGAGCGGGCCACGGGGACGCGCTGGGCGGGGAAGTTCCTGAAGCTGCGGAAGTGCGCCGCCAGCCGGCTGGGGCTGGACCGGCGGGCCGTGGAGCGAGAGGTGGAGATCCTGCAGGCGCTCCAGCACCCCAGCATCATGGCCATCCGCGACGTCTTCGAGAGCCGCGCGGAGGTGGTGCTGGTGGTGGAGCTGTGAGTCACGCGGGAGAGAGCGGGGGGGGGGGGCGGGGGGGGGGGGGGGGGGGGGGGTAAGGGGGAGGACAGGGAGGAAGAGGAGAAGAAGGAGCAGTCTAATGGCTTGGGTGGTAGATCGTTGTGCTAACAATGCAAAGGTTGTGCTCAGTCCTAGCAGGTGACAGTTACATTACATTACATTTATTTAGCAGACGCTTTTGTGCAAAGCGACGTACAAAAGTGCATATCATGGTCATTGGAGAACTACAAAACGCAGGTTCCATAAGGTTCCAGTTCAGTTATCCGTTCACATACTGCAAATCCTTTTTTGGATAAAAATGTCTGCTGAGGAGCTACTGCGTGTATCGATGAGAACGGCTAGAGGATAGGAAGTGAGAGGGAGGAACTGAGAGAGAATGGGTGAAGTAAGAAAGAGAGCCGAAGTGGAAGGAAGGGAGTGAAAGGGATGTTTTAATGCATCGGTGGTGGATATCCCTATTAAATGCTGGTCCATGAGACCTTGGAAAGGAAAAACGGCAGCCCTCACCCAAAATAAAAAAGGCACTTTAATATATCGTAAATATCTTGGCAGCAGCCCTTCATTAGAGACATTGGTCAGCCTCAGGCTCAGATAACAGCGCAAACGCAAACCCACACCTTTCTGTTTTCAGTGAAATTTCATGAGCAGACGGGAAACGGGAAGTGTGCAGAAGGTGAGAAAGGGGTTATGTCCAACCGTGAAATGAGCGAATCAAAGCTCTTCACAAACTGGCGTACACGGACCCTGCCACCTCGTGGGGGGGGGGGGGGGGGGGGGGGGTTTGGGTTCAAACACAGACGTCCTTGTTTTTGTCTGGACGCCGCGCCAGCCTTCCCGCAGGCTTGTCCCGCCCACACGCTCCCCTCTGATTCGCCACGGGTGTCGCACTGCGCCCGGTGCTTTGCCGGTTCCACACCGTTTTTGGCGCCGCATTTGGTACCATTATTAAAATACGGTGTGAGAAAATTTAGGTTCACAACCCCAGGGGAACACCAGATGTGGGCGGGTTCAGGGCTAGGCTGGTCCTTGTAGGCGTGGCCTGTAGGCTGTGTATAAAAAGCTATTATTGATATATCAACATAAAAATGTGTATTCAAAAGCTGGATATATGAGTATATAAATTAGTGTGAAAGTTACATTATTACAGTATATGAACTGTAGAAAGGGGGGAATATGAACAGTATATGAACAGTAGAAATGTGGATATATGAACAGTAGAAAGGTGGGTATATGAGCAGTAGAAAGATGGGAATATGAACAGTAGAAATGTGGATATATGAACAGTAGAAAGGCGGGTACATGAACAGTATATGAACTGTAGACAGGTGGGTATGTGAACAGTATATGAACTGTAGAAAGGTGCGTATGTGAACAGTATATGAACTGTAGACAGGTGGGTATGTGAACAGTATATGAACAGTAGAAAGGTGCGTATGTGAACAGTATATGAACTGTAGACAGGTGGGTATGTGAACAGTATATGAACAGTAGAAAGGTGCGTATGTGAACAGTATATGAACAGTAGACAGGTGGGTATGTGAACTGTAGACAGGTGGGTATGTGAACAGTAGACAGGTGGGTATGTGAACAGTATATGAACAGTAGACAGGTGGGTATGTGAGCAGTAGACAGGTGGGTATGTGAACAGTAGACAGGTGGGTATGTGAACAGTAGACAGGTGGGTATGTGAACAGTAGACAGGTGGGTATGTGAGCAGTAGACAGGTGGGTATGTGAACAGTAGACAGGTGGGTATGTGAACAGTAGACAGGTGGGTATGTGAGCAGTAGACAGGTGGGTATATGAGCAGTGGACTGCGCTGCATTTCAGCATCGTCGGCGGCGGTGAGCTGTTTGACTTCATCGCGGCGAAGGAGAGCCTCCTGGAGGAGGACGCCATCGGGTTCCTGAAGCAGATTCTGGAGGGCCTGAGCTACATGCACAACAAGCACATCGCACACTTCGACCTCAAGGTGTGTGTGTTTGTGTGTGTGTGTGTGCGCGTGTGTGTGTTTGTGTGTGTGTGCGTGCGTGTGGGTGTGGTGGTTTGTGGTGGGGGGATGTAGCTGTGTGTGCGCGTGTGTGTTTGTGTGTGCGTGCGTGTGGGTGTGGGGGTTTGTGGTGGGGGGATGTAGCTGTGTGTGTGCGCGTGTGTGTTTGTGTGTGCGTGCGTGTGGGTGTGGGGGTTTGTGGTGGGGGGATGTAGCTGTGTGTGTGCGTGTGTTACAGTGCCTGTGTGTTACTGGCTGCGTGTTGCAGTACGTGAGTGCGTATGTCTCTTGGAGCATCAAAGAGCATCTGCTAAACTGGTATAGATGATTGTTATTTAATAAATCTTTTGTCGAGCGTGTTCAGAGCCCATGTTTTTACCATGCGCAGCCGGAGAACATCATGCTGTCAGAGAAGGACGTCCCTCAGCCAAGCATCAAGATCATAGACTTTGGGCTGGCCCAACGCCTTTCACAGGTGGAGGAGTACAGGAGTATGGGTGGCACCCCCCAGTACATCGGTGAGTGGTACAGTCCATTAATAAGCGGTTGATGGTGAGGTCTGGGGTTAGTAGTGTGCGCGTATGCACGTGGGTGTGTGTGTGTATATTTCTGTCTGTTCTGTGTGTGTGTGTGTGTGTGTGTACAGGCACAGTGAATTAGTCGTGGTTGGGTGGCAGGAAGTGACATCAGACTGAGTGAAAGTGTGAAGGGATACTGAGGGAACAGTTTGACCTAAAGTTTCCAGTCTCAACAGGCATGTTCTGATAGGCCAGTGCTAACAGTGAATGTCAGTAATGCGTGGGAGCAGTCATGATCGTGTCACTTCCCGTTTACACTGCTGCACACGTATTTTCCCCATGTACACCCTCATAGTGAAACATCGCGTTGACCTTGGAAAACACGTGCATTGAAAGACTGCATGGGACTTTTTCAGGCAACTGACCGACGGTCAGAACTACAGCGTGATTGTAGTTCAGTGGCTTCAAAACCAGCTCAACCTCTCAATTCTTATTGAATGCTTAAAAATGCTTTGAATGATCTGCAGAAGGATTATACCAATTATGGTATGAGTCTCGATGTGGATATGAAACTTTGAGTAAGGTTAAACTGGGCTTAGGTAAAGATTAGGATGTAGATAAATGTTGGTATGAAACCGAATGTTGATATGACTCTTATAGTTGCCTAGAGATATGAGGTTGCTATGGGACCTGAGGTCTCTGTGTCTTCAGGTTTGGGGAGGCCGTCGGGTGGCGGCCCGAATTCCCCAGGCGCGCGCGGCAGCACCCTGCCATATCGCAGCGTCGCGGTTTGGCCTCCTTAGCGACCGAGCGCGAGGGGCGCCGCTGAAGGTCACCGTGGTTTCTGCCCACATGCACACCTACAGATGGTTTCGTTCAGGCGCGGGTTCAGGGGCTCCGCGATGCAGCGAATCTCCACCTTTTTAAGCGCAATAAGAGTAACCGCCACCGGGGGGCGTATGGCCGCTCTTTTTCTTTAATCATACCTGGTGTGGTAGCAAACATCCAAGCGTCATGTGAAATGCTTCTGGGGGGAAAAAAAGTAATCGCTGATATCTATTTGGTCTTAGTAAGACAGCCGGTTAGCAGCCAGGTGGTACAGCTTCCGTGTGATCATGCGATTTGCTGTTTCAATCACATGGAAGCTGCAATGCCTTGCTGCCGATTGGCTGTCTTTTCAGTGCCAAATCGATATCGGTGATGAGGGAGATGAACAACTCTCGAGTCGAAATGCGCACGCAAAGGTCTCGGGTACTGTATGAGCAGCTGTCCGTACCGGAAGCATCGGCAACACAAATCCAAGGCTGTCGTCTCTGAATGGTGCCGTGTGTCTCCGAAGCACACGGTCGGGAGCTGGAGACGCCTGTGCATCTAATTCTTTCGTTAGGCGTTTGCAAATACGTGTGGCGTGTAACTGAAGAATTGAACTCGGTCGCTCTTTAAAGAGTAATTGCACTCACTGTTTCAGCCTGGCTCCGTCACGCCAAATATAATAGCTTGTCTTCCTAGCTAGCCAGCTAGCTAGCGATCGCTCACTGTCGTTAGCAACCAGCAGAGAACGCTTAAACCACGCAGGCAAGGTAGTCAAGTTGACGCTAATTTACGCATTAAGGGAACGTAACCGGAAACGTAACCCCGGAAGAGAATAGGGCAGATGGAATTTGGAGGGGGGATGAAATATGGTGTGACTGCTCTGCCTACTTAACTGTTTTGAAAAATGCTTGCTGGAACGGGTGGAGCAGGTGTGGGAGTCTCATTTGCATATTCTCAAATGTATTTGTACAGAGCAGCTGTGTCTGGCTCATGACACGGGGATCAAACTCTCAAACTAGGCGCAGCAGATCAAATATGAATCTAGATTCAGAGGTGACGTGGCCTGTTTTTCACCACAAGTGTATTCAGAAACATATTTTGGTGGACTGTTTAGGTGGAATTTGAGAAAGTGTATGAACAGGCCGCCATGTTGTTTGCCACATTGTTTGGGTTTGAAAATGTTGGGACTGTGCCTCTAACCAATCAAGTGTCAGCAGTGTTCTGTCATATTAAAAAAGTAAATGGAAGAATTTGTGCAGCAACAATTTTCCCCTGTGGATATTTTGATTTACATTTATATGATGTAGTAGTACCTCCAAATAGGTACTCTGACATCTTGATTAGGGTGAGGCCTGAGTGGAATGCAGTAAGGAAAGTACCAAGATGCTTTTCCACCAGTTTTTTTTCTGCTAATAGATAAGCCAGTTTTCAGGAATGTTTAAATCGCAGTATAGAAGTAAATTGCTTCATTCTAAAGTATGCATGTGAACACGTTTACAGCTACAAAACGCGTGATCTAGAGTGTAATTACTCTTTAATGGTCAAACAGCACTTTGAGCATATTGAAGTATTTTTAAATCAATCAGCACAAGGACCCATTACATGTTATTGGTAATGCCTGGTTAATTTGTGCAGTGGATTTTCTACATTCTGACCGTATGTGTCAATTAATGCTTTCTTTCTTTCATTTTCTTTTCCCAACCCTCTACCCTGCACACACACACACACACACACACACACACACACTCTCACCCTCGTGCATGCACTCACACGCATGCACACACACACACACACACACACCCTCACGCACACACACACTCATGCATACATACATACACACACACACTCACACACGCACACACACACACACCCTCATGCATGCATAACACACACTCACCTTGCAGCCCCTGAAGTGATCAACAACGAGCCCCTGAGCGTAGCATCAGACATGTGGTAAGTGGCTGCCATTTTGTTTTTCACACCTCCAGTCCTCCCCACACATACAGACCAGCTGAACGCTAGCAGGCGTCCATGGGCCTTGGGTGTGGCTGGAACCACTTAAACCGACTGTTCCTCCTCAACTGTCCCCTTATGGCTCAGAGACAACATATAAAATCAAACATACATTTCATTACAACATGACAGGCAAACCCTGGGGGGGGGGGGGGGGCTCATATACAGGCTGAGAGTTGGCCATCTTTTGGACTACCTCCCCCCCTGCCCATTCTGAATCACTTTAATTAATAATTGTTGAGTTATGAGATGTAAAAAGTACAAGATGGATAAGAACATTCCAAAGACTGGGCATTCAGTCTTTGTTTTTCCATGACACAGATAAACCTCCCTTCGTCACATCTTAAGCACCTTGCTAATCCCACTTTGCACAAATGTTGGTTTTAAAACTTTTCAAAAAAAGTATCATACTGACCTGTCTGTGTGCTTGTGTTGTAGGAGCATTGGTGTCATCACCTACATTCTGTGAGTATACAAGTTAAAGTTGAATTTATTTTCCTGGTTCTGTGTGTCCTCTGATAAATCCCGCAAATGTGGACTCCCCCTTTCTACAGGCTGAGTGGTACTTCCCCCTTTCAAGGGGATACGGACGAGGAGACGCTAAGAAACATTATAGGGATGAACTACACGTTTGAAGACCGCTATTTCCGAGATACCAGCGAGATAGCCAAAGACTTTATCAAGAAACTGCTGGTGAAGGAGCAGAGGTAATTTGTTTGTTGGTTGGTTGTCTGAAACTTAAGTCTCTGTTAGGCAAGTGCTGTCAAACATTTGAATCTGATCACGTAGCTGTGTCATACTACAGGAACAGTAGCCTAATGGTGACAGAATGAAACTTTTATTAACTGTCAATGGTTCTTCACCGGAGAGTTGACAAATTGTCCTGAATTGCTACTGCAGTTAGCAGCTGAACTTTCACCCCTGATAAATATGTCTGAGTTGCAGAGGTGGGTAACCCGGCTTCAAAGAGTAAAAAGACTGACCATGTATTTGCTCCACCACCATGCACTAAACCAGCTGATTCTAATTAGCATAACTCTTCAGCATGATGGGAGAACTAATTATTGTGATCGACTGGCTTGCATGGTGCTGGAGCAAATGCATGGTCAGTCTTTTTACTCTTTGAAGCCGGGTTACCCACCTCTGCTGAGTTGTTTGGCGCCTCTTGATTGGGTGGATTGCTGAATTGTTAAAGCATAAAAATGATTGGTTTCACGGGACTGCTGGTATCGGTCTTGGAAGGCGTGAAACAGTCACGTGTTTGTCTCCGCCCCTTTCCGTTTGCTCACAGCGAGAGAATGACTGCTGATGAGTGCCTTCTCCACCCCTGGATCAAGGTGAGGGTGTGTGTGCGTGTGTGCGCGTGTCTCTGTGTGTGTGTGTGTGTGTGTGTGTGTGTGTGTGTGCGTGTGCGTGTGTGTCTGTGTGTGCGTCTGTCTGTCTGTGTGTGAGAGAGAGAGAGGAGAGACAGAGAGAGAGAGTGGGAGTGAAAATGAGAGATACTGATACTGGTATAAATACTGGCACGATATCGTCTATATCCGTTGTTATTTCTGACAGTTTTCATAAATTGTTTTATGTTAAACTAAATGTCTTTTGACCTGTGTGTGTGTGTGTGTGTGTGTGTGTGTGTGTGTGTGTGTGTGTGTGTGTGTGTGAGTGTGTGTGTGCGTATTTGTATGTGTAGTTGTTACCGTCCCCCCTCCTCTATGCACATATGCAAACACAGAGATACTTTTCCCCCTTCAGGAAACCATTGTGCAAATTTACAATAACCATTCCACCAACTTAAAGGAACTTTTAGAACTTATTTTTTAGTTGGAATGGTTTTAAAAACATTTGTTTCCTGTGGGAATGAGCAGGACATAAATGAGCTAAATCACAGGTGCCCATAAATGCAGGTTCTGTTTAAACTAACTCCGAATGGAGTGACCTTTCTCACAGTGCAACCAGCGGCACCTATTACCAGCTATAACCTAAAAGCAGCTCTCTCTGTCCTTTTGCTGCTGAGATAAGATAAATAAGGTAATATGTACTTTATTGAACCCAGTGGGGTAATTTGTCCTCTGTATTCGACCCATCCAAGCTACTTAGGAGCAGTGGGCAGCCACAGCGCAGTGCCCGGGGACCAACTCCAGCTCTGAGGCCAGTGCCTTGGTTAAGGGCAATGGCGGGAGTGTACCTAACCTGACCTGCATGTCTGCTCTCTCTCTTGTTCTCTTTCTTTCCCTCTCTCTCTCTCTTGCTGTCTGTCTGTCTGTCTGTCTCTCTTTCTTTCTCTCTGTCTCTCTCTCTGTCTCTCTCTCTCTCCTCCCTCCCCCTCTCTCTCTCTCTCACACACACTCTCTCTCTCTCTCTCTCTCTATCAATCTCAATTTGCTTTATTGGCAGGATAACTACAGTCATATTGCCAAAGCAACACATGTAAGACACAGAAACACGGAAACCACATAAACAACATGTATCAAGTATGATCCACAACACTATAATACTAACAAGAAGAATAAAAATAAGTAAAGTAACAAATTATGGTGAATTACCTTTTTTTAAAATGTGTTAGACATATATACTTGATGCAGAGAGTGTTCTCTTCTTATGTCCCTCATATTATGGCATGAGGCTACATATCTGGCTGCTTGTGGGGCTGTAGGCCCTGCTCCTAATATTGCTGATAATTGCTAATATATGATAATTGCTGATAATTGCTAATATTGCTAATAAAACTGACTGATAGTGGTGTTGGTCTGTTCAGAGAGCTTCAGGACAAGGTGACTGAGGGGGCTCTTTTCTATGTTCTGCTCCTGGCTTAGCAGGGCTTTATGGTGGAGTGAATTTGGATGACTTTGTTTCAAATGAGTCCAGAAATTTAATGCCCATTTCTGTATACTGATAATTAATGGATAAAAGCCCAATTCTGCCCTGCCTGCATTATTTGGAGTTTTTCTTTGTAGTTTTAATATGTTTTTGCAAAATTCCACATGCAGGGATTCTGTTCCCATTTAGTGTAATTCGGGTAATTGGTAATTGGACCCCAAACTTCGCTACCATAAAGAGCAATTGGTTTAAGTCAAATATTTTAATCCAAATTTTAATTGGTGGGTTTAAATTATACAGCATCTCCTTTATGGTGTAAAAGGCATTTACTGCCAGGTAAAACTTACCTGAAGTGCTGATTATTAGACCCAGGTAAGGATAATTGGTGGTATGTTCAATAATGCTGTTCTGTAAAGTAAACTGGAACTTATTTGCCTGAGATCTAGTTTTTTTCTGAAATATCATGACTGTAGTCTCATTTGTGTTCACTGTCAGGGCCCAGGTCTGGCAGTGCTGTTCCAGCAGATCCAGACTCTGCTGAAGCCCCTTTTCTGTGGGGGATGAGATCATCTGCATAGAGCAGGAATTTGACTTAATTTTCATGAAGATTGAGGCCAGGGGCTGCAGTCTGTTCCAACATGGTGGCCAGTTCATTTATATAGATGTTAAAGAGTATTGGACTCAAACTGCAGCCCTGTCTCACTCTACGCCCTTGAGTGAAGAATTTAGTTCTTTAGTTTCCCATTTTTACACTGCATTTGTTTTCTGAGTATGTTGCTTTTATGATGTCACATATTTTACCCCCTACACCACTTTGAAGAAGTTTGAAAAATAGTCCTTCATGCCAAATTGAATCAAATTCTTTTTTTTAAATCTATAAAGCATGCAAAATGTTTTCAATCTCTCTCAGCCTCTCACACGGAAGCAGGCTGCCATCAGGAGTCGTTCCTCCATCAACATTAAGAACTTCAAGAGGTTCAACGCCAAGAGGAAGTGGAAGGTAAGATAACCTCGTGCCAGACCCTCAGTTCTGATCCGTTTGGTCCTGAACCGTGGGGTCAGGTTTGCACTGGGTCACAGACAGAATAATGAAAGTGGACAACTGGTCCCCTGCATTTGTGGTGGTTGAGGTGAGACCCCCATCAGAGTAATATATCTGTGTGTGTGTGTGTGTGCGTGTGTGGGGGTGTGTGCGTGTTTATTTGGTACACTCAGTCATTTTGTCACCTTCACTATCACTGTGTACAATTAGAATACATGCTGATTAAGCTGTGGTTCTAAATATATATATATATATATATATATATATATATAAGGAGTGGGATTTAGGTAGGTGTTTGTTTTCTTAACTGTCACTGTTAGTTTCACTTATGTATATATATATAGATACGGGCGTGTACCACCCTTGTATGTTTTTGTTCAGTTTAGAATAGTTAGTGTAGTTAGTTAGGTTCGGAAGATTTTCGGGTTTCAGTTAGTTAGTTTCTTTCATTTCTAGAATTGTAGTAGCTTATATATTTCTGTTTTGGTTATCTTCTTTTATTTGGTACCGCCCAGTGTGTCCCCTCCTGTTTGTTCATTGTAAATAATTAATTGTGTAAATAAACTTTAATCTTTAATGATCATTCATTTTGTTACTCCCCTGTACCCCTAGACCACAATAGGGACGTAACAGTGTGTGCGTGTGTGGGGGTGTGTGCGTGTTTATTTGGTACACTCATTATCACTGTGTACAATTAGAATACATGGTGATTAAGCTGTGGTTCTAAATATATTTAGCCTTATTTGTGTCATATAAGCAAACAAGTAACAAACAAGAAATTAAGATATTCACTTGGCTATTCAGTAGGCAACTGTTTGTCAGGCATTCAAGAATGTTAGGATATTTATGCAAATACGTCTTCCTGCGTCTGTATCCCACATATGTGGTCTCTGGCAGAGGGCAGAAATTCTCTAAACAGATTACTCATCCAATCGCAATGTTATCGGGATGAGATCATGCAGGTTGCTGCAGTGTGTTCATGCCACCCTGTGTTCATGTTTGGTATTGCGGCCTCCCTGAAGACCATGTTTCTCACCATTTCTTGTGTTCTTCCTCTGTCCGTCTGTGCAGATGTCCTATAACATGGTGTGGGCATGCACCCGCTTTTCCCGCCTGCAGCTGCTCTGCAAGGCCAGAGACAATGAGGACCAAGAGCTGGTAATGGGGGAGGAGTCTTTACCATGGGAAAAGGAAACTTCCTGTTTATATTAGATGATGCTGTTTTGACAAGCCTGGGTAAATTTCCTTTAAAGGCACACTATGCAGGATTATTTAGCCTTGCTGTGGTCCTGTGCTTACAGTCAAAAAAAGTCTCCTCCTCTGTCCTCGACCCCACCCACTCACCTCCATTGAGGGAAAGAAACGCCCTTAAGCGCAGCAAGTGTAGCTAGCTGGATAGCTAGAGGTAATGTCACAGGTCCAGTACGCCAGTCCCACTGCTTTTCATCCCCATGGTGAACTTCAGCTGTCTCAAAGATACGCTGTTCCAAGTTTGACTCCGTTTCATTTTAACAAGCCCTGTTGGGTTGTCGTTTTGCTTCGCTGTACTTCATCTCCGCCTTTGGCCAGCCAGAAAGGCTCTGCTGAAATCTGATCCCGCCCCACGCACTGTGTAGCCACACCCACCCCTCCCCAAAAAAAGAGCATCACGCCCAGAAAAGTCCCGAACGCATTTTAGATGAAGAGATACGGGCAGGGGAGCGCGGATTTGGCAAATGTGCGCAAAAATAGGGATTGCCAGTGCGTCATAGATAAGACTGAGTTATTTTGTAATATGTTCAAGGTAAAAATCCTGCATGATATGCCTTTAAACGTTGTTTTAACGTAAGGAAAAGTTTAACCGTTTGTTACCTTCAGATTTTTCTGATTTCAGGGTTATCTTAGCAGCATCTTCAGAATGTTGGTCTGTTTCATTAAGTAGGCTGGCTCTCGCTGGCTTCACAGTGGTCACAACGCCAGGCATTTGCAGGATTTTTAATTAGAATCGAAGGCAGGGAGAGCAAGGACAGAAAAAATATGATGTGATGCTCGAGTGAATGATTATTTTGTCTTTTCCTGCATGCGTTTAACCGCTCTTGTGTCCTCCTGTATTCAGAGACAGTGTGAAAGTGACCAGGAGGACTCCGAAAGCAATCGGGCTGCCCTGATTCGCCGCCGCCGACTGAGCAGCAATTCATAGAGTCGGCCACCAGAGGGAGCCAGTGCACCGGCTGTGCTCGCACACAGCGTTCCGGGAGACACCACCTGAGCCGAGCCCTGGGGGGAGACGCTCAGTGGATGGGCGGTGGACGGCTACTGCACGCGGCTTATATAGTTATACGCAATTACGCATGGTGCAGTCCCAAGGAACCCAGTCCACTGCCAACGTTCCTAAGTGCTGTGTTGTTGTTCTGCAGTCATATACTATGTGTGGAGTCTTGGCCCATATTTTAAACTGCATGAAACACCTACTGTATGGGTCATGCTTTGAATATAATCTAGTTGGGTGAGGTTTTTTGGGGGGATGGCATGCCAGTACCCCACCAGAGTTGTTATTCCTTAAAGCTCTGAGTAAAGAGTATCAGGGGAAATTAATCGCTCTGTTTTTTGCATGCAGTTTTATATCAGTGATGAATTATGTGTGACCTTTGCATGTTTAAGTGAATCAAGAGCTTGGAATTGTACGCAGACAAAGTTTCAGTTTAAAACCCATTTTCACCAGAGTTTCATTTGAATAGAGTACATATTGTCCCAAATAGATCTAAACACTGTTGGAGTTGATTTTACACTGTTAAAGTTGGTTTAACACTAGGAATTTTGTTGGGTGATGTTCCAGTTGCAGATAGTATAGTACTGGGAGTCTCATATTGTATCATTATCTTGTCTTGTGTTGCATCTATGTTAGCTTTAACATTTTTAAAAATCTATTTCTGTTGTTTATCAGCTTTGTAAAACAAGAAAAAATGAATTACCAAACCAGTTAACTTATTTTTTTGAAAAAAAAAAAAAAAACAAGTCAGAGGCCTGTAGTTCTAAGCTCTATGCATGTTTTTGGCGTCGGTTTGGTAACATGGAACTTTGACTGTAACTTGGAAACGTGAAACTGGTCCGGGACGACTGTGCGTGGCACTGATTGTGCACAAGTGCTGGTACCAGCACCAACCATGACTGGCAGTCCTGCAGGCTGGTGGATGGGTTGCCATGGCGTCACCCAGTGAGGGAGGGTTCGGTGGAATCGGTGATAGGGGCTGTTGAGTGACAGTCACATTTTTGAGAATACTATGCGCATTCCAAACGTGTTGCCAGCCCAGGACCGTAGTTGACAGGTGCTTGGTGGGGGGCAGTCAGTGCCTGCTATCTGCTAGCCACAGTTAGCTCCTAGAGGAAAATCTGTTGGGGTCTCTGGAATGCCAAAGGTGACTGCTTTCTGATGAGATATAGGTGGGTGCAGGTGATGGATCATTATTGGACTAACACTGGATTGTGCCAGGGTTTAGTCCTCCTCCAATGGGTCACCCACTGCACCCAGCAATACCCAACATCGGACCAACCAGGAATACCGATTGCATGAATGTCACTGTGCTGTTGCTGATGTAGCACGTGTGGTTTACAATCCGATTCATTCTGTAATCCTCGAACAGTCGGCAAATCAAACTGATGGCACAAAGACTTCACTCCATAGCCTCTAAACTTGGTTGTTATAGGACCATTCATGTTTAAAATGAGTGACTGAAGCCTTGAATGCAGAATATGCATTATTTTATTAATCAAGTAGCTTTTAAACTTATATGCATAAGACTCATTGACAGACTTGGTAACTTAATTATTAATGGTTATTTCAACCTTTATACTCCTTTAATGGACAGCAGTCCCAGATTCCCTTTGTATATTTTAGAAGGGGGAATCCATTCACTGCAAAATAAATAAATAAATAAATCTGCCTTAAGTGTTCAAGTCTTGTAATGAGACTCAAAGGGCTGGTTTCACAGACACAGAGTAAGCTTAGTTCTGGACTAAACTGAGTTTTGTATGGAGAATCTCCATTCAAATTTGAATTTACTATGATACTAGGTTTAATCGGTGAAACTGGCCCAAAGTCTTTTTTTTTTTTTTCTTCTCTCAAGTGAAAAATATTAGCTTTTTGCTTGATAAGTGAAATTGTCTTACCCCATTGGCAAATCTTGAAATGAGTCAAACTAACTGTCTCACCTCATGTACAATGTCTGTGTCTTATTTAGCAAAAAGAGTAACAGAAATAAGCTTTTTAAGTCTAAATATGACGAAAATACATATTAAGATTAACTTATTTTTTAATTTTTTTTTTGTTTGTTTGTTTTTTATGTTACTGTCTGTCAAGTCTGACAATTGTGTACACTGAAGAGTGTTACATTGCCTCTTGTAATTAGCTTTGTGCATCGTTAGCGAGGGATAGCAACATTTGAGAAACGACAAAGCAGCTGTTCTTGTACTGTGGGGAGATGGAGGGGGGGGGGGGGGGGGGGGGGGGGGGAGAGAAACGCTGTATGCATGTGTCACTATAACCATTGTCAGTCTACAGAGAAATAAAGATAGTATTTTGACTTTTGAGTCCAGGACAATAAATTATTCCGAGCCCCTTTACACCTGCCATTGTGTTAAGACTGAACAGTACAGACTTGTCCTTGGACTGAAACTCATTCAGTATGTTTTTGGGATATTTTGCAAGTCGCCTGAAGCCATGTCTTTAATGCTGCCTAACTCCTACAACACATTATGTTTGTCACTTGAGTTGTTTATATTAATTTTGCCATTACAAATCCTATAGAGAACCCGGCAAACTTTGCGTGAGCATTTTATAAAGCGTTCAGAGCAATTATTGTGACGAATGGATATGCAAAACAAATAAATGAAAACCACAGTAAAAAGTACATAGCTGATGGATATAACCGCACTTAACGTAGTGCATTCATTTATTATTTATAAAATGACCGTCTAATTCTCGTATAGGTTTTATGGGAAGATCGTAACCTAAAGTCACCAGTGCACGTTCTTTTTTTTATTTTAATTTTTTATTTTATTTTATTAATCTATTTGTAGGCCTATGCGATAACCTCATCTTTGCCATAGGTTTAACTTGAATTGACATACTGATCTTCCTTCTTAGGTATTTTGGAGAATCTTTGTTCCTCTTTTTCCCCACTTTTATCTGTGGTGTATCCTGGAGTGAAAGCCATGGTATTCGGGAGAATGGGTGTGTTGAAATACCTAGAGATAATGATAGACAAAGTTAGAAATGGTGCTGGAGGGAGTATGCATTCCAGGATGGAGAGAATGAGGGAGAGGGAAAATAACGTTCTCTCACACAGAAGCCTACATTCCAAACATTGCCTCCGTAGTCTCATTCAAACTGGTACCTCCATCGGAGGAAGGCGAACAGTTTAAGGTTGACACACCGACGCATTTGGTCAGCGAAAAATAAACAAGTCCACAGTGCGCAAAACTGTGACGCGCAATGAGTAAGGGAGTGGGTACCTGAGGTACTCTCGTCGATAGGGGCGCGTCCGCAAAACACAATCGCACCAGGAAAGTGGAGAGAAAACTCATACCTCTATACTCGTCAGTGAGAATGCCACACAGGCACACCTACAGTGCCAGCAACCAGCAGCGAGCACAGGAAGCAGACAGATAAATATAGACTCGCGCGGAGACCCGGAGACGATCGGCGGAGCAGGATACTCACAGACTAGTATCCTACACCTGAGGGAATCCGTGGAGGCCGAGTGGGAGTGGCGAATTAAAGACTGGGACCGGGGCCGGGGGGAAACTAAACTATATGCGCCGAGTGGTCTCTGTGCTGGGGTCAAGTGACTGACGGTCAGGTAGCTGGAAACCTCTAGGGACAGTTTCAAAAATGTATTCTGGCTGCGTTTTTGCAAACCATTACCCGCTGACAGAGTAAGGCTTGGTTTTCTATTTGGATTCCCGACACTTTAAAAAGGACGAAAGGAATAAATACCTGTCAGGTGAGTTATCCACTAGTAACTTCATTAATTAATCATAGGCCTGTCATTACTTGGTACGCGCGAGCTACCTCTGTTAGTTACGAAGCTAAAAAGTAACGTTTTGTAACAACGGAATTCGCGAGCTACTATGTTGTGCGCGAGGCACTGCTCGAGCCCCCAGGCAGCGCTGTGTCTTTAAGTGCTTGCTTTTCATTGTCTTTGATGTTTAGCAGCTACACTATATTATTCAATCGGTAAAGCTGCTTGTAAAAGCATTTTATGCCTACTAACGCGACAACCGAATTAATAGAATTTGAAGGTTGGTCTTGGCGTTTGTTAATATGCCAGTGCACGAGTTATAGATTTTAAACTTAATTCTGCTTTCTTCAAATGTTAAGTTGAAATGCGCACTGAGCCAGACCCACCCAGGGTTACCGAACACGTCGAACTTTACAGTGTTTGTTCTGATTACAATAAGGGCCATTTCCGGTTTGCATTGAATTTGATTAGGTGTGATTTACGTTGCTATAGTGATTAAAAAGCGTTTGCGTCTGGAATTTAGAACGAAGAGAGCTGTAAACTGCATTAAGCAAGAGAACGTGGTTAAATGGGGACGGCTTAATAACACCTGCGGCAACCAGAAACCAAACACACAATTTCGCCATCTCAAACTCTCCAAAAAAAAAAAAAAAACTACCCTATTCTCCGGTTACATATAATTATCCCTTTCTGAACTGCAATCTAAGGTGGAAGGGGAACAGAAAATTCCCTCTTGGACATTTAGTTAGGATGTCTTAAACAGGGCATTGCACCATGTCCAGTTGTTTTAAAAAAAAAAAAGAACCTACAATTTTTGACAACATTTCCTCAGTTAGGTTATACGGATACTTCACAGATCATAAAACAAACCCATGAGAGAGAGGTATGTGTGTGGACTTTGGAGTGTGAAATTGTTTGTGGTTATGCACCAGTTATGATGAGCTGAACCAATGCTGACCCCACAACCGTTCACCTGCTCCTTTCCTGGTATTGCACAAGTCGGTTTAGCCACACTTTCAGGCCGAGACTGGTGCAGGGTTTCTGGGTAATTTCTCTGTATTGCCCCGAGCCTCCGTTTCTGAATCCTGACCCTCGGTGTGCGCAGTATGTAGTTTAGTGTGTGATCCCTTGAGGTGGGAGAGATGGGGGTGGGGGGTGTTGTTTGTGGGTTGGGGTGGGACAGAAGAAGCATTGATTCCCATCAGTTTTATGAAGCGTTAGCCTTTAGCACGGAGCATCCCCAGAGATAGCCACAGGTGGGGGAGGGGGGGTGGGGGGAGCTCCGTCTCCTGGAACAGATCTCTGCATTCTGAAACCTGGTTTACACATACAGAATGGGGGGGGGGGGGGGGGGGGGGGGGGGGGGGGGCTAATAGCGATACATATGTATCGGGGGGGGGGGGGCTAATAGCGATACATATGTAGCTGTCGCCATGTTTATCAGCTGTGTATGGAAAAAAAGACCAGAGAGTGTGGGATGCAATTGCTTAATATTATAAGTTAATAAAGGGTGAGCATCTGAATGAAAAACGGATATTTTGGCTTTGTTCGGCGCTAACCAGGCCTCTGAAATAGCTCCAGGTATATTCTGTATATACTGCATATTCAATCATTCACGTTCCTTACCAAGTTTAAGTCCATAGTTAAGAGTCAGTGTGTTAAGCAGTCTACCAGACCTATTAAGCCGGTGTAGTTTAGCCTACAGTTGGTGGCTTGGATTTGACTGTTCCTGGGTACTGAGATGCCTGACCGGTTCACAGAGGAGTGAGAAAGTTTGGGCATACTGTTTTTTTGGGGATTTAAGCGATCTGACGGCTTGTGGTCTGGTCGTTGCTATAGCCATGAATGCAAAGCAGGCCCCAAGCTGTTCCTACAGTGGAGCCACAATGGGCTTTTAAGGCCCCAGCCATTCGTGACTCCAAACGGAATAAGAAAGGATGGTAGGAGACAAAAGAGAAGGAGAGAGAGAGGGGGAGGGATGGATGGGAGGAGGAGGGACGAGGGGAGGGACTGAGGTGCAGGAGGTGGGGGATGGAGAGAGACAGGTCTGGAAGAGCAGTAGAAGGAGAGAGGGAGGGATGAAGGGGGGAAGAGAGGTCATTCTTCCTCGCTGTGTTCCTGCGTTTCGCATCTGAAGGTGTCCTCTGACCTTGACCTATAGGTGACCTCAGGCGCACAGGTATACCTGCGGGTTCTCTGAGCTGATCACATGACTCACTGAGAGCGAGTCCCAACATGCAGTGGGTGATTTGTTTAAAAAAAATAAAAATAAAAAGTAAAAATAAAAATTGTTGACAGAATTAGCAAAAATATTGACGTATGGAGTCGTTTGCTCAAGGTGTAATTGCTCTTTCAACCAGTCACAGTTGCTAGGTAACAAATAACACAACATGGTGGCAGTATTCACAGGCCAATAAAATTGGTTTCCATTGATAAAAAATATTTTTTTTTAAATCACGAGGTAGAGTTTCTGGGCGGAGGACAGCTTTCACCCACTTTACCGGAGGGGGCAGTTTCCAGAAATCTGAATTAATGTGAGGTCCACCATCCTGCCCCCGTCTTCCTTTAATCTGAACCCCTGCAGTCATGGCACTGAGACCTAAGTTTGCCCCCACGGGCCCAGCGCAGTACCACTGACTGATGTGTGCACGTGCCAGCCGTTAGCGGGTGAACGTTAGCATGGTGGAGAGGGTGGGGATGCGATCATGCCGCAAACACCAGGGAGTTGTGTGGGAAAACTCCATAGAATGTGCTAGAATGTCACCCGGAAAGACTCTCCCACTGAGCTGGAAGGCTACGTGTACCACGTCACACCACCCACAGAGAGTTTAATTCTCTCTGATTGACAGTTAGACCTGATACTGGAGGTGATGCTGCAGCCCAGTATGAGCTTTCAGAGACCCCAGACTGAAGGCACTGAAGACTTTAGCATGTTGAAACTCTGGGATGCTGGAGGTTCACAGTGTCATAAGGGTTTTATTATTATTATTATTATTATTATTATTATTATTATTATTATTAATAATAATTACATTTATATAGCACTTTTCCATATGCTCAAAGTGCTTTACAGTGAAGGGGAACTCACCTCACCCACCACCAATGTGTAGCACCCACCTGGGTGATGCACGGCAGCCAATTTGCGCCAGAACGCTCACCACACATTAGCGAAGGTGGAGAGGGAGAGAACATTTATTTAGCCAAGTCTGGGGATGATTTTTAGTGGCAAGTTTTTGCGAGAGCCAGATCTGGGATTTGGCCAGGACACCGGGGAACCCCCTACTCTTTGCGATAAGTGTCATGGGATCTTTAATGACCACAGAGAGTCAGGACCTCGGTTTAACGTCTCATCCGAAAGACGGCATCTCCTACAGCACAGTGTCCCTGTCACTGCACTGGGGCACTGGGGTTTTATTTGTACCAGAGGGAAGATTGCCCCCTGCGGTTTTGACGGAGTTCTGTCAAGTGCACACACCTATGCGCGCACATATGGTGTTACTTTACTGTAAACTGTCGAGAGCAGAGTTATGAAATGCGGGAGCACGGTTCCTTCAGCTCTCATGCAGATTTCCTTTTCTCTCGTGAAAAATTATATTCAAATTCACCCTGCTCTTGCACAACACTGTACGCACACTCTGAAATATACTCTTCTCTCACACGAGTTTGCTGGTGTCTCACTTCGAGAGTACCTGTGCACGTTCAAATTCATCCCACGTTCTCGTGAATGTCTCTGTGTTCTCGCTCAAACTTCCCTCTCCTCGGTCTCGGATTTTCAGAGCAAAAGCACAGCAGAAAGTCGTACACCAATGAGAGCAGGTTTGACCAATGAAATTGTTAGGCTTACTCCTCCCTTACATTCCCATTGGTTGGAGAAGGGTGCAGCCTTTGGTTCAGGAAGTATGTTTTCCCATTCAGAATTCCCACTAGCAATTTTACTTTTACGATTTTACGACACAGAATCAGGGAGGCTCCCGGACAATTAAACGATACTTTATGGTTATTTTATATCCTTTGGTTATAAATCTTTCCACTTCGTTTATGAGCAGTCGTGTTTTTCCTGTCGGTTCGGTTAGTCAAATGGCACTAAATACTACAATACCCATGAGCATTACCGGCCGTCACTATAGAGAAGACGCCAGTCAGAAAGGCAAAATTCTACCTGGTGAACAGCGAGAGAAGCCGCCTATGCATACGGTTTTGTGCGAGTAGGGTAGATTTGAGGACGCACATACACTATATGGCCAAAAGTATTTGGACGCCCCTTGGTCTGGGCCAGTTATTCATGGTTTGGGCTCGGCCCCTTAGTTCCAGTGAAGGCAAATCTTAATACTACCACTTACAATCACATTCTAGATGATTCTGTGCTTCCCCAACAGTTTGGGAAAGGCCCTTTCCAGTTTCAGCATGGCAGTGGGCACACGGCAAGGTCCATTTTGACATGGTTTTGTCGAGAACGGTGTGGAAGAACTTGACTGGCCTGCACAGAACCTTGACCTCCACACCGTCCAACACCTTTGGAATCAACTGGAAAGCCAACTGCGAGCCAGGCCTAATCGCCAAATCAGTAACCGACCTCAATCATGCTCTTCTGGCTGAATGGAAGAAAATCCCAGAAACGCACCCAACATCTAGTATACAGCCTTCCCAGGAGAGTGAAGGCTGGTATAGCAGCAAATGGTGGACCAACTCCACATTAATGGCCATAATTTTGGCTTAGATGTTGGAAGTCAGGTGTCACACACTTTTGGCCGCGTAGTGTATATTTTTTGCGTGAGATTAAAGGAAACCTGCGTGAGAGCTCCAGGAACTGCGCTCTCGAATTTAATTACTCTGTTCTCGGCAGTTGGCAGTAAAACACACACGTGTACACATACTCACACACACGCACACGCACACACACACGTCACACACACACACAAACGCACACACGTATGCGAATGCGCAGTCACACACGCGGGCTCCCACCCTCAAGGCTAACCGGGCGGCTGACTCAGCGCTCCGCTCCATTGTGCCCCGTGTTTGCACTGCAGGGCTGAACGAGGCCGGGGCGTCCCAGCGGGAGAGGCTAAGCGGGCCGGGCCCTAAAAAAAGGCAGGGGGGGGCGAGACGGAAAGAGCACGGGCCTGACACGGAGAGGGCTGGGGTGTGAGGGGGAGAAAGAGAAGGAGGGACCTTCTGGAAAGATAGAAATGAGTGTGCTGTGGGAGGACTATGTTTGGAAGGAAGCCAGGGAGAAATGAAACACACACCCTTTACATTTATCCATTATGCCTTACGCAATTTTTTTTTTTTTACATTGCCTCCCTTTTGTTGGATAATGCTCTGAAGCAATGCCAAGTACCTTGCGTGAGGGTACAACAACGGTGCTCTCCGCAGGAATCGAACCCGCGACCCTTTAGTTATAAGACCAGCTCCCTGCCCATTATGCTGCTCTGAGGCAGGGTTGACGCTGTGCTGTGTTTGACAGCATCTGTAGCGATGGGCCCTGCAGTGGAACACGGTACCCTTCACGCTGGCGTTAATCACAGTCTTATCTCCGAGCTGCTCACCCAGCAGGTGATTGCAGGGTGTTCCTGCAGTACACTTTTAAAAGCCCTGGGGCAATGAATATGGGCTTTTGCTTGGTTGTGTATATACTCATGCAACACACACACATCGCACGCACACTCTCTCTCCCTCTCACACACACATACACACTCTCTTTCACACATACGCACCACACTCACACACACACACATACCCACACACACACATACAACACAACACATGCACACACACCCTCACAGACAGACGCACACAACGCATACACACACGCACGCACACTCAACATACAACACAACACATGCACACACACCCTCACAGACAGACACACACAAACTCAGTACAACGCATACACACACACACCCAACAGACCCTCACAGGGACGCACACACACACACGCACACACACAAAACCTTTTCACGCAGGCTAGTGATAAACAGTTAACTATTGCCCCTCATAAAATTACAGAAGGCGTATTTCATAGGACCTGAGTCTGAGTGAGTCCACAAGGTCATTTACATTAATTTCAGCTTCTGTTGTATTTTCTAAACTAGAAATCAGTGCTTTGAGCTGAACCCAGTCAAAATAACTGCAGCAATGGACACACCCGCTCAACGACCATTTACTCACTTTAAAACTGATAACGGTCTTCGTTTTATGATCTATCTGTGGCATCTTTATTTTTGTTTTGTAACCGTTCCCTCATTCTGGGGCCAGGTTTTTCCCATCAGGTGTATCTTATCAATTTAGACCCTGAACGCAAAGTGGAACGTCACACCAATCTGCAGGGGAGGCACAGGATCTCTGTACCTCAGGGTTGCGGGTTTGAACCCCTGATGTGGGTCACTGTACTCCACCTCTACTCTGCACGCTTACCTGTTGAGCAGGGTTGGGCAGTTCCGGTCCTGGAGGCCCGGTGTGTATGCAGGCTTTTGTTTACTCCATTTGCCCTGGACAAATGAGCTAACTGGCTGTATACACCAGAACTGGTTTGCTCATAGTTTAGATGACAAGAAAAGGTCTCATATGGAGACACAAGAACAGTCTTTGGCTGTCATTCATGCGCTTATCAAGAAATGTCAGATGGTGTAATTCAGGAGTAATTAAGGGCAGAAGTTGGCATGAAAACCAGAAACGGATACATCCCTCGATGCCCACCTCTGCTCTAGAGTGATATAGAGGATTAATGACAGCAGTGGGGAGGTTTCTGTCTCTGCGTCCACATATCAGAACTGTTTTTTGTACAAAAGTTCTTGCTGTGCTCAAATATACCATTGATCCAGCTTTGGGTAGACAAAGATTCCTATATTGGCTTTTAGAGGCGATTTAACCAGTAAATGAACTAGTGAGAGACACCTGCAACACTTTTGGATGAGTGACAGGCTAGGTTTGAATCCCCCCTCAGACTCTTAAAAACCACTTCCTCATTAACTGCCTTGCTGGGTAACTACAACTAAAACATTTAAACTATTGCTTTTGCATCTGTACAAGCTTTGTGGTAAACTCATTCATATTTCTGAAATCCAAATAAAATGCACCCTCACTTTAGAGAGTTCCACTTTTGGCATTTTGACTGAGTTTAACGTTAGCTACCTTGCTAACGAGACGAAAGTGACGATGGCAAAGAACTGTTCTGCCGTTCCTAGGGTTCGATACTTTTTGGCTGGACCGCAACAGTGGGGGCAGCCCTACAAACGCGAATGTCTGTGAATGACTGAGTGAGTGATGAAGTTACACCATTGGTCGGCCGAGTTATGACGTCACACCATTGGTCGGCTGGTCCAGCCATATACTAGGTTTTGACCTGGTCTTGTTAACTAGGCTACTGTCGCTACCCTGCAACGCCACATTTCTAAATGAATGTCAGCCAGCCCTGTATATCCTCTACCAGCATACAAACAATTAATAGGTCTGTCATGTACAATAAGCCCATTAAAAACACTTCCATTTAAAAATGACATGCACTTTCATTTATTTGTCATTCATGGTAAAGGGAAAATGATTAATCCATGCCGATGTCTTTCTAGAATGTGTTTGCATGCATGTATGTGTATGCATGTCTGTATGCATGTCTCTCATAGCCTACATTTATACGAATTACTATTATCACTAAATCATAACAAACACAGTACAAAAAGAAATGATATCTGATGAACAACGTATTTTCAATGTACAAAAATGCCAAGTTACTCACACATTCAAAGCACTGTCTAGAAGTCATTACTTCAAATCTGTCAGAGTATTGATGTTAAAATTGTGCCAGGTTACTTGAAACAATATTGCCTATCTTAGCTCACACAAATTAAACAAGCTGTATTCCGAAGCAATGCTACCCAATGTTTCCTAAATTGTTTTGAAGTAATGTTTTTGAGGTGCCTAGATCTGAAGTAATGACTTACAGACAGCACTTTGTATGTGTGAGTAACTTGGCTTTTTCGTACGTTGAAAAACGTGTTTTTCATCAGACAGTATAACTACTTAATTACTTTTGTTCTTTTTCTGCGTTCTGTGATTGTATCCAGGTTTGCGTGTGTCACATGATCTTCATTGTCAGTGTCGCGGGCGGGGCTCGAATCGTTGGCTATTAAATACTGCATCGGCGAAAAAAAAGGGCGTGGGGCCTTTCTTCTTCTTCAGGTTTATTTTCAGGTCCCCTAGTCAGCACCTTTTCTTTTTCGCTAGGGGGTTCAGGTAACCATATTTCGCAGCTGAAATCATCGCCTCCTTTTCTCCCAACCTGTAAAGGAAGTCCTTTGTGCTGGCGGGGGTGTTGTTGGAATTGTAATGTGGGTAATCTTTTGTTGAATGTAATTATACCCCCACCACCCCTCCCCCTCTCGCCAATCTTTTTTTGCAATCTTCAGGTGGAGCGAGTGTATGTCAATAGGAGCTCGTTGAAGTGGTCATGACAGCTCGTCGCCTCTAGGGGTCACTCTCCCTCTGATAATGGGCCCGGAGGACGACGCTGCACAGATACGCACGGTAGAGTCGGCCTGCTTTACATACTGCCTGTTGAAGGAATAAAGGCCTGATTTCCCAGCAGGAAATTTAAATTTAAATCATTTGTTAATGTTCACCAACAGGCTTTTACGGTTGGTCGCTCCTCTCTGTCCGCACATGCACTTCCTGTGAGAACAGACACGCTTTGCGCTGAAGATGCTTTGGAGCGACTCGTTTTTTTAATTGTTCTCCTTGAACTGCTGACACTTTACGTTGCTGCCATTTAACAGACACACTTCATCTGTGGATAATTACGCAATATTACCTTGTGTCCATTTACACAGCTCTACAGCAATGTACACTGAAGCAATTCAGGTTAAGTGCCTTACTTAAAGATATCACAGCGGCTCCCTAACTGGGAATCAAACCTGCAACCTCTGGCTTACAAGCCCAGTTCCCTAACCATGCTACAGTGTGCATATGCTACACTGCAACCTGTATTCTGATATTTGTC
Source organism: Anguilla japonica (assembly GCA_025169545.1). Lineage (NCBI taxonomy): Eukaryota > Metazoa > Chordata > Actinopteri > Anguilliformes > Anguillidae > Anguilla > Anguilla japonica. The sequence goes on along the minus strand of CM045890.1, from coordinate 49,469,344 downwards.
TGAATTTTTTCTGCCTGTTGGTGTGAATGAATATCATACAGTAAATAATCACACCGGAGAAAGATAGGGGCAGATTGAGTTGAGTTAAAAAATATAATATTCAGTCTTTGGGGGCTGTAGACCAGCCAGATTAGGGCTAAAATTGAAACCTACATGATGGTAAATCTCCAGGAACAGGGTAGGGCAGCCCTGCTGTAGAACATTCAAACCCGATGCTAAAGTGATTTATTCATCCCTCTCACCCATCCATTCTCTCTCCTTTCACCCAACGCAGATGATGGCCACGCCTCCGCCCTCTCCCCCCCTCTCCCGCTACCCCGTCGACCCCTTTACCAGCGTCCCCTGCCCGGCCCCGCCCCCCTGCTCCCCTTGCCCCTCCCCGCCTCCGCCCGACAACGCAAGCCCCGCCCACGGGGACGTGACCCTTCGGGCCCTGCGCAGCCGCCACCTGGCGCACCTGGACCCCTGGAGGAGGCACAGCTGGGAGCCCGGGGCCGTGGCGCCGGGCTGCCCGCCCAACGAGACCCGCAGGTAGGGGGCGCTCTTTCCCCACTTCTCTCCATTATTATCATGGCCGTGTCTGGAACAGCTTACTTACCTTCTACTGAGTGTGTAAGCTGAGTTTACTAGATGAGGAAGTTGTGTTCAGCTGTTCACTGTGTGTGTTCATATGCACACTTTTCAGGAAGTAAACATACTTATTATAAGGTCTTATAGAGAGGAAGAGGCGGAGCCATCTTTGGGTGCCATAAATAAGAGAGGAAGAAGTGGGTCTTTTTGCTACAAGAGCAGGATGTCTTATGACACTTCCACAGTACCATTGGAAAATAGCATAGAGGATATTTGTTTGCATACTGCCTATTGCATACTTTAAAGATTCACATTAAAAAGTAGGCAGTATGTTTAGTATGTAGTACGTATTTTGAGACGCAGTAATTTGGTGGTTGTTTCGGACACATTCTTTTTTTCACTTGGACATACTGGAAGTGACTCTGACTGCTATGAGCCAATCAGAAGATGTCATCCTCTGTGACGAAGCTCTATGATTGGTAGTGCGTGGTAGCTCCACCCATTTCACAGGTTTGTCCGATGCTACACACTGGCTTTCTGTGAACGCTCCCGTTTGCATGTTGTGTGAACATTATGCTGCTTGCTGAAGTTTTTCATTGCTCTCTCACTGCTCAGTGTGGTTTTGTCTTTTATCTGCCTTTTCAAATCTTCCTCATTTCTTCTCCTGACAGCTCTTGAATGAACCAGTGTAGTTCTGCTGCGTTTGCACTTTTTCCACCTGTCTCTCTCTCTCTCTCTCTGCAAGTCTTTGTTCAGCTCCTGAGCGAATTCCCTCAACACCGGCTCACATTAACACTTTAATTTTCTCGCTGTCAGCCTGCTGAATCTTCTGATCCATTATCTGCTTGCTGCTTGTCAGCAGCAGTTGTAGACTAACGAATGAGCACTAATCTAGCCTAATGGAAGATGTCTGTTTATTGATTTTGTTTATTGAACAGATTAATTTGTGCAGTTCTCTGGAAAGCCTTTTCCCCTGAGTAAGTCAGTAGATCTCACTGACCGTCCTTCTCGTGACGATTAAATTTGTTCCCGCGGCCCAGCTACTCGTGTGGGCTGCAGATTTGGCCCAGGACAGCAGCGGGGTCTGCTGGTTTTTTGTTCTTAACTGAAAATCAGCATGTTTAGACCAAAGAAAGCAGGAGAGGTGAGTTAACTATGCAACCACTTACTTTAACCGATAAATTAAGTACCAATGACAACCAACACAGCCCGCAGCATTCGTGAACTGTGGATTCGTCTCTCCAAACCTTTTTTACTGAAACGAGGTTTTCTGTGTCGGAAACGGCGATGATTTCAGCCCGACTGCTGGTTTTTTTTTCATAGCGTCAGTAGAACGGGTGCTCAGCGTCGCTGGTAAACGACTCTGGCCTCGCGCTAACAATAGGGCGATTATTACGCTCCCAAATGATCCATCCGGGACTGGGGAAGACCGACAGTTGCTGACGCCGCCGCGAGGGAAATCTTAAGTGCCAGGCCGTAAGAAATTAAGGATTATTGCAGTAGGGTTAAAGTATCCGTGTTTGACTGTCGAAAGATCTAGGGAGCTATTATGCATTTGCCGGGAGGCTATGCCGATTGCAACCCGTGTGTGCAGTCGGCTTTTCAGATATGACTTCTGTGCAGCGCTGGGTGCAGGACACTGCAGGTCAGCGTCACTAACTGTAAACTTTGTGTCAATTTTGAAGATTTGCCAGAAGTGCACCGGACGACAAGGGAAGTTTCTTACATCAGATAAGGTGGCATCGTCAATAAGGTCTCATTACGAGATGTTACAAATGAAGTTGCTAAAGTACTACTAAGCTATTAGTACTTTACGGTGTGAGATCACAAATATGTGATTAGAATGTTCTTAATTGAACATTCTAATGATGATGTAACAATCACTGCTGGTAATTGAAAGCAATCGAGTTCTAGAACACAGAGTTCTAGAATGCAGAATTTTAAAAAAAAAAACATTCCAAGAACATTAATATTACTAATACTAATAATGATAACTTCATCGTTGTGTTTGGCGTACAATGCTCTCAAATCTCTTTCATTCCAAATAAGACACAATAAATCAGAAAAGCAGAAAACATTACTGACCCTGTCTGAGGCATTTATCCAAGCTCTCAGCTGGACCTGACCATTTTTAACACTGACTAAGCGCTTGACTCAAAGCTTCTGAAATGCACATGATAGACATAGGCCCTTTGAACATGGGAGGGTGCTCAGACCCCCTGTTTCAGTCCTGCCCCTCCCCTCCCTCTCTGTGACAGCCGTCGATGGCGCAGCGTCAGCGGGGGGTAAAATGGGGGCATCCCGGCTTTACCGCAAATGGGGGCTATCCCTATCACAGCCCCCTCTCTGTGCGGGGGGACACAGGCAGATCTATATGACGGGCCCTGGGACCCCATGGCTCCATTGTCCCCGCACCCCCCCCCCCCCCAGCACACTGAACCTGTTGTCCGGGCCAGTGTGGCACTGGGCTGGCATTGTACCACTGCAGGGCCCTGCCTCTATCGCTATACCGCTACACACAGTCTTAGAGGAGGATTCAAGCAGGAAACGCTAACATAGATAGCGCTGGTCAGCCTCTCTTGATAGTAGGGATAGCATCAGCTGTAGGGACGATGTATTTTTCTTTGGAGTTCTGGCACCTCCAGTGGTGAGAGAGACCAAAGTAAGCGCTGGAAGTTGTGTGAGTTATCGGTGTGAGTTAGCAGGGTGATTTAGCGGTGTAAGTTGGGGCTGTGAGTTAGCAGAATGATTTAGCAGTGTGAATTAGCGGTGTGATTTAGCAGTATGAGTTAGCGGTGTGATTTATCAGTGTTAGTTAGCGGTGTGATTTAGCAGTGTGATTTAATGGTGTGATTTAGCAGTATGAGATAGCGGTGTGATTTAGCAGTGTGAATTGGCGGTGCGGGTTAGCAGTGTGAGTTAGCAGTGTGTGTTAGTGGTGTGAGTTAGCAGTGTGTGTTAGTGGTGTGAGTTAGCAGTGTGTGTTAGCGATGTGAGTTAGCAGTGTATGTTAGCGATGTGAGTTAACAGTGTGTGTTAGCGGTGTGAGTTAGCAGTGTGGGTTTGTGATGTAAGTTAGCGGTGTGAGTTAGCAGTGTGTGTTAGCAGTGTGAGTTAGCAGTGTGTGTTAGCGATGTGAGTTAGCGGTGTGTGTTAGCGGTGTGGGTTAGCGATGTGAGTTAGCGGTGTTAGTTAGCAGTGTGGGTTAGCAATGTGAGTTAGTGGTGTGAGTTAGCAGTGTGTGTTAGCGATGTGAGTTAGCGGTGTGAGTTAGCAGTGTGTGTTAGCGATGTGAGTTAGCGGTGTGAGTTAGCAGTGTGTGTTAGTGGTGTGTGTTAGCAGTGTGAGTTAGCAGTGTGAGTTAAATGTGTGAGATAGGGATGTGAGTTAGCGGTGTGGGTTTGCAGTGTAGTTGAGATAGGGATGTAAAGTAGGGATGTGAGTTAGCGGTATGATGTAGTTCGGTGGAGTGGCGGTGTGAGTTAAGTGCGTGAGATAGGGATGTAAGTTGGGGATGTGAGTTAGCGGTGTGGGTTTGCAGTGTAGTTGAGATAGGGATGTAAGTTAGGGATGTGAGTTAGCGGTTAGATGTAGTTCGGTGGAGTGGCGGTGTGAGTTAAGTGCATGAGATAGGGATGTAAGTTAGGGATGTGAGTTAGCGGTGTGGGTTTGCAGTGTAGTTGAGATAGGGATGTAAAGTAGGGATGTGAGTTAGCGGTATGATGTAGTTCGGTGGAGTGGCGATGTGGGTTTGCAGTGTAGTTGAGATAGGGATGTGAGTTAGCGGTATGATGTAGTTCGGTGGAGTGGCGATGTGGGTTTGCAGTGTAGTTGAGATAGGGATGTGAGTTAGCGGTATGATGTAGTTCGGTGGAGTGGCGATGTGAGTTAAGTGCGTGAGATAGGGATGTAAGTTAGGGATGTGAGTTAGCGGTGTGGGTTTGCAGTGTAGTTGAGATAGGGATGTGAGTTAGTACTATGATGTAGTTCGGTGGAGTGGCGGTGTGGGTTTGCAGTGTAGTTGAGATAGGGATGTGAGTTAGCGGGATGATGTATTTCGGTGGAGTGGCGGTGTGAGTTAGGGATGTAAGTTAGGGATGTGAGTTAGCGGGATGATGTATTTCGGTGGAGTGGCAGTGTGAGTTAAGTGTGTGAGTTAGGGATGTAAGTTAGGGATGTGAGTTAGCGGTATGATGTAGTTCGGTGGAGTGGCGGTGTGAGTTAAGTGAGT
>CM045890.1:49424543-49462043 GCA_025169545.1 Anguilla japonica | reverse complement strand
CTACAGCCAGGTCGGAGGGTCCACGCACAGGTGAGTCTGTTCACCCGCACATGCTCAGTGCTGGGAACGCTTGCTGTGGTCACGTGATCGGCTCGAGTAATCTCATTATTACCCGGTGCTATTATTACCCACAGTTTGTGCTGTTTTGGTTCCCTTAATGGGGTGACTGTATATTTAAAGGGCTGTAATTATGTAATGTAAAATGTAAAAATGTAATGGACCCCAGGATATGGATGTAAATACACTTAAATTAAAGCTGACATTCTGCACTTTAACCTCATATCCATCATTTAATTTCAAATTCAATGTGCTGAAGTACAGAGCCAAAACAAAAAATAGTGTGCCTGTCCCAATACTTTTGCATTTAACTGTATGCTTCTGCAATGCACAGACGCATTATAACACTGGGATTTTTCTCTTTTTGTTTCTAATTTCAACCCCACACTTCTTTTTTTCCTCATTACATTCATCCTCTTTTCCCCTTTCTCTTTTTCTTCCTCTCCTCTACTGTCCACCACACTCTTTCTCTTCTCTTTTCCCTTCTTCTTTCTGTTCTTCTCTATCTTTTACTGCCCTCTCTTCTGTCTTTCCCAATCCTTCGGTTTATCTCCTTCCCTCTCTCCTTCTTCTTCCCTCTCCCTCTCTTACCCTCTCTTCCCGTCTTCAATTCCACTCCATCACCGCTCTCCCTCACTCCCCTCTCCTCCTCTCCCTCGCTCCCCTCTCCTCCTCTCCCTCACTCCCCTCTCCTCCTCTCCCTTGCTCCCCTCTCCTCCTTTCCTCCTCTCCCTCACTCCCCTCTCACCTGTCCCTCGCTCCCCTCTCCTCCTCTCCCTTGCTCCCCTCTCCTCCTTTCCTCCTCTCCCTCACTCCCCTCTCACCTGTCCCTCGCTCCCCTCTCCTCCTCTCCCCTCAGCGTGGATGCAGAGGGAGAGAGGGAGGAAGGAGGAGGAGAGAGAGAGGGAGAACGGCAGCGCCCTCGAACGCACCTTCAGCTTCCTGCGCAAGATGGCGGGGAACCGCAAGGTGAGAGACCGCGACCATGACCGCCACCGCGATCGATCGTGACTGTGACCGCGAATGCGCCAAAGAGACAGAGAGATGGATGCGTGCTCATATGTTAAACAATACGGCAGAATTAGGTAGTTCTTATTATATATTGTAAATGCTTCCTAATTGCTTTTTAATTGACTGTTTCGCCCCATTGGTGGGGAGGGAGCACATGCATTTCACTGGTCGAACTTGGCTTTGCCAGTTGGACCAGGGTTGTCCGTATATGCACAGTTGGACACAGGGGCACTGCAGTCCTGACTGGGAAATTATGCGTAGGCCTGCTCCTAATTATTTAACGAGCTCAATCATATCTTGAACTGACATTAGCATAAGCACCAGCTACAGCTGCAGACTGCAAGTGTATCCTATACATTTTACTGTGCTTGAGTACAGGAGTGAACCATTGTTGTTTATAGAACTGTCAGAAAAAACAAAACTAAGATAACTGGTTGGAACAAAAACCAGCACACAGATGGACCCCCCAGGACTGGGATTGTGCACTCCTGGACTGGCTGGTGTTCTGTGGGTAAATGCTGCCTCAGCGCCCCCTAGTGACTGACCAGAAAGCCACAGGCTACCAGCTGTTAGGGAAGGACCTTCTAGGAGATGTGCCTATTCTGTGCTTGCTGTTAGAGCTCCTGCTGTAGATTGTGTGGCACATCATAGCACCCCATTTAAAAAAAATTCATGATTAAAACACACGTGCGCCCTTAGTATTAGAGGTAGGGTTAGGGTTAGGTCTTTCCATAAACATTTTTCCCCACTGGGAGTTTTTTTTTACCGTATGGATTTGCTATTTGAGGGTAAGTGCATAAGTGTTTTAAAATAGGTGTGGCCTACAGTTGAGATCACTGTGTAAAATAAATTGCAACTTTATGGAGATCCAGACCCACTGTGGGGTGTAGTGGGTACCCATTATCAGCATATAAATGGTGGATTTCGTAACACCTTTTCACAATTTTAATCATGGATTTTTGGGCAATGGGGTAGTAGCACCCCAGTAGTGTGTGAAAGATCCTGTGAGTGAATATATCACAGGAGTCCTTATGCTTCAGAGATCTGTTCCAGGGCGTGGGTGGTACAACTATGATGTCAAAGCAAAGTACATTTTCAAACAGCGCGGAGAAAGTTTTAATAAATGGCATAAGAAAAAAAATGTTCATAAATAAACCAGGGCTCTGTCCGCTCTGGTGGTGGATTGCGATGCGGTGATGTCATGCGATGTCACGATGTAGCTGAATGGCTAGCGTGCGCGTTCGGTGCTGACCTTCGCCCGTTCCCACGGAACTCTTTCAGGTTCTGGAATCGAGGTGAGTGTTCCTTCCTCTTTGCGAATTCGTGTGTCGCTGTGTCAGTGTGCGTTTTGAGCCACTTCCTGCGTGGATAAGGGCTTCCTTTGACTTCCCGCACCTTCAAGGTGCCCTTAGCGTGATAAAGCTTAGTGCCTCCTATTCAGGCACTCAGGAGCAGGACCTGGAGTAAGAGACTCTCATCATGAAAGGAGTCTTTGGAATTGAGTGGCTTTTTCAGTTTGAGTACCAGGTACGTGTAGTTTATTGCAGTGACCAGCAGAGGGCATTGCTCTATTCATGTTTGCTGAGAAACTGGCTGTGTGCTCTTGCTGTTCCAATCATGCATGCTGAAGTGGATTGTTTCATTGCAAGTTGATAAATTGCAGGTGAAATTATTTTGTCATGCCATAGGTCTATTGTTTTTTTTTTTGTTGTTGTTTTTTTTTTTGTTTTTTTTTTTTGTTTTTCAAGACCAGGATTGACACAGTGTTAGATACTATCTAGGTTGTAGGTAAACAGCACTAGGTACCCTTTAGTGGTAGGAAAATGGTGAGCATTGTCGGGCAGAATGGCCTGTTCTCGTCGTTATGTTGTTTTGTGATGTTATGTTAGTGTTGTGTCGTGTTATGTTAGTGTTGTTGTGTTTCATGTTATGTTACGTTATGTTATGTTACAGTATGTTCATGTTGTGTTGTTTTTTTGTTATGTTATGATATGTTATGTTGTCTTTGTGTTGTGTTGTGTTGTTTTATGTTATTATGTTAGTGTTGTGTTTCATATTATGTTATGTTACATTATGTTAGTGTTGTATTGTGTTGTGTTGTGTTGTGTTATGTTAGTCTTGTGTTACGTTCTCCTTTGTGAGTATATTATTTTGGGGTAAAAACACAGCTGTACTTTGATGAATCTCTTTTGTCGGGGTAATTGTGAGAAAGTGAGCGAGACAGCGATGCACCGTAATACCCACATCCTGTTCCAGGGGGAGATACGGGTCGGTCGAGCCCGGCCCGCTGGTTTATCAGATGTGGAAGGCCGTGAAACATGAGGTGAATACCGCTGGCTATATTTGTGTCTGGGGCCCCTGTGATGAGGTGTGCGGCTGATGGGCCTTATCTGCAAACCCTATCGGCCACACCTCAGAGACGGTCGCCGTGACGTCGGGGGGGGGGGGGGGTGGTTTGGGGTTCCGGGGTGTGGGTTCGTGGGAGTTTGTTTATGAAGTGACATAACCACGGTCAGCCGAAGTCAATGAGGAAATCGCTGGTTTTGGAACACGGGGGCTATTTCTGGTGTTTTACTGCATCTGTACACTGTGTGTGTGCGTGTGCGTGTGCGCGTGGGCGTGTGCCTGCACATGTAGAGTGTTTGTGTGTGTGTGTACGTGTGTGAAACTGTAGTTATAAAAATTATTGTAAGTTTATGAAAGCTTTTCCCATTATTAGTACTGTTATTTGTGTGCTTAGGATTTGAGTGTGATCTATAGTTATAGTGTGTTTATGTATGCATGTGTATGTGTGTGTGTATCTGTGCGTGTGCATGTACATGTATGTCTACGTGTCTTGTGTTTGTGTGCGTGTATCCATGTGTGCGTGTGTGTGTGTGTATGTGTGTGTGTGTGTGTGTGCAGTGTGCATAGTTATTGGTTCTTGTGTGTTTGTGTGTGTATGTGCATGTATGTGGTGTGTGTGTGTGCAGGATATGTGTGTGTGTGTGTGGTCTGTGCATGTGCATGAGTATGCGTGCTTGTAAGTGTGTGTGTGTGTGTGTGGCTGGGTAGGTCAGTGTGTGTGGACGAGTATGCATGCTTGTGTGTGTGTGTGTGTGTGTGTGTGTGTGTATGTGTGCGCTTGTGTGTCTTTTCTGGCTGGTATATCAATGTGTGTGTGATTGGATTTTGTGGGGGTGGCCTTTTCACGCATGACTGGAAGAAAGAAAAAGAAACTTTCAGAACCTTTTTCATTATACAGTCGGCTGTAATTTCCCGGGTTCACCTACCAATTATCTACATCTGTCCTGACACTCAGATCAGCAGCCTACGTGCCCATAATTCTAAAGCCTTCACCAGTTACTCCTGCAGATTTGCACATGATTCTAAAGCGTGAACCCATTACTCCTGCAGATTTGCACATGAAAAAGCATGCACCAGTTATTCCTGCAGATTTGCACATGATTCTAAAGCATGAACCAGTTACTCCTGCAGATTTGCACGTGAAAAAGCATGCACCAGTTATTCCTGCAGATTTGCACATGATTCTAAAGCATGAACCAGTTACTCCTGCAGATTTGCACATGATTCTAAAGCCCCATTCAGTTGCCCTCTCCTGCTGGTTTTCTGTTTTCGTTTGTTGGCATCTTGGCTCTGTGGGTTCTGATGGGGTCCATGTTTCAGAAGTGAAATCAGTGGGCTGCGTGGAAATGCACTGCATGATGGGAAATTCCGCTATGAAGGTGAAACGAGAGGTCAAAGGTCATGTCTGGTGCCATGTAGAAACCTGTGAGATAAAGTGGGCGGGGACTCCACACGTATGGGCGTGTTATTGCCTTGGCGTGTTGTTGTGTGTGTGTGTGTTTGTGTCTGTGTGCTGTGTGTGTGTGTGTGTCTGTGTGCATGTGTGTGTCTGTGTGTGTGTGTGTGTGTGTGGTGTTAAACAGGCTGTGTGTATGCTTGTGCGCGTGTGCCTGTTCGTGCATGTGTGTGTGTGTGTGTGTGTGTGCTTTTGTGTGGTGTTAAACAGATCTGTATAATGGCTGGGTGTGGGTGTGTATGTGTGTGTGGGTGAGTGTGTGGTGTTAGGCAGATCTGTATAATGGCTGTGCGTGTGTGTGGGTGAGTGTGTGGTGTTAGACAGATCTGTATAATGGCTGTGCGTGTGTGTGGGTGTGTGTGTGGTGTTAGGCAGATCTGTATAATGGCTGTGTGTGTATCTGTACATGTGTATGTGAGTGTGTGTGTGGTGTTAGACAGATCTGTATAATGGCTGTGTGTGTATCTGTACATGTGTATGTGAGTGTGTGTGTGGTGTTAAACAGATCTGTATAATGGCTGGGTGTGGGTGTGTATGTGTGTGTGGTGTTAGGCAGATCTGTATAATGGCTGTGTGTGTATCTGTACATGTGCATGTGTATGTGAGTGTGTGTGTGGTGTTAGACAGATCTGTATAATGGCTGTGTGTGTATCTGTACATGTGTATGTGTATGTGAGTGTGTGTGGGGTGTTAGACAGATCTGTATAATGGCTGGGTGTGTGTGTGTGTGTGTGTGTGGGTGTGTATGTGTGTTTGTATGCATGTGTGTGGTGTGAAAGGGCAGTTTGTGCGGTATGAATGCATCGTGACCGTCCGTTTATTTTTAAAATGTGCAATTACCATGATTCAGGTTACCAAGGCAACAAGTGTGTGTGACTGTTGGAGGAAATGTATTACTCGGGAATTAGAGTTCCTTTGTAGTTTGCTATATTTGTGTGTGTTTGTGTGGTTCTGTTTTAGTGGTGTGTTGTGTGTGTGTGTGTGTGTGTGTGTGTGTGTGCATTACATGCCCCCAAGTCTATAATGGCAGTGCAGAGGCAGAAGTTTGACGTTTGGGCCGAATGCCCCGCCCTCCTTCCATGTCCCTCCGTCTGTGTTCCCCTCTTTCTCCGTCAGGCTGTTACTGGGGTGGAGGGCACGATTGCATCAGCAGGAACTGCCCCTCTCTCCCTCTCCACGTCCCTCCCTCCTCTTGTTCCCCCTCGCCCCCCTCCCTTCCCCCAGGCACTCAAGCTGTCCCTCAGAAGTTCCGCTGGGCTGGGCTGGGCTGGTCTGGAGTGTGTAACGGTCACGGCGGCTGGAAGGAAGGGGGGGACGGGGGGCGAGGGGGGGGACGGGGTGTAATTTTCAAAAGTTGTGGGGACTCTGGCAGGATGTGCAGTGACAGCCGGTGCCCGTAAGATCGACCGACCGCGTTTCTTCCGCGTGTTTTAACTTCTTAAAACTCCTCTCTCTCCTCCTCCAGCCCTCTCTATTTTTATCCCTCCTTTCACCTCTCCACCCCGTTCTTTACACCTTCTCTCTCTCTCTCCCCTATTGTGTTCGTGCATCTCTTCTGCCTGTGTTTGAACCCTCATTCCTCTCTCTCTCTCTCTCTGTCTCTCTCTCTCGCTTTGTCTCTCTCAGGCTGATGTGCTGGTCAGCTGACAGTGGCCTTTGCTCAATGACCGTTTTGTCGTGAGCATCTGTCTCCATTACTGCAATTCTCCACAGACAAGCAGAGACTGTCACAGTGCGATTCTCACTTAAGACCCAGCAGCACAGAAATTAAACAGTTCACTGTTACTGGGGATTAGTCTTGTGAGCCTTGAAATTCTCTCTGAATATGTGTATGTTTATGTGTCTTTGTTTCCATCTCATCTCTCCTTCTCTCTCTCTCTCTCTCTCTCTCCCTCTCCCTTCCTCTCTGTTAAGAGCACAACAAACTTTGCAAAGATTAATTATGTAACTCAGAAAAATTATTTATTAAGTATATAACATGTACTACTACTAGTACTATGAGTACTACTACTACTATAACATAATTGTTTATGTCTATGGTTGGCTATACGATGTATTTTCTCATTGACCTTGTAGATGCCAGCAATCAGACATATTCTCCTGGTCCCCTCATCTCTGTAGCCCTGTAAGTGATGTAAATGAGGAAAAGGCTTGCTTCAGATTTAATTCAATTCTGTTTTTGTATTTTGTAAGTTTTTTTTTGCCAGGGCCCATGTCTGACAGCACTGATCTAGCAGAGCCAGGTTCTTTCTCTTCTTTTCCTTTCCTGTTGCTTTTATCTCTCTGCCATCTCTTTCCTGTCTTCCTGCTCTCGGTCTCCATCTCCCCTCTCCCCACTCGTTCCCCCGTCGTCTGTTTCCTCTCACTCTCACTTTCTCTCCCTCTCTCTCCCTCTCTCTCTCTCTCTCTCTCTCTCTCTCTCTCTCTCTCTCTCTCTCTCTCTCTCTCTCTCGCGCTCGCTGATCTCTGTGTGTTGCGGTGTTGTTTCTGTCACAATGGCTCTTTGCAGAGAAGATGGCAGAACAGTGTCAGCCTCGCCTGGTCTGAATAGCAGGCCTGTGCGTTAGCAAGCACCTGGTCATTATCTCACTGGAGAGAGGCGTTCGACCACGGCCGAACCCACGCTCCCCCGCGCCCCCTCCCCTCCCCCGCCCGCCAGCCACTGATCGTGCCCGCGAGCCAACCACACGGCAGCTGAGCCGTATCCCACGGCAACAGCCTCGCGATGACAGGAGCGCTTGACGAGCCGGGACTCGTACCAGCGCTGTCTAATGGAGCGATCGTATGCAGGTCCAGATACAGTATTTTTTTTCAGTTAACGTTAGTTCCTCATGATTAAGGGCCAGTCTGAAATATCTGCTTTGGCTACGTTCGCTGAAGCTCATTAAGATGCAGTCATTTGAGTGGGGGTGGATTTGATAACATCATCAGGCAAATCCTTACGTGATATAGGTGGAGGCTGCTGATTGTGTTTATACGTGTGGAATGTGGTAGTTACATTTCAAGGGTTGACTGTAACGTTACTTTCCAGCCACTGGATATGAGTAGGCACGGTGGTGCAGTGGGTAGCACTGTCGCCTCACAGCTGGGCCTTTCTGCATGGAGTTTGTATATTCTCCCCGTGTCCACATAGGTTTCCTCCAGGTACTCCGGTTTCCTCCCATAGTTCAAAGATATGCAGGTAGCCCTGTCCAGGGTTTATTCCTTCCTCTCGCCAAGTACACGCTGGGATAGACTCCTGCTCCACCCACGACCCTGCCCAGAATATGCGGGTATTGATAATGGATGGATGGATGTGAATATGCATAAGCAGGTGTCTTCTGTCTTTTTCTGTATTACTACTATGCAGTAGTATCTGCTATCAGGGGAGCTGTAAGGGGAGGAGGAATTAAGATGATGAGGGCCCCTGATTGACAGGGGCCTTCAAACAATATTAATAATAGGATTTTCTAAGGTGATGGGGCCCAATGTGAGCTCTCTTCATGGGGCCCCAAATCACAGGTGGTGCCCCTGCTTGCTGTGCTATTGTGAACATAAATTGCCTTACCTAAAAATGAGTGGACGCACAAGAAGATAAGAAGGAATATCCTCTTCTAAAATTCATTCACTTTAGCTACCTGTGACATCACAGCAAGGACATTTGGAACAATCCAGGATGACCCCGCCCACTTTTGCATTGTCTGTTTTGTCAGCCTTGAGGCCTAGATCAGTGAATGGCATGATGGGAATTTTTTGTTTCTTTATTTTTACACATTCATTGTTGCCATTCTTAAATGTAGTTTTTTCTATGCCAAGTACCTAAGTTTGCTCCATTAAACTTGTAGTCATTTTTAAATGTTCGGAAAGTAGTTTGCTCAATGAACGCTTGATGACATAAACATTGTTTATTAGGGTTCTTCTATGGCGTGGGCAGTATTTCCCCTCCCATTTAAATGTACAGTATGCAGCCTATTACATGGAAAACCAAATTACCAGTGCCACCCAAACCGGTGTTGTGTTGTGAGGTCCAGGTACTTAGCGCTGTAAGATTGCAAATATGTGATTAGAATGTACTTAACGGAATATTCTAATTCTAGAACACTGACTTAGAACTTTGAAAAAAAAACATTCCAAAAACCTACTTCACAAAGGGTTAAAATAAATCTGTAATATGCCACCTTTAGCATTAAAATTGATCATGATATTTTCTGTTCTCAGTAAAGATCTGCTTGACGATAAGAGAATTAGGATTGGAGCAATGGAGGATAATTTCTGCTAGCATGAGAGGCTGAAGTGTAGATGGGGAGTATGGATAGCACTCTACATGAGTAGTGTACACTACTCAAATAGAGAATTTTGGGGGGAAAAAAAAAACTATTACAGAAAACCTATTCTTCAGCGGGTTAATGTACCCCGGTGTGTTCTGTTCAATTCCCACTTCCCTGGGATCCAACTTCCAAGTACTCACGGACTTTCGGACTTTTCTCACGAAAACCTTAAATGAATTCCACGCTCCAATTGGGCATACGTGCTAACGTCGCTAAAGAGCTGAGCGCAGGGATGGCGAGTCAGCGTGTAAACATCTGTCGTAAAAGACCACCCCCCCCCCCCCCTTTCCCAGAGCTCCTGGAAGTGCGATTACTTCCCTTGGCTTGTAACCTATGGTCTTCAGCTCCCCGTGCTAATTGTGCCTCTTGGGGGAGCTGTGACCCAGACCCCGTAGCAGAGCCCCCCCCCCCTCCCCCACACCATCACGGTAAGCGATGATAAATTAATGATAGCTTTCCTGAGAGGAGGGCTGGACCAGCAGAGGTAGAAAATCCAGGTTCAGGAAGTTAAAGTCCTCTCCAGTATTTTGTTCCAGTCACCTGGATTTGCTGATTAGCGCAATTCTTCAGCCAGGAGGTGGAGAGCAAATGAGTGAAATCAGCTGAGCTGAGTTCATGGGTGGAAGAAACACACCCCTGGACTTTCCACCTCTGTGGACCGGGTCAACAACACTGCGTGCCCTCTCACAGCAGAGGGCTTTGACCTTTGACCTTACTTTGCCCCCACCCCCAGAGCTGTACCTGAGCTGTTTGTATGAGCTGTCTGCAGTGGGGAATTAGCGGGGTGCAGTGGGTGCCACGTACCTTGTAAACAGCCAGGGGGGGCCCCCTAAGAACCCAAACATAGACACTAACTTTGGCCTAATTCATAAAAAACATTGTTTAATGAATGCTGACAAGTAACACCGTGCATCATTTACATTAAAAACAAATAACAGATATAATTTAATCAGAGTTTTTATTTGAAATGTACCGTGTCTTTAAAGTGGACGCGTTCTCATCATGCGTCGCACCCGTGTGTGTGACAGGCTAGCTCCGCCCCCGCCTGCGTCACACGCCGGGCCCTGGAAACGAGGGGTAGTTAGGGTAAAACCCAGACGTTCCTGTGCGTCTGCGGAGAGGTGGAGGTGGGCGAGCGAGACGGTGCGAGACTCGGGGGCATCACCCGAGGAACCGAGACTGAGTCGTTAAAAATTTGACAAAAAGCCGTCAGTCGGCTCGTCAGTTTGATGTGTGCGCAATGTCAGTCCTGAGATTAGACGTCAGTGTGTGAGTCTCCTGGGGGAGAAAGGGACTGAGAGGGTGAGATATCTGAAAAGATAAACTGTGATAGAGGGGGAGGGGGAGAGAAAGAGAGTGAAGGGGCGAGAGGGAGACAGGGAAAGGATAAATCTGTCTGGTGGAGTTGATGTTATTGTCGATTTGCGTCTCTTGTAAATGATTGCTGTAGAAATTCTAAGCTTTCTGTGGGTGTGCCAGTAATGCATGTTTGAACTGAATTTCGAGAGGGAGAGAGAGAGAGAGAGAGAGAGAGAGAAGACGGCAAGATATGACGCTTCATCCACCCCCAAAAACGATCTGTCTTCAGTCTTATTGTAATTGGTGGTTTTATTTATCTGGTGTGAAGTAGACAGTGATAAGAGTCTGCGAATAGTCCGGACAACAGAGATTAGCTATGAAAGAAGAGAGATAGCGGTGTCCTCATACACAGACAGCTTTGACAATGTCTTACAGCATGTAGCTTCACTTTAACCCAGTGTACCTGTGTAAAGCCAGACTTTCATTGCAGGGTGGAAATGTGAAATAAAGTTAAACCATAAGGGTGGCGTCATAAATGCGAGAAAGACTACAGAGCGATGCAGACAAAGTCAGAACAGGAGAGTGAACAATAATTCATTAGTCACAGTTATTTTATGCATGCTCTCTAAGTTTAGAAAAAGATGCAAAACCCATTGCAGTTGTGGAGAAAAAGGCAAATAGCTATGGTTTTGGTATCGGGATTGGATGGTTGCCACTGCAACTGTTGTTCCAAAACAACAGATGTTTTCACTAAAGCAAAAGGTTTTGTTTTTTTGCATTATCAGTCCACCTATTTTTCAGTGTTTTTGTTTCTGTTGTGTCACTTCTGTTTGGGGAAAGAAAAAAATAAATGATCCAAGGACTGCCAGCCACGTGTCAGTTCCTCTGGGTGCGTTAAAACCACACCGGAGACCGGGGAACCGGCATGCACCGCCCCGGAGACCGGCGGAGCGGGGGCGGGGGGATGCCGGGAAAATGGGAAAACCACTCAAACATCCATCTGCAAGGGGAATCTGGGAAACTAGCACATGCTGGAAACTGAGCCAGCGTTTCTTAAGCTGTGGTCTTTCCTGAGATTTAACCCTTTGAGTTGTGACATCACAAATGTGTGATTAGAATGTTCATAACTGAACATTCTATTGCTGATGTCACAATCACTACTACATTGAAAGAGTGAAATGGAGTTCTAGAACACTGATTTTTTTACATTTATTTTTTAAACATTCCAAAAAAACCTACTTTTCATAGGGATAACAGCAGTGGATAGGAATGCCAGAAGGACATAGGAATATTTGTTGGTGAGAACAGACCATTCAGCCCTATCTAAGCTCATCGTTTAGGCACATTTTTTTCACTTTTTTTCTGAAGTACATTTTTTGTGAATATTTGAACAGAACAGCATCGTGTTACGGAGGTTATAAATCGTGTTTGGAGAGGAGGAATGGAGCCTCATGTGTAAGTGAGGCTAAACGGATTGAGGGGGGCTTTATTTGGGGGGGTATTATGCACACACTGAAGGAAGGAATGGCTCTGAAACCAACTTCCCTGTGCCAATCATAATATCACCAGTGATATGATGATGATGTCATTGTGTGTCTCTACCAGAACTGCATATGTATCAATCAATCAATCAGACAGTTTCATTATAGTACCATTTACCAAAAACTTTTACCCTAAGTGCACCAGTTTGTGAGTGACTTTGAAAATGATTCTCTGATAATGATTCTCTATAAGGCATGCCTGCTCTTGGATTAGTACCCTGTCAATGTATGGAATAGTGTGGTCATGTGACAGTGCTGTCGGGAAAAAGATCACATGCGGGTGTTAGTGAGGGAATGGGTGTTGGTATGTAAAGCACTGTTAGGTGTGTGCTATGTTAGCCAAGACTTTGCAAGTTCCCCCTTTTTGCTTCATCAGCGAACTCAAACTTGCAGCCCACAGCGGCGAGGCACAGTTGGCTTTGTCCCTCAGCTGGTAGGCAGGTCCTGTGGCTCCCTGCAGGATGGAGAACTCTGCTTGTGAGCGGGGGGAAAAGGAGGATCGCACACGGTTCACCTGTGGTGCTGCTCGCTCGGGGGCCGCGGTAACAGAAGAGACCCAATCAGTGACTCCGGGATGGAAAGCCAAAATGGAAGGGCAAAAGAAAAGCAAATGGTTTTATTGAAACCCAGGGGAAATGGGTCATTATTGAAGAAACCTGGTAAAGTGCGATTTATAAGATCCGTACTGCCGCGTGGCCAGTACGGAAGGAAGTTAAATGAACAGAGCAGGAATGAGTGCAGTGCGGGCAGAGCAGCGGTGGAGGAAGGGTTAAACATGCAGCAGACGCGTTAGGCCAGCGTGTGGGGGAGTGTGTGTGTGTGTGATCTCCTGGGAAAGAGAGAGAGAGAGAGAGCGAGAGAGAGGCAGAGCAGAGATGACCAGCGGCCTGTGGGAGTGTGGTGGGTGTGTGTGGTGTGTGTGTGTGTGTGTGTGTGTGCAGGAGTGCTTGTGTGTGTGTGTTTGTGTGTGTGTGTGAGAGAGAGAGAGCACAGAGATGACCAGCGGCCTGTGGGAGTGTGGTGGGTGCAGGTGTGTATGAGAGAGTGTGTGTGTGTGTTTGTGTGAGAGAGAGAGAGAGAGAGAGAGAGACAGAGACAGACAGAGAGACAGGCTTGGCTTTTTTTTTTTTTTTTTAACTAATTCATAATCTAACAGTCATTGTATATAGTTGTACTTTGTAAGCACTGATTTGGCAACACAAGTGCCTATATCTGTCATGCCAATAAAGCACTTTGAAATTGAAGTGAGACAGAGAGACAGAGAGAGGGAGACAGAGAAAGATTTGGGACATTGTTCAAACACAGTACTTCAAAAAAAAAAAAAAAAAGCAAACAACCCCCACAAGCAGGGAGAGGTAGAAAAAGAGTGAGAAAAGAGACAAACAAAGAGAGAGACAGTGCGAGAAGAACAGATAATCTTCAGTTCTCTTATACAGACACAGCCCTACTGCATCCACAAAAATGAAAAGATCAAAAACCAAAGCAAAGCCTTCCTTCCTCATCCACCAGACACAGCACCCCGTTGACCCCCCACAAGTGCTCAAAGTGCAGTTTGTTTTCCTCCAGTGTGCAGTAGGAGAACTCCACCCGAAGCCTTGCTGCTATCAGCCCACACACAATGCTTTCTGCCTCCATTGATCCCGCCCCAAGGCCTTTGTCTTTCCTGCTCATCCAAGTTGCTAGTTTAGCCTTACCAAAAATAAAGTTTATATGTAGAGTGAGTGAGTGAGTGAGTGAGTGAGTGAGTGGGCAGGCGGGGCGAGGCGGGGCGGGGTGGAGCGGAGCCTGTTTGGGTTTAAGAATACTGAGGTATGAGTGGGCATTTTTGAATGCAGAAGTGTGAGTTACCCTGTGGCTGGGCTTGATAGAGGGCGCAGGTTTACGTGATTGGGTGGGGGGTTAGGGTTAGGGGGTGTTGGAGTAAAAGCTCTGTGGAGGATGGGTGGAGTGGGGGTTAGGGGGTGTTGGAGTAAAAGCTCTGTGGAGGATGGGTGGAGTGGGGGTTCGGGTTAGGGGGTGTAGGAGTAAAATCTCTGTAGAGGATGGGTGGAGTGGGGGGCTTGTGTGTTTTGGCTGAAGCACAGGGTTCTTTTTCTCTCTTTCTCTTTCTCTTTCTCTCTTCCTCTAAATATAGACCGGGCACTCTTGCTACACCTTCCCTCCCTTACTCCCTTTCACCCTCCCTCCCTCTGTCCCACCCCGTCACACTCCATCTCCAACTCTCTCTCTCCCTCTCTTTCTCTGTTGTTATTTTGCCTCTGTAACTCCCCTTATGTGTCCCACCCGAGCTCCTGCCAGCAGAAACGTGCTTAAAAACTGTAACTCCTGCAATGTTTTGATGAAGGAAACAGGGGCCTCTTCTCTTGTGAGCGTTTGAAAGTGTGGGCCTCTCTCTCTTTCTCTCTCCCCTCCCTGCTCCCTGTTGTAAGAGCCCCAGTCTCTCCAGACTTCCTCCACCTCTTTAGTTCGGCCTGGCCGAGGCTGGCTGTCTGGATTGAAAGTTCCCATTTCACAAGAAACGTAATTTTCTTGTGATTACACTGAACCCCCATCTCCCCACTTAAGCTTTGCAAAAGTATAAACACCCATTTAATGTTTTCTATTCTCAGTTCCGAAGTGCCATTCACCACCTCCCACCCACCCTACCGCCTTCACACACACACACACACACACACACATATTTATGCAGACACACAACCACAGCATGCCTAAATGAATATGTTTCAGTGTGCTCTGTTGGTCTTTCAAGGCTATCCGCCTCGTTAGTACAATTCGATTCGATACTCCATTCTCCATTACCTTAAAGCATGAACATGTAAACTGTAGCACGCGGTATGAAATCTGGTGGCATGCGAACGCTGCATTTCCCAGCTTTGTTGACGTGGAGAAAGTATATGTTTGTGTGACATATATTTGTGGAGAAAACACACGAGGTCTTTTGAAGGTTTTATCAAACCTTGTTCGGATTTCTGCAATCTATACGAAGGAACGAAGTGTGCCTCAGCCGCACAATTCAGAATACAAATTCAAAAGCTACGGTGTATTAAATGTATGTTTATTGTAAGTAACGGTTCCCAGACAGTTAGGATCATAAAAAAAAGTAAAATAAGCTGTGTGCTTTTCATTGGCTGCGAGGACCGAGGGTGGGATGGTCTAATAGGCATTACGTTATTGAAATTTCAGATGTCATTGGCCTAATGGTGCGCAAGAGGCGCACAAGAGGACTAGAGCCGCCTCAGGGGGCGTGGCTTTGGACCGAGTAGCGGTGCCTTCAGTTTAGAGCTGTATTAACTACATACCACCTTCGAGTTTCCTGTATGGAAAAGTGAATCGACTCTCTGTGACGGATGAACATTCTGAAAAGCCATTTGGGGAAAAATACAGTTAATGAGTTTTATTTTAATTAATGGACTAACTATTTGACTTTTTTTGAAACCGAGATCAGGAACTTACTCTTGCTACTGACGACACGAAAGAGGATTCTTTCTTTTTTTTTTTTTAGAAAAGTGTTAAATACAGTGAAACTGCAACGCTGTACATGCATTCTGTGAACGGATTCGTGGTCTTATTGTAGTGATCTGAAGCTCGCTATGTCCAGAGTTACGGATCCTCTGCCGAAAACGCGACAGGACAGAATGAAAGAAATCAGTTTGCGGGTGAGTTCCGTATCTGAAACTGGTGACTTCAATTACAGTTGATGTATTGCTGTATCTTACTAGTCGGTATAACGGTAGCTTAATGTCTCACTACTTTAAATAATCAATCAATCAATCGATCGATCCTGTGGTTAAAATGTAGCCTACTCAGAGCCGTGCCGGGTGGCTCGCGCACCTTCGGTGTATTGAGTGGGAGGGAAGTTGCGCGCGTCTGCAGATTAGCACTGAACTGTAGGGTGCATTATAGATGATAGATTCACATCCATTCTACTTCGGATTTACGCTTTCGTTATGCTACCTCTCCGTGTTTGACAGCGAAGGGTTCCCGGTTTAAAATCCACAGCATTACGCGTGGTTTAGTGTAGCTTTGTGGCGCGGTAGCCGAAATCGCTTGAGTACCCCGAGCACGTTTGCCGGGATATTTCTGAAAGAACAGAGAGTTCAAAGAAAGGGAAGCCTTGTGTGTGTGTGTGTGTGTGTGTGTGTGTGTGTGACACAGAGGGTTCTTTTTGCGCAATGGACATTTCCGTCTATTCTTTCTTAGTTTCGTAAAAATCGCCGAGGACTCACATCCGTTGCATGTGGAAGCGCAAAAGAAGTAACAGAAAGTAACACGCAGTGTTATACGTGGAGTTGTTTTAGTGTGTATATGCAGACAAGGTTAATTTCAATGTACAATATTTGATCATGTTGGAGGTATTTATTGAGCCTTACCAGTAGTCAATATTTGTGTGTCCAGATAAAGTCAGTGAGTTGGAGGCAGTGGTCATTTTCAGCTAGAAGAATAAATATAAAATAAAGGAGAAGTCCTTTGCCTTTAGAAAGTTATTATTATAACAGTTCCTGTAGGTGATAGTGTGTGTATGTGTGTGTGTGTGTGTGTGTGTGTGTGTGTGTGTGTGAATGGGGGGGGGGGGCATCCCTTGGGGGGTCCCCTTATCCCTGTCCATGACCACGAAATGCACTTTTTGTACGTCGCTTTGGATAAAAGCGTCTGCCAAACAAATGTAATGTAATGTAATCCCACTGGCCTGTCTGTGATACTGTGTTTAATGACTATAGTCACATAAGCTTTTGCAGTTTTTACATGGATTTAATGGGAAAGAGCCTGTGATTTCTCTTTCTGTTTTACTTTCCTGTATCTCTCATCCATTCTTTTTTTATATTCATTAACACCATCATTGGTATGCTCTCTCTCCCTCTCTCTTGTCTTCCCTTCCCACTGTTTGAAGTCTCTCCACCTCCTACTCCTTTACCCTGACCATCCCTTGTTTCTGCTTCTTTTCCTCTGTCCTGCTGCCTTTCTCCTCATCCTCTGTTTCTTCTGGAGACTGTGAGAGGCCTCTGTTGAAACGGAAAGGTTGGTCTCTGCTGGTGTTGGTAGTGCTGGTGGATTTCATTACCAACACGTTATTTCAAGCTGTAATGAGTGGCTGTCAAATGAATGTGTTTTATGAGTGTGTGTGTGTGTTTGTGTGTGCGTGTGTGTGTCTGCAGTTGGATTTGGTGTATGCTCTGTGGGTGATTCCGATATTTGAATGTGTGTGTGTGTGTGCGTGTGTGTGTCTGCAGTTGGATTCGGTGTATGATCTGTGGGTGATTCCGATATTTGAATGTGTGTGTGTGTGTGTGTGTGTGTGCGTGTGTGTGTGTCTGCAGTTGGATTCGGTGTATGCTCTGTGGGTGATACCAATATTTGAATGTGTGTGTGTGCGAGTGTGTTTGTGCACGCATGTGCAGCTGTGATTCTGTGCGCTCTGTCGGTGATATAGATATTTGAATGTGTGTGTGTGAGCGTGTGTGCATATGTGCATATGTGTGTGTACGTGTGTGTGTGCGTGCGCACTTGTGCAGCTGTGATTCTGTGTGCGCTCTGTTGGTGATACAGATATTTTTGTGTGTGTGTGTGTGCGAGCGAGCATGTTCAGCTGTGATTCAGTGTGCTCGGTTGGCGATACAGATATTTGAATGTGTGTGTGTGTGTGTGTGTGTGTGCACAGCAATGGTTTCCATAGAAATGCAGCCCCGTTTGCATGGGAATATCAGCCTCGTGTTCTGAGACGCCCGACTCTCTCCGTGAAGGAAACGCACCACCTGTTGCTGAGTGAAATTACGTGGCGGCAGCGCGGACGAATCTGCGCGGTTTGTCCGCGAATCGGTCATAGCCACGCCCACATTTACAGCGGCCAGGCGTCCCCCTGTGTGGAGACAGGGCCGGGAGCTTCCCAAGCTGTTTTATACCCCTTTAACAGCCATGACGGGGGGATGCTGGCTTTCCCAACCGCTGCTAACACGCAGAGAGTTGCCCAATCAAATGCTGGGAACAGCAGGTTTCGTAATGTAGATGGTCGGCGTAAATGTCAGTAAAAGCATCTCCTGGTATTGAGCTTTCAAACGGAAAGCTCAGTTTTCACCAATTACAGCAGCTGTTGTAATGAAAAGGGGCGGTGCCACCGAGTCTTTAATTGAGACAAAATGGAGTCCCGGATCAGGATTAACACTGACCCGGGCCCTGTGCTCTTAAAGAGTCTCAGACTAGGGCTGTGTCCGAATTCGCCTCCGCACTACTGTGTCCTCAAACTATGTGCTGTCTTCTAAGCATACTGTCTACTGTTTAGTGCGTATTTTTCAGTATTTTTTGTTGTTTTTTAGTAGATATCCTCCATGCTATTTTCGACCGTGCTGCGGAAGTTTTGTAAGACGTTCCACCCTTGCTCACGTGTCGCTGTTGTTGTTGAAGGAAACCTTCAGCAAAGCTGCGCCTCGTTTTTGGAGCAAAGCTGCATGTCATATTTATGTGACCGAAATGGTCGCTTCCTTCCTGAAGAGGAACGTACTCAGCGAAACCCCCAGAAATAAGTATGTCACCCTGTGAATTGAAGTACACTATTTAGAGAAAATTTTGCAGACTTAACAGGTATACTCAATAATAGGGAAGTGCGCTGATTTGGACATGGCCCAGCTGCCACTGACCTGGGATCGGCCGCCGCTGTTCACATCCTAAGCCTGTATTCTATGGGCTAAAAGGCTAAACTGATCTTAGATCAGTACTCCTGCTATGAAACTTCATGACTATGCACTGTTCTCTCTGTACATACACAACTATGTACAGTAGAAACACTTTAAGCCAGTATGCACGCACGCACACTCTCACACACACACACACACACACACACACACCTACACACTCTCACACACACACACACACCTACACTCTCACACAGACACACACGCGCACACACACACACACCTACACTCTCACAAAGACAAGGCTAGCCCCTGTGCTTCTATAGCAACGCTCATTTGAATTTATTTTAATGAGGAAAAGGTGGTATTAGCAAGCTGGGTCAGCAGCAGAAGCTTTTAATAAATGCTGTTGTTGTTTTTTTTCCTTCCTCAGCTTGTTTTTCTATGCGTTCTGCTGCAGTAGCAAAACGGTGGCAGTTCGGAAGATTAATGATTAAGGAGACGTTCTGAAAAGGCCTAATTTATCGCCCTGCTGAATTGTCCGAAACCGCTTGTCCCTTGTCGGTTGTGCCGGTTGCGATTTTATCAGCTGTTTTTTTTAAATACGGCTTGGCTTGCGCAGTTGTCGCGTGAATGCGAAGCAGATGCCGTCCGCGTGCGAGCGGGAAGGCTGACTCCGTCGAACAGCTGTAGCGTAGGCAAATGTGTTTTTCAATCGCAGCGCTTTATCTGGTGGGGGATTTAAAGCAGGAGGGGGGAACCCCTTTCCTGGACAGCTGGAATCGATTCCTGGTTTTTGTTTCCGCCATTTACCCTGGTTTAGGTAGTTAGCTGTAAGCACTGATGCTGGTTCACTTGTAGATTATACTTCAGTGAGATTGTTTCACATAGTGGCATAAGAGTCAGTCTTCAGTTGTCCTTCATGCAACTTTGAATATATATAGCACAAACCTTCAGGTTTTGTAAACAGCATCATTTCTGTGTTTTTCCTGGCATGAAAAGAGTCTTCTGGCGGTCCTGTCATTGGGCTAGCACTTGCGGTGGGGATCCAACATTGTTCTCATTCAACTATTTCCTGTTTTCCCTTTTTTCTGCTTTGGTGCTCACCGAAAATTTCTTTATGCAGGAAGAACCCTGAATGTGTCTAAGGTAAAGGTTAATAAGCATCTTGCTCAGGGGTATCATAGCACAACCCTCACCTGGGATTTGAACCTGCAACCTCCTGGTTAGAAGCCCAGGTTCTTATCCACCACATGAACATGACTGTGTCACTGTGCTTGACGTCGGCTGATGTCAGGGTTCCATTCCCAATGGCACAGAAACTCTAGCGGTGATCTATGCGGGTGTGACCCTGGGAAAATGGTCACACAGCAAATTTCAGTGTTCTTTAACGGATGTGCGTACCTTTAAGAACAGCTGGGCGCTCCGTTTTACTTGGGAGAGGGAATATAGTGAGAGGAGACGGCCAGTGGGAGCCAAGTGCTTACGCTGCGGTTTAATTTGGGGGTTTAATCGATGGGCCGACGCAGCGTAAATACCTGATTTATGAGCGGAATTTACTGCTGAACCTGTAACACGGGAAGAGAGGGGAAGAGAAACATAATTACAGTCTGCGCCGCCGTGAGCATTGAAATGCGTCAATAATGAGCCGCCTTCAGCGTTAAAATACACCCATAATGCACCACCTTCAGTTAAAGTACACCCATAATGGACCACCTTAAGAATTAAAATACACCCATAATGCACCACCTTCAGCATTAAAATACACCCATAATGCACCACCTTCAGCATTAAAATACACCCATAATGCACCACCTTCAGCGTTAAAATACACCCATAATGCACCACCTTCAGCGTTAAAGTACACCCATAATGGACCACCTTAAGAATTAAAATACACCCATAATGCACCACCTTCAGCGTTAAAATACACCCATAATGCACCACCTTCAGCGTTAAAATACACCCATAATGCACCACCTTCAGCGTTAAAATACACCCATAATGCACCACCTTCAGCGTTAAAATACACCCATAATGCACCACCTTCAGCATTAAAATACACCCATAATGCACCACCTTCAGCATTAAAATACACCCATAATTCACCACCTTCAGCAATGACCCTTTAACGCTTTGAGGTGTAAGTTCACAAATATGTGCTTAGAATGTTCTTAACTGAATATTCTAATGCTGATGTAACAAGACCAGGTCAAAACCTAGTATATGGCTGGACCTAACACACGTGATCCAGCCGACCAATGGTGTAACTTCATCACTCAGTTGCTCAGTCACAGACATTCGCATTTGTAGGGCTGGCCCCGCTGTTGCGGTCCAGCCAAAGATGGATTTCTAGAACACTGACTTTGAACTCTGGGAAGAAAAACATTCCAAAAAACCTACTTGTCAAAGGGTTAAAGCAAATCTGTAATATTCCTCCTTTAGCATTGACATTAATCAATAATATTTTCTGTTCTCAGTAAAGATCTGCTTGAACATAGCAGAAATAGGAAGTAATGGAGGATACTGTGTGCTAGCATGAGAGACTGAAGTGTAGATGGGGAGTATGGATAGCACTCTATATGAGTAGTGTACACTGAAGTGCGCATGAGGAGTGCACTTTACAGTGTGGCTGTTTACTGTAGACTGTAGTGTGGGTGATTCTTGCCAGCAGCTCTTGTGTGGGAATGTATATGTGGGTGTGTGACCAGCCTGTGCCTGAGAGAGAGAGAGAGAGAGAGAGAAGGAGGGAGAGAGTGAGAGAGAGAGAGAAGGAGGGAGGTGGGTGTGCTTGTGGAAAGGCTGGTGGGCAGTGAGCAGGCAATGACTCAATTTGGTAACAAAGTTTAATGTGCAGTTTCTGTGGGAATTTTTGCTTTTTTCATATTTTGTGTCATCAAAGCTAATGGAGCATTCCCCTTCTATGAGCTTTACTGGATCAGACGCGCGCGCGCACACACACACACACACACCTACACACTCTCACACATACACACACACACACACCTACACTCACACATACACACACACACACACTCACACACAGACACACACACACACTCTCACACATACACACACACCACCACACACTCTCACACACACACACACAAACACACACACACACACACACACACACACTCACCACACATTCTCACACAGACACACACACATACACACACACACTCTCACACACACAACACACACACACAGACGCACACACACACACACACACACACACACACCTACGCACTCTCACAGAGACACTCACACACACACCTACTCACTCTCTCTCTCTCACACACACACACACACACCTACATACTTTCACACAGACACACACGCACACACACACACACACACACACAGGCAGAGTGAGTGAGGAAAAGACAGAAAGAAAGGAAAAGACAGTTAGGGGAAAAGGAAGGAACTCCCTCTCTTTCTCTCTTGTCTGTCTGTCTGTCTGTCTGTCTGTCTGTCCCGTGCAACAGCGCGTGTCGCGAGTCCATCGAGTCCGTCGGCGTGACTCCCCCACCCCCCCCCCCCCCCCCCCCCCCCCCCCCCCCCCCCCCCCCCCCCCCGTGTGTCACACTGATCATCTTCCCGCCGCTGTCTCGGCGGTGAATCAGTTCCTGTTCTGCAGCCACTGGCCCTGGGAATGCTGCTCAGTGTTAAATCAACTCTTTGCAGTGTACATTTTGGGGAAATAGTCCCTTTTATGATGTCCCAGGCATGCCGCGTATGTTTGGCCCTCTCGCTGTGCACCACTGAACTAGGAGGCCGTTCAGATCGATGCGCGTTCCTTTGCTGTGAAAATAGAGACCGATATTAATAAAGGCTCCGTGATTGGCTGAGGTCACGGCCAATGGGAGTCTTGCTTGGTCTCTGCCACTTCTGTCCTGTTTTGTGCATTTTTAGCCCCCGACTTCTGCAGTTTAGGCTACGTCTAGTGGGGCCGCTATTTTTAGCCGCGGGACTCGGCGCTCCGGAATGTTCAAACTCGGGCATTTGCGGCGTCCGATAAGCTGGCGGGCGACGGAATGCGTTTCCCGAGACCGCGAGTCTGCCTTTTTTTTCCCGCCGAGACGTTTATCGTTTATCGAAAGCGCAGCCGGGGAAGCTGTCCCGGTCGTTCGGGAGGTGAAGGGCTCTCGGCGTCCCGTGTTACCGCTCGGCCTCTCGCGGGCGTCGCCGCGGTACCCGCGTGGGTTTTTCGCGACGCGGCGGCCTCTCTTAAAAACGCCCTTTTGAAGCAGCCTGAAGCACCGCTGCCCTGATGTGTTAATCTGGTGCTGTTTAAAGAGCCCGTCGCTCCCATTTCCTAGGGGTCGAGGAGTCCTTTGGCAGCCTGTATAACTGAAACAACGTTGGTTAAGATGCACTCTGAGCGTGTTGGTGTGCGAGTGGCGCTTTATTTGTTCCTAAAGACCTGCTGTATGGAAGGTGAGGAGAAGCTCCTGTGTTGCGTAACCACCCCCACCACCCACCTCACACTCCACCCACATGAACTGCTGAACAGAACTGTTTGCCCCCCCGACCCACCCACCCACCCTCAAAATATTCAGGGGAACGGACCTGCTCCCCGTCGCGCTCAGTCACACCTCACACCCAAATGCCCAGGCTCGCCGGAAACATCTGTGGTTGTCACGGTAACAATTCAGTCATAGCCGCTATCTCTGTGGCTTCAGGCCTGGATACACCGCCGGGTTCGCCTCTGAAGCTCTTTTTTGGTCGCGATTACAATGGTGACTGTGAGTCACTGCGTGTGTGTGTGTGCATGTGTGCGCGTGTGTGTGTGTGTATCTGTGCGCGCGCGTGTGTGTGTGTGTGTGTGTGTGTGTGTGTGTGTGTGTGTGTGTATCTGTGTGTGAGGAGCCAGGGCTGCTGGGAAGGCTGAGTTCAGTGGTGAAAATGAACAGAAGGGGGTTTTGCTTTTCATCACTAGTGTCTGGCTCCCACACCCTTCCACATTATGACCAGCGCCTCCTCAACACTGAACACCAGGGCCTCCTGAACCCTGAACACCAGGGCTTCCTCAACAAACTCAACACCAGGACCTCCTCAACAAACCCAACACCAGGGCCTCCTCAACACGCTCAACACCAGGTGCTGCATAACACATAGGCCTTCTACTTTTGCGATTCCTGAACACAGTCGGTTTCAGCCAGTTCTGCAAAGAAGAACCAAAAACACACGCCTTTTGTTTGTTAGTCAAAGTTAAGGACAAAATTTGAATTCAGCTCTGGGACTTTTGCATTGTCAAACCTATGTGTAATTCCTACGTCCATTAAGCGTTACCAAGGAGGAAGCTATCAGTGAGCACCCAGTCACCTGAATGCTGGGTGATATCCTTAGTAGTCTGTGAACACATTTGTGTTTCTTGTGTATGTTGATGTCCCACTCTGGCTCTCTTCTGTTTGTGTGACCTCACCCCTGTCTGGTAAAAAGGTGACAGTGTTCAGAGGAAGTGCTATTTTGGGAACGGTAACGTCAGTGTTTGCTTTAGGGTGACCTCATTGACTCCATACAGGAAGTAGGGGATTTACTAACTTTGGCTGTGCGTTCATGTATATTTTGCAACAGCTTGCACCATCCCCGTTTTTATGCTTTGGTTCCAAATTAGCAATGCACAGTTCTGCATCTCTCGCATTATTGCAGTGTGCTCAGGCGGGCACAGATTAGCATGCGTGTCCTTCACATGCTGCTAGCCTGCCGTTCTGTTTCAGCATGCAGCTCACCAGCAGAGCCATGCATCGGTGCTGTTTCAGCATGCAGCTCACCAGCAGAGCCATGCATCGGTGCTGTTTCAGCATGCAGCTCACCAGCAGAGCCAGTACTGGCGCTGCCATGCTCACCAGCAGAGCCATGCATTGGCGCTGTTTCAGCATGCAGCTCACCAGCAGAGCCATGCATTGGCGCTGTTTCAGCATGCAGCTCACCAGCAGAGCCATGCATGCTGTTTCAGCATGCAGCTCACCAGCAGAGTGCTGTTTCAGCATGCAGCTCACCAGCAGAGCCATGCATCGGTGCTGTTTCAGCATGCAGCTCACCAGCAGAGCCATGTACTGGCGCTGTTTCAGCATGCCGCTCACCAGCAGAGCCATGCATTGGCGCTGTTTCAGCATGCCGCTCACCAGCAGAGCCATGCATTGGTGCTGTTTCAGCATGCAGCTCACCAGCAGAGCCATGCATTGGTGCTGTTTCAGCATGCAGCTCACCAGCAGAGCCATGCATTGGTGCTGTTTCAGCATGCAGCTCACCAGCACAGCCATGCATTGGTGCTGTTCCAGCATGCAGCTCACTAAGGCTGTCAAAAGTGCTGTGAAATTGAGTTCGAATATTAGCTTTTGTAATTAGTTAGAGTTCGAATATATTCGAATATCATTTGCCTATAATTCACAAAAATAAGCTGCTTATTGTCGGGCGCAATATGCACATGATGCTCCCCCTAAACTGGCCTGCGCGTTATTTTCCACAAGCGGGCAGTAGAATAGAGGACATCGGTGAACTTTCAAACTTTCATACGCGGTTACTACATCTGGGGCCTCATTTATAAAATGTATTTTAGATCAACTGTCTGGCGCGTACGTAGAAAATCACGTCAAAGTAGTGATTTATAAAATTTCAACCTGACTCGATTTGACCATGGAAACGGTTGTGGCTCTACGTACGTCAGGTCTTCACTTCACGTATGCGCACGCAAGTTAATTTTAATATGAGCCAGCTGCAGTTTCTATAGCCTAAATGCGCAAATGAATAAAGCACTTTCAAGTGGAAGTAATTTGCCACAGCTCGGCATTTATTAATCAAAATAATAGGGAAATGATTGTAGGAAATCCCTGTTTATTTCTTAAAACAAAAACTATTCAAACGGCTAATACCTGTAGCCTAAAGCAACATGAATTGCTTACTCCGTTTAGTTTGTTTAACTTCTTTCATCATCCAGTTTTGTCAAAATCTTCAGAACAGAAAGGAAACATAGCCTGCCATGGGAACATTACTTAGCCTAAATTGTTAGCTGACAAGATCTGTTGAACGATGTGAAAAAAGAGACTGGCTCACGAGGCTAGCTGACCCATAGACATATGTCTATGAGCTGACAAGTAACGTTAGGTGTCCATGGAGCTGAAAGTATCACCGCAGGTTATTGGCAAGGAAAACCACTTGTGTGGTTACGTTTTTTGTTGACAGAGGAAGTAACGTTAGCACAGGAAATGAATTGTGCGTGCATGAACATGATTCGCCGCATGAAATTAAAGCCGGTATATTCATGTTAATTACAAAACGCGGGATCCAAAACTAATATTCGAATGCTCAAATTTAGGTTCGAACTTAAAAAAAAAAAAAAAAGATTTTCGAATGGTTTTCGAACTTAGAATATTTTTTGACCGCCCTACAGCTCATCAGTGCAGCTTGACATTGGATCTCTGTTAAAACATGCAGCTCACACGCGGAGCCATGCATTGGTGCTGTTTCACCATGCAGCTCACCCGCAGATCCATGCACTGGAGCTTGCCAGACAATTTGATTTCATTTTTTGTGTGATTTCAGTAATAATGCAATATGTATTTTTTCTGAAAATACACTACTGTGAAGTATATATTTTATTATATTTTCATTAAAATGAACATATTTGCTGTATATTTGATTTTTACACAATATATTGTAAACACAATATGGTAGTATACATATGTAGTGTAGTATACATTCTCATTCAGTATTGCGATGATCTGAATACAAAACCATTTGAAATTGCATCCCTGATATACAGTATGAGCAAGAACTCATATGCCTAGTACATACCATTCAGTTAGAGAGAGAACCTGCGCACAGTGGTGAATCGCCAAATATCAGCTGAATATCACACTGGCTGAAATCGCATTAATTGCACCGCCTACAATATTAGCCATTAACCCAGTTCCTATTGTACAGTTTATACTGTTCTGTGAGAATTAGGTTTCTCACACTGTGGTGCAATGGGTAGCACTGTCGCCGCACAGCGAGAAGCTTCATTTCCAGCCCGGGCCTTTCTCTGTGCCGATTGCATGTCCGCGTG
This sequence comes from Anguilla japonica, assembly GCA_025169545.1. Taxonomy (NCBI): domain Eukaryota; kingdom Metazoa; phylum Chordata; class Actinopteri; order Anguilliformes; family Anguillidae; genus Anguilla; species Anguilla japonica. Next base: position 49,435,350 of record CM045890.1, on the reverse strand, counting down.
GGTTTCCTCTGGTTTCCTCACCCAGTCCAAACTATGCAGGTCGGCTAATTGGAGACTCAGGTATGGGTGTGTGAGTGAGTCAATGGTGTGTGCCCTGTGATGGATTGGTGGCCTGTCCAGGGTGTATTCCTGCCTCTCGCCCAATGCATGCTGGGATAGGCTCCAGCACCCTGTGGGTACATACTACACTACACATTTGTATTACCATACTGTATTTACAGCATATTGTGTAAAAAACCAATATACTGCAAATATGTGGACTTTAATGGATGTATGGACATAGTGGTGGAATCGGTGGATGCTGTCAAAGCCACGAAAGGGTATTTTCAACTGGCCTCCCACAGGTAAGCTGTTATTCGCTGAGATAATCTCCGATTTGGCAGAAATGGGGGGTCTGCCGTCTGTTGTTGATAGAGCGGTTTATGTTAAGCAAACGTCTGTAAACAAGATTAAAGACATCTTAATACGTGGATATCCCACAGCTGTGCACGAGCATTTAGGGCTTTTGGGGAGTTTCCCTCAAACGGTGCAGTTTGCGTGAAATCAGGGTCCATTTTGGCTCAGTGTTCAAAGTGCTGTGTCTGAGGACTTCCCTGACAGCCCACAGATGGGCCCTGGGAGAGAGCCAATCACTGGCCTGGAATCAGTTGGTATTTTTTCCCCTTGCTTTTACTCTCAATTAATTGTGTTTGTTTCTTAAGGAACGTAGTTTATTAAGTTCAGCGGGTCGTCATCAACATGGTGAAATTTGGCCAAGCACTGGGTTTGAGTCTGTCTCAGAAACAGGCTTCCCCTCAACAAGCCACAGAAATGAATCAAAAATGGGAATCAAATCAACGGACGCTGATCAGAAATTCTTTTCTCTTGCCTTCGCGGTTATCTTGAAAGGACAGAGGACAGACCCTGGCACAGTTGGCAGTTATTTCGCCATGGCAACAGAAGGCAGGCCCAGACGCACAAGCTGCCCCACCAGCCTCTTCCTAAATCTGCCGCCCTCAGATGAACCCCCAGCACCGGGGACCTTAACACACTCCCCTGTCCCACCAGGCTACCTCAACACTACTCATTCTGATCATTAACCCACTGAAGAGTAGGTTTATCGGAATGTTTTTCCAACGTTCTAAATCAGTGTTCTAGAACTCCAGCAGCGATTGTTACATCAGCATTAGAATGTTCAGTTAAGAACATTCTAATCGCATGTTTGTGATCTCACACCTTAAAGGGTTAAAGGGAGTATTTATGAGGGAGTGTTCTGCCCACGCCTACACATATCAGCCCCCCTCCACACACACACACCCACACCCCCCACACACACACACAGTTGAAAGGACGGCTAGTGAAAGAGAGGTGTCATTTTACAGAAGTGAAAACAACCCCATTCAAGCTGCAGCCGCTTCCAGCACAATACGCACCACTTTCCTGCCATTTTGATGCCATTTATTTTCATGCGCTTGTGCCCTCAGTTTGGCAGCATAGCGACATAATAGCGCATTATGCAATCAAATGCCTGTGTGTCCTAAAGAGGCTCCACACCAACATGTTTTCCAAGGTGTAAAATTTTGGTGCACACTAATGCATCTCAATTAGCATATGTGCTCCTAAATTATTTTTATAGTTAGCACACATCACTTTTCAGAAGCAAATGCTCCTAAATTGGGAGCACTGTAGAGCCCTTGTTCTTTAATAGGGAAAATAATAGTTATGCAGGTAGAAGCGTTGACTTATACATAGCCTGTGATAATGAATATGAGTTGGCAGATGGCAGAAAACACAGCTGCGGTCCTCAAACGTCTCTTTGGTTCCAGAAAATGGACGCTGTTTTGCTTGTGCTTTACCTCTTAGGCAAAGGCCGAGGTGATGTTTGTGTGTCGTGTTGAACGGTTGAGTTAAAATTGCGAAGTGTCTGGAAAGAACCTTTTTTTTTGGCTGGACCGCAACAGCAGGGCCAGCCCTACAAACGCAAATGTCTGACTGACTGAGTGAGTGAGTGAGTGATAAAGTTACACCACTCATGTTTGTGACGTCGGTCTTGTTTATTAAGCTCTCTCATTGGGCTTGATCATACAGTTGTGGGTGCTTTTGTTATGATTCAGGGCATCCTTTCATTGTGATTTTGGGCGTCTTTCCATTATTATTTGGAGTATCCTTCCGTTATTGTTTGGGACATCGTTTCGTTGTGATTTGGGCATTGTTTCGTTGTGATTTGGGGCATCGTTTCAACGTCATGTGGGGCATTGTTTCGATGTCATTCATTGTGATTTGGGCCATTGTGTTGTTGTGATTTGGGGCATCGTGGTGTTGTGATTTGGGGCATCATTCCATTATTATTTGGGCCATATTTTTCATCGTTGTCTTTGCACGTTGCTTCCCCTTATTCCTCTGACTTCTCCTGTTGCCTCCCTGGTCGTTATTTCTGGCAGTGCGGGTTGTTATTTCAAGCGATGCGGTACACAGAGGTCAGCGGGAGTTTGCAGACATTTCTCCTGAAGGTAGTGTGTGTGAACGGACTGAGCATGCTGTGGGGACAGGGATACGGGACGGACACTGAAGAAGGGAGCAGCATCACTGATTAAAACACGTCAGAGGCTGCGGTGCTGTGGGGACGCGAATAGCAGACGGACACTGAAGAAGGAGGCAGCATCACTGATTATAACGCGTCTGCTAAATGACTCATCTGTAACGCTGTTTATGGTGGAGCTCCCAAAAATGATGTAGGCTAATATTTGGAATCTAAAGATTTAATACATGCACACACACACACACACACACACACACACACACACACACTTTCTCTCTCTCTCTCTCTCTCTCTCTCTCTCTCTCGCACACACACACACACACACACACACTCTCTCTCTCTCACACACACACACGCATACACACTCTCTTTCTTTCTCTCACACACAAATACACACGCTTATACACACACTCCTGCTGCTTTGTCTCCCCTCACACGGCCTGGTGTTTTTATTAAGCACGCTCCCCAGTGATGCTCACTCACCGGCTGGGCAGCACTGAGCTCTGACTCTCTTCTTGATCCACCCCTACCCCCCCCTCCCCCACCCCTCGTTACCATGGCGCACACCGAGCTCCCCCCCCACCCCACGTTACCACGGCACACAGCCAGCCCCCCCTCTACGTGACAGGCCCATCTGTCTCTGCCAGGGGCCTCATAGACAGGGAACCCCAGCCCTCTGCACTGTACTACCCTGCTACACACACACATTATACACACACATACTTACACACACACACACACACACACACACACACACACATACACACACATGACACACACACACACATACACACACACACGCACACAGATGCGCGCACACACATGCATGCGCGCACACACACACACATGCACACACACACACATACACATGCACACACACCCGCATGCACACACACTAACACACACAAACGCAAACACACCCACTGACACTGTCTGGAATGTGCTTGTGTGCGTAAGCGTGGGTATGTACGTTTAAAATGATTTAACACAGAGATTTAAACAGACAGACAGACGCGTGCGTTTCGGAGTGACGGACACACCCTTCCTCTCTCCGCTACCTCTTTTTGGTCTCAGTGTCGCTGCTGTCACTTCGCTGCCTCGTCAGCGAGCGCTAAAACCCACTGTGACCTTCCTCTCTTCTTTTTTCCCCCCTTTCTTTTGTCTCTCCGTCATGTCGCTCAGTCGCGCAGCTGTGTCGTCTGAAAGCGTTCCTCCATCTGTCTGCCCCCCCCCCCCGCCCCAGACACCCCGAAATCTCATTCTGTCAGTCACTCTTCAGAAGGCTGTCCTTTCAGTGGGTGGCCCCGGTGTACAGGGCTCTGCTTCCCCTCAGGCAGGGGGCTGTAATGACGGGATGGGGGGGTTGGGGGGGGGGGGGGGCGCCACGGTCTGACCGCCGGCAGGCTAGGTCAGGAGGGGTTCAGCCGGCAGAGCCGCTGACCGTGAACAGAGCAGATTACCCAGCAGGCTGTGAACGCGGCCCACTGACGCCACGGCAACCCAAAAACCCCCAACATCTGAGCGGGGTCAGGGAAATAGAGCAGTATGGTGTAGTACACACACACACGTATGCACTAACACACACACACTCACACACACACAAACACACACACACTAACACATTACACACACATATACACAAACACACACACACAGGCATACACTAACGCATGCACACACACACACTAACGCTTTACACACACATATACAGACACATACACACAGGCATACACTACACTCACACACACATTGTGCACACATAGACGCACACATACACAGACATACACTAACCCATTACACTCAAAACATACGTACACACACGCACACACACACAGACATACACTAACACACACACTAACACACTACACTCACACAAGCACACACACTAACACACTACACTCACACACATGACACACACACAGACACTAACACACTAAGCTCACACACACGCGCACGCACGCGCTCACACACACTCCTCTCTCTGAGGAGCAGTTGGACAGTAATTGAGGCAGACCCCTCCTAATGGCAGGGCAGGGTTAACGAGGGAGGTCCCCACAGTGCACGCACAGGTCCCTGTGCACGAGGAGACGCGTTTCCATAACGACCACATTAACGCTGACCTCAGCAGGGAGTCTCAGATACGTGCAGGTATTACACACTCTGCTCTGGTTCATTTTCTGTGATGTGAATTATTTATTTCAGAGCCGGATCCATTTATCTTCATCACAATAATGACAATGATAGTAATGACCGGATAAATATTTTATGTGTCCTCCGCCACATTATTAGCATGTTCAATCAATGTAAGGGCATTTGCCAATTATTGAATAAATGTTAGACTTCTGTTGTGAAGCGTCTTTCAGCAACCAAACGCTCGCTGTCCAGAACTATCAGTAAATAAAAACTGGACCCTATTAAACCTCCTAGTGGGAGGAGGTGAGAGACTCAAGGGCCAAAGGTAAAAATGAAAGAAAATGAAAACAAGATGAAACGGTTCAGAGAAGCTGTGAAATATGTCAAGGACCGCCAAAAAAAAAAAAAAAAAACCCGCCTGTCTCCCCCATAACCCCTTGCTGTGTGGTGTCGGCGAGCAGTGGGCTGATGGGTGCTGGGAATCGGAGTCTTAGCGGATGCTAGCGCGGCGTTTAGCGCGCCGTCGTAGACGGACCTCCAGAACCCCGCGGCGTTTCGTTTTTTCCGCCCCCGAGTTCCGTCCGGCGCCGCGACCCGTTGCTTCCCCCCCCACGCGCGCGGGAGACACGAGAACGCCGACACTCCCGCCAAAGCGAAGGGAACGCACCGTTTCGTTACGAGCTTCCGTTAGCGGCTAATTAATGCGCCGTTAGCCTTTATATCGGCTGCGCTGCTCTGGTGGCGCGGCCGATGCGCTCCCCGCGCAGATGGCTTTGGCATGGGGGCTGCCGGGACGCGTTGATGACGCTGCGTTTGACGGCGCTGATTAACGGGGCCTGTAGCCCTCCGCTGCCGGCCGCATCCACACAGGGGACGCCGCCGCGATTCCGCCGATTGTGGTTGTTTCCCTTTTGCACTTTGCAATTTCTGTGAAGTCACAAGCATACAGTGAGTCAATGTCAGACGACGCGATGTGCTTTCCCCGCGCAGCTAAAGCCAGCAGCTTGCTCAGGGCCATGACTGTAACCCGTCTAGGATTTGCACTGGCAACCCCCTTGCTTAGGATCATGCACTTACTGTACGTGGCTTTGGACAAAAGCGTCTGCCTAATAATGTAATGTAATGTAATGTAATGGATGTATTGGATCACAGTTCCCCGACCACTGTGCCACGTGTTTTTTTGCTATAAGGGACATTTGAAATGGCTCGAGCCTGAACGTGGTCAAAGATTTGGGAGAAATCTTGGCTGTTAAAGTCTAGAGATAGCGCAGACTCAATAAGGAGAAAAAGAAAAACGTTTGAAACCATTTTGACTCCCTGCGAGCGTGGGACTGCCTGAGGAGTGAGGACCTGTCCGATTGGTGCGTGCTCACGCCGTGGAGTCTGCAGATGTCACACAAACTCTCTCCGGGCCCGCAGGGGCCCAGTCGCTCGGAAGTTTGTCCCGATTCCAACTCCAAAATAATCCACGCCCGTCTGTCAGCCCCCTCCCCCCAGAGTGAAAATACAAATGTCCCTCAGCCGGTGCTCGCCAGCTTGAAATAGGGGGGAGGCCAAAAGAAAACACCCCCTTCTAAACCTCGAGAAGCTCAGGGACTTTCTTACAGTTCACCGGAGAATCCCCCACCCACAGCTGTGACCTTGTTCGGGCGGTTTGCGAGCTGTTTGCTTGCTGTTTGCTAGCTGTTCGCTGTTCGCAGTTGTTGTGATGCAGTGCATCGGATTACTGTTTTAAACAATGTGTCATATGTATCTGTCCCTGTCAAATAAACAATACATTTTCAAAACATTTAAAGCACTGTAATGGCTTTGGGGAAACGACTCACAGTGTCGTGTTTAGGACTGTTATTTGGGTAGTGAGTGAATTTGGATTTTAAGGAACAAAGTAGGGGGTCAGAGTTAGGTTTGCTCTGATATTTTTTTTGTCAGGCAGTAACTGAAATTTTACTGAAGGGCATAATCGCTAAAGAGAGTAATGTTTCCAGCATTCCGCACTTACATTAAACAGACCTGACAGTGTTAAGAGGAATCTGCTGCTAGCTGATAACATTTTTCTGTCTTGCTGAAGAGTAAGATAAGGGTTTAGAAAGGAGGTGAAAACTCTGCTTTTAAAAAATGTTACTCCCTTAATTGCAATATCTTGAGCCTCTGCTTTGCCTGCACTCTACCCAGAATTCAGTGGGGGTCAGCGTTATGCCCGTTTCACACTGCTCTCAACCGTGACCCGCTCACAGGAAGTTGTCAATCAGCCATTTTATGGCCTTGCACTCCGAGGTGTCCCAGGGCGCTGGACAATTAGACGGTCGGATGCAGATTACAGGAAAGGCCTGTCACTCAGGGAAGATGGGCGGTCTTTACTGGAAGATTGAAAACCTGGATATCAGTTAAGTCTCTATAGAACTTTCTAGCAAACAGCTGTGTGAGACCTGAAGGGCATCCTGTAGGGGTATAGTGTGTTATCTACGGAACGTCAGCGGAACCTTCTAGTCTAGTGACAGGGCTCTTGAACAAGCCTTCTTTTCTCTTAGGGGTTCATTGAAGGTTCAGTAAGTTCAGCTCCATCACAACGCAGTGGTTCCCGTCCACTGGACTGAAGCAGAACTCGGACGGAAGCCCTGCAACTTTGAGACTGTGATCTGGGCATTTCTGCACACCTTTGAAAACTCAAATACAGTAGATTTCCCTCTTGCTGATGCTGTTGCCTGTGCTCCTACTTTCTGTTGCAACTAAACCCCAACCCCCCACCCAACAGGCCGGCTTCTCTGGAACAGGAAGGCGTCTTGATTTACTTCCTGTACAGGATGTCAGCAGCGCAGGCCGTTTGAAAATATTTGCCCCCTCCAAAAGGAAAGCAATTACGAATATAAATAATGAAAGCGTTCAGACAAACACTGAGGGCACATAGAGGGTCTTCAACCTTTTAACATCTCCAGCAGTGCCACAAAGCAGAGGCCTAGGGGATTTATTGCATTCCAACGACCCTGAGGGTTTCCTGTTGGGATCGTGACCGTCGGCATTTCGAGGCTGTGAAGCCGTAGAAGTGTATGACATCACCAGCCGGGTGTTGGTGCAGAATTTCTTCTTTCCCGTGTGAGTGTGGCCTTTTGCTGCCAGCGTTTGCACGGGCGCTGGTTTCGAGTGCCTGTTTTCACACCGTTCCTCGGCGGGGGGAACCGAAACCACGTGACTGTCCCGGAAACCACACCCGGACCCCCGTTTTTGACCTGATCCAGTCCCCGCTACAGGCACTGTATGCCTGGCAACAGACCGGGGCGCTGCTCTCGCACACTCCGCCCCCTCACTGTGACCTCACAATGCCCTGGAAGGAGCCCCTGCCTTGCATTGCCATGGTTTGTTTGTGATGCAATAGCACGATTGTGGTGTGGGAGCTTGATTGTGATGCGATAGCTTGATTAAATGTTAGTTGCTGAATGTTGATGCGGTGCTATAAATATGTTTTGGGGGCGGTGGTATCGGCACACTGCGATGGGACGTGTCTGGGACTGTACGTCTCCATAGCGATGGCTTTTTGTAGTCCACTGGAGTTGCACTGTAATTGCCTGTGCCACCAATCTCGTTTCAGACATCTGGGGGCGGGGGAAATTGGTTAATAAGCAAGTCAATGGCAGATGCTTTAATTTATGGTCGTTTGGTAACAACTACAGCTGCCACAAGAACAGCTTAAGACAAAAGACTGAACACTTCAAAGAATTTTACCATCGTACTCAAATACGTTACTTGCAACTTTTTTTCTTTTTCTTCACTGTTTTTGTTCTCTGTGATTTCAAATTCAGGCGTGTTCTGGCATTAAAGTATGTTTTATCTTCTTACTCTCCCTCCCTCTCTCCTCTTCTCTCTCTCTTCCTCTCTCTCTCTGTTTGGCTTATTGCTGTGATGGTGCAAATGTAACCTGCTATGATAATCAAGCAGAGGGAGACATAGAGAGGGGGAGGGGGAGAGAGAGAAGGAGGGAGAGATGGGGGCAGGAGAGGGAGAGAGAAAAAGAGGCAGAGAAAGAAGGAGAGCGAGAGAAGAAGGGAGAGATGAAGAGAGAGAGAGACAGAGAGACTCTCACTCAGTGCATACTGCTGGTTTATTGGGGATGGTACAGTAGGGTGCACTGGGGCAGCCTGATTAAAGGTATGGTCACCGGTCTGGGAAAAAAATCCATTCTGCTAAGTCTGGACCTGTTGACACTGCCCATCAAACCCAGTGGTCTACAGTAAGCCACACTGTGTGTCTAATTGGAGTGTTCTTTTGGGAAGAGGGGGACCTTTGACCTTCAAGGAGAAAATGACTAAACGCAGCTGGAGGCCAGAAAGCTCTCGAGAAGGGCGTTAGCGACAGACACCTGAACTCAGCTATTTGCCATTAGCTTCGGCGTACAAGTCAACGCAGGCCTTGGCTTTTTATCGTGATCGCAGTTCGCCCTTGTCGATTTTTGGTGACTCCGGTGCTCGCCAAACCACGTCTGAGGAGAGAAAATAAAAGATGGCTTTTATTTTTTTTGTAACTCGGCGTTAAGAAGACATGAATCCTGGCCAAGGTTACAGAACAGGGCTGTCGAGCTTGGTTGCTATGGCTACAGGCTGCCTTGCTCCTGTGTCTGTTCTCACCTTGCGTTAGTTGGTCTGCTTCTTCAGTTAGTGAAATTGTTCCAACGGATTTCACCCTTTTTACTTCCTGAGGTCCACTCGAGTGTAATACCCAATTTATTTAGCACATGGTAAAACCTCGAGAAAAAAACAAAATGTACCTCTAGAAGAAAGGAGAGGTGAAGGGAAGAAGGTGTTTCAGCAGAGGGCACAGGCCTGGGTTATTCAGTGCCAGTGCTCAACAGCAGTGGAGACATGGCTTCTATCACTGACACTGTCACATACAGCCCTGCTAACCTCAGAGGCCAGCTCTCAGTTCTACTCGTCCACAGATGGAGTGAAGTACCACCAGGTATATTATCAACCCTTTAAAGTGTGAGGTCACAAATATGTGATTAGAACGTTCTTAACTGAACATTCTAATGCTGATGTAATAATCACTACTGGTAGCTGAAAGCAAATGGAGTTCTAGAACCCTGACTTAGAATTTTGAAGGAAAAAAAAGAATTCTAATAAACATACTCTTCAAAGAGTTAAAGACCAACCAGATGGGCTGTTCCAACATTTCTTTCATCTACGTTATTTTTATCTACCAGAAGGTTCTGGTTTTCAGTGTTCCCGTTTCCCCCCTCACAAATCTACTCAAGCAAGTTGACATCGCGTTTCATCAACCCAAACTCATATTTCAGATTTGTATCACTGCCGTTTGTTCAAAACCACAGTGCTGCGCCCATTGAAAGACAGTCTGAAACACCTCTCGATAGTAATGGATGTCTCTCTTATACCAGTACCTTACAGACAGTGCTGTTATATTCCAAAATGGAGTCTGTAATGAGCCACTCCAATAGCTTGCACCCTGGAAATGAACATTTATGTACGCTCCATTCAGTGCTGTCCCTAATATGTCAGCTTTTGCCAGCACTCTGTGCTAGCAGCTGTAGATGCTAACCTGCGCTCAAACTCTTGTGTTTTGCGTCATCGGTACGGTGCGCGTGGCGGGTGGGCACACCTCTGTGTTATCTAGAGCGCTTCCAAGTGCACCATGGCGGTAATCCTCTTCAGTGACCGTCATGTGCGCTCCAGTTCCCAAATCCAAGAAAAATCCGATGTCTGCGTTTTGAGCAGTGACTGTCCCATCTGTTGCGTTCTGTGCTGATTCTGGTGGTAACCCCGAATTTCCATCCTTTTTTTCTCCCTCCCATGCAGAATAAAGAGAAGGAAAGAATGAAAGAGCGGGAGAAGGAGGCGAGAGAGAGGGAGGCGAGGTACAGCAACGGCCATCTCTTCACCTCCCTCACTGTTTCGGGGACCACGCTGTGCTCCGCCTGCAACAAGAGCATCACGGCCAAGGAGGCCCTCAGCTGCCCTAGTGAGTAAACTACAGCTTTACAGCATCCCTAGTGAGTAAACTACAGCTTTACAGCAACCCTAGTGAGTAAACTACAGCTTTACAGCAGCCCTAGTGAGTAAACTACAACTTTACAGCAGCCCTAGTGAGTAAACTACAGCTTTACAGCAGCCCTAGTGAGTAAACTATAACTTTACAGCAGCCCTAGTGAGT